>OU452233.1:16616996-17136996 GCA_911728455.2 Marthasterias glacialis
GGTGGAGGAGAAACAAGCCCAAGGTCAAACTAATTGATGGAAAGACACTGAGCTCTCAGAATGATCGAAACACCAGTGAGAAGGATCACCACTGCTGTGTTATGTGTAAGAGTGAAGAGCCTCCAAAACACTACCAGCGGTTTGCTCCTGGGAGCCACTTTGCAAGGGTGCGGGAATCAGGACAAGTGGAGCAAGAGGAAGACTGGGACCATAATGTGGATCACATGAAGGTCCAGCAATACCACTTAAGAATCATGGGTGAGTGTAACTTCTTAAATGAGACCATAAATATTGATACTGGCAGGGTTAGGGTTTGGTTTAGGGTTAGGGTTAGGGTTAGGGTTGGGGGTAGGGGAAAGCTCCCAATTGAAGCATAATATGCCTTTCCTGTGATAACTCATTCATTGTCACTCTCACACATTCTGCTTATTGCAAACTGTTCAATCTTCAATCTGCCTTAATCCATATCTGTCTTGTTGAATGAAAAAACTTTATTCATATTCTTACTATCTTTGGTTACAAAGTTGGGATAAACCAATGAACGCAGATTTCTTCCTTTGGCATTACTGTGTTAAAGCCATCAAAAAGTAATGTTAACTCAGCAAAATCATGAAAATGAAATGTCTGACAATTCAATTATAAAGTAAAAACAAGTTTATCAGTCATTTTTGTTTTAGTTCATCTTTAAAGACTAGATTTGTCATTTTTGTAATTAGTGCTATGTCAGTTTTGTTCCCCTTTTTTAAAGCAAAAAGAAACAAAGACAAATTGACTAAGAGCGGGATTTGGACTCGCAGCCTCGAGTTTACGTGCCGGTGCTCTACCAACTGAGCTCTGTGTTAGTGGACTCCCTATTTTGGCAATGTCTTTGTTCGGCGGGCGCCAGTCAGAAGTCATACAATCATACACTGCCATATAGCCAGGGATCATGCCAAGTTTACGATACAACCTGGAAAGTGGCATCATAAGGGGATTATGTTAAGGGGATGTGGACTTTCTTTTAAACATCAAGAAATTCAAAAATGCAAAGTCATTTCGGTTGATATTTAAAAAAAAATTTTTTTCCCATGCTTTGCATTTCAGGTATCAAATACGGTGTGAAATCAGGACCCCAGGCCCCTCCTCGTAGCAACCTCCTCTACATTGACCAAGAAACCATCCAACACCGAGCTTCCTACGATAAAACAGCACAAGAAAATCGCCCAAAACATCAGTACGAATATCAGTAAGAACAACAGCAATAGGGACATTGCTGGAGATGCAGAAGATGCAGTAATCTCCTCGAAGCAGGCGAAGCCATCTTCAGCTACCAGTAGGATCTCTGTGAGGATAAGCACTCATACCAGCGTAGCTGGTGATGAGGAGGATGAAGAAGATTCATCTCCTCAGAGTACCCCAAGGAACGAACATGCAACAGAAGACAAGACCCAAGATGAAGAAGTGGATGAGAAACATTAGTAAACCATACGAGGATCATGTTGAAATGAGCAACATTTCACTAGAGACTGAGGTTCTTGCAGACAAGGCAAACGACTTATCTGCAACTGACAATGATACCAAAGAGAAAGATGTACCTGAGACTGATAACTTTGAATCTAGGGAATCGGGTGTAGTAGAAATTCCAAGAGACTCTTTAAGAGATGCTGATGAAGAGAGTAACAACAAAGATGCAGCGAATGTAAATGATGCTTCGCATGATCAAACATGACAGTGCTGATGAGTCTGCGAATGATGCAGCGCAACATGAAAGAGTAGAAGCAATCAAGGATGCGGATGCAACAAGTAACCAAGACTCTCCAAACGATACAGCCATCATAGATCATCAAGATGAAGAACAAAAGGAGAACAACAAAGAAGAGTCAGCAGTGACACAAAATGGCAATCATGATCAACCAGACCCTATCAATGAGACTAGTGAACAAGTATTCAGGGAACAGTTGGATATTGATGTGTCACTCACGTAGGGATAAAATACACTTGGTTGCATTAAGAACATCAAAACTATTGCTGTTTATTTATGGACTTCCTTGGCCCTGGTCCATCGTCCACGGGCACGGCAGTTTTTCATTAGGAAAGGGCATCTTTATAAGGGATATCTTAATTCCTACTGGGATATTTCATGGGGCACCAAGGCATTGACCGGGGGAGCATGAAGGCAATTGCCTCTGTTGTCTCCATAATTCATTCATTTATAAATAGACTATGCTTTTCTATAGGGCCATTCCATTTGGACCACAGCACATTAGCAAACAGACAATAGCATTGCAAAAATAAACAAAGCAATTAAAAAAAAAAAAACTATGGAAAACTATTTTGTCCAGCGCTTTCTTGAAATTGGGCAGTGAATTTGAGGTGGTATGGTGATGGGTTGGTTATTCCACAATCCTGGAGCGGCTAGAGATTAGTCCTTGTAGGCAGCAGATTGAAGTGTTTTGTTACTTGGTTTGTACCCAGCAAGGCAGGTGGGATCTGATGCTGAGCGAAGTCCAGCTCGAGTTTGAGACAACTTTGTAAAATGTAAAGCATGATGTGAGATTGGATGGTGCTAGTCCATTCAAGCATTTAAAAATAATGTCAGATCACAAAGGGTGTCCGTCTTTTTCAAACTGTGAAGTGTTCGCCGGTGCGCACGCGCGCGTAGTAACTGGATTATTCCCATTTACTGATATAATCATGGCGACATGGCTCCTTTACTTACGCATAGTGTAGATTGTAACTTACCAGTGTGCTATTTTTAATCTATTGGTTGGCACACGCTACAGTTACATCGCCCGATTTTCGCTGGAAATTTCTTTTTTAAGATTTTGTTCTCTCAACGAATGATTTTTTTTTATAAAAACAAAAAAACTTACGCACTACCATTGACGAATTTTTGCCGAATTTTGACAGATGATGAACTTGAGATAATGTCAGGAACCGGACAATATTATTCATTTTCAGTTTTAAATTAACTACCACTTATTATTGGCAGATTTTTCGTGCAATTCCTTAAATGAAAGCTAATAACTTTCTCCTTGAATCTACAACAATAGCTATTTAAAATATAAATCTATCTTTTTAGGTCAAATCGGCCAAAAATCAGACCTAGCATCGTTAACATGGGACTTCATTTACTTATGTCTGTACGAACAAATATTAATATTTCGGCAACATTTTATGAAAAGCCCATTTTCCATTGAAATTATTTTAAATGGATGTACTGTGTTAGTACGATTTTAAAGATACGAAGTGTTAAACATGTTGTCCTTGTCATGAATGTGTCTTTTATTTCTTGTTTAACTGTGTGTACTAAAGGTTTGTTTTTAAAAAAACACTATGCAAATAGCCTATAATGGACAAGCTGTATAAAATTGCAATTTTAATCATAGTTCAAACACGCAATTAAATTTATATGAAAATGAAACCACAACAGATTAATTGCTACTTTCCATTTGAAAAGTTTCCAACTAATCTAAAAACAATATCATGCATTAAGTAATGATATTAATTTCCATGTATATTATTGTATATTATCTCGCATTTTCCTTGACATTAATGCCCATGGACGCTGAAAATAATAAAGGCATTTGAAACTAGCAAGTTTTTGTCAGCTCACACTTATTAACAGGGCTGTGAGACCCACTTAGTAAAAAAATACCCCACCTCACGCCCAAAAAGAAAAAGAAAGAGAGTAGGACGACATTATTAATAATGAAAATGAATTTATAAACTATACCTTAATTATCATCCATTTTCAAAGTATTGTATTGTGTCTCATTATAAAGCACGAATGCTGATTAGCGGCTACGGCTGCGGCTACGGCTGGATCAGGGCGCTGACGTGTTGAAATCTGCCCTTATCAACACCCTTAGCAACAGCCGCAGCCGGTAATTCAGAAACGGCCTAATTATATGTATTATACAAAAATGGCAAATTATAGATGAGATCGGGAACCAGACTTTTGCTGCATAATCGCCTGGAACAAACATTGACACGTTTGCTCAAGGTATTAAGACCAATAAAATACAACTTATCGGTGTTTTTTTTTGTACAAAGGCATTGTGCAACGCAGCGGCACAACCTTGCTTTGCAATGTTGCCATTGTTCGGCGATCACAGCTTACACACAGGGGCCTGTTTACAAACTCTGTTGGTCGTCTAGTCGTGATGCGTTTCCTTTTATGTCTAGTCATCTCAGCTATCGGGAACCTGTTCGGACTCTCAACTTCTAGGCCTATTTGAGTGACCATATTGAGCAAGGTGTGACATCGTATAACAATTTCAAGTCCACATTTAGTTTATACCATCGGTAAGGCTTACAGAACTCTCTAGATGTAAGAGAGTGAAAATTTCACTCGCTTGCCAGAATGGTGTCAGTTTGGCTCTTTTGAGAGTGACACTCACTCTTCATCACTCTTTTTTGGGTGAAAGTGGAGTAAATTTCACTCTGAATTTCGTCAGTGCTCGTGTAGGCCGACGGTAAGCTAAGGTCTGGAATTCTGGCCGAGACTGCAGTCAAACTGTGATGACCGGATGGATTGTGGGACCTGATGGATCGAGAGGGGAGACCGAGCTCGTTTACTGTTTTCACGATATCACTGACAATTCAGGCGGAATTGTAATAGTATTTTAAGTTGAATGAAATCCTGTAATTAACTTATCTGTAACTTTGCCCCACGAACACTCCAAACTCGTCCACGTTTGCTCTTGTGAGCGAAGACACCCTTTAGATAAATAATTCAACAATGGAATGTTGTGTACATCTTGTTGAATGACAAACTGGCTTTTAGGCGTAACTTCATGTGGACAAAATCCACTTTCCTTTCACTTCAAAGAACACAGATGTTTGCAACTCACGCCAAACACAACAAAGATAACCTTCAAAAGAGACTGTAGGGTAAGATTTACACAGGTAGTTTACCATAACACTGATGCCATTTTGTTTTACCTGGTTGAATTGATAGGTTTAATCTCAGACTGCACATCAAGACTCCATGATGTTGGCCCTGATATACATTCTAACAACGATCTACATCTTGGCCCCTCTGGAGGTGGGAAGCAGCAAAGTGAAACTCCACATTGATGGTCTCGGCACAGTCGTGGGACAAACGGTTCACTTTAAAATCGACACCTACCCTCAAATAGACACTACGGTCAGCGTGTTTCAAGGGGATCCCGTATGCCGAGCCGCCGAAGCGATTTGCCAAACCCCCAAACTAAGAAACCCGTGGTCGGGGAAGTTGATTGCAACCGAGTTCGGAAGTGATTGTCCTCAGCTAGGGAAGCTTTCCATCAGTGTGGATTTGCCTTTTCATGAACATTTGGAGTCCATTTCCCAAAGTAAGAAATTTCAGAGTTAACATTGTTTTAACCATGCACTAATTCGAAAAAGAGGGGTGGGGTGTGGGGTTGGTGGGAGATGAGTGGGAGGGTGGGGAGGATGAACATAATCAGGCGGTAAGGTATCCCCACACCCCATGTTTCTTCTCATTTACCCCTCACTGTGCTTTGTTTTTCTCTCCCTTTGATAAGTTTTCATTATCATTCGTAGCACTGAAAAAAAATCGTTCTTGATTCTCAGCCTCCCTAAATAATACTATGGATCCGCCCACTGATTGTGGAGCAGGTAGCAAACATCTATGGTTCTACACAAGTCCGTGTTGATATGCAAAACACATTAATCTTACAAGTAAGTACAAGTGGAGTCAAAATGAGTATAATTTGAAAACAACAACACTCCAAAGCAATAACATTAAAGAGCTGACAGGGTTTTCATGTGTGGTCCCCCCCCCCACCCATACAGCCGAAAGCTGCTGCTGTTATGGTGTTCATACACGGGGGTGCTTTCCAAGAGGGATCTGGGGCAGTAACATACTACAATGGTGTGGCTCTTGTCGCTTACAGTGATATCATCTACGTCAACTTCAACTACAGACTCAGTGTGTTGGGCTTACTTAAGTAACAGGTGAGTTTTGTTTATTTGGAAGGTGTTAACAGTGAAGACGAGATTGACTTAAAACCCTGCTAGGAGGTAGTGGGTGTACCGCGGGTCACAGATTGTGTCCATACACCCCAACAAAGAATATAAATATTCATTGTCTTTGTCAGATTTGACCCAATCTACATTACAGCAGAATGTGTGCCCTTGGGGTAGAGTGTTTACGGAGTGACCTCGAATATCGTGCGGCAAACACTGTAAAAGTGACCGGGCGATTTGCATAATATTGTACACGCCCCTGTATAGGGAACACACGTGGTGTGTAACCTTTCAAGTTGTCATGAACGTGTACTTTGCTTGGCCTCAATAATTATGCAAGAATACCATACAAACAAATATATAAACCATAATTAAAACAAGAAGCTACTTGGTGGTCAGTTTGAATAATTAAATTTTAGTGTGTTTCAGTGCACCCGCTACTGTACTGGTGCACACAGGATGGTTCTAAGATCACAGATCAAGTTGGACGAGCAAATCAGCTCACAAAATAATCTGGATCAGCAAAGAAACTCGTGAAGAAGATCCTTACCATTACTTACTATATTGCAGGTGTCGGTACGGACCTTCCTGGTAACTACGGTCTGTGGGATCAACTCGAAGCTCTGAAATGGGTCAAAGCACATATTGCTGGTAAGTTTACAGCCGTTGGTGGTGCGAGTTTGGTAGTGTATTGACTGGTAACATTTTGATATTATCGTCTAGGGTAATTTGTTGTTGGTTTGGCAGATTTTGGAGGTGATCCCAATCGGATCACAATCTTTGGAGAGAGTGCAGGAGCAGCATCAGTTAGTCTGATGACAGTCGCCAATAAATCTTGGGAATACTACGACAAAGTCATTATGGAAGTAAGTACCTTTTTATGAATTCTTTTTTTTTTCTAAGGTAAAATATGGGAAGAGCAAATGAATTTATTTGCTTTTGTTGTCAAAAACACTATTGAAATCAACATAATATGTCAATTCATAAATTGATATAGTCACCTATGTTTGTTCATATGCGTGCTTATTTCGATTGTTGCAATCAAAATAAGCTATGTGATTTGTTTTAGATGATTAAAAATCCTATACTTTACAACAACATTTTTAAGGTGAATCTATACTATTTTATAAGATAACCCGCTCTTTCTGAAAGATGCTCAAACAGGAAATGTTGCTTAACTTTTGCTGAGCTCAAAAATGTGCAGGATACCAGTCACAGATGTCACATGTGACATGATATTTTTTGTATTGGTAACCGCACTGTGGTAAGCATAAACTTTGTTGTGCTTAGCTACTTTTTAGCTTTTTAAGCAGCTCTATGGAAGTGGGCTCCGGGCGTAATCGTTTAATACCCTAAAGAGATTCTATCTGGATGTCCATTCTTTCCAGAGTGGTAACGCCTTGTCGCCATGGGCTGTACAGACAGACCAAGCTAAGGGCCACATCCGATGCTATCCACTTCGGGGACGTCCTCTTGTGTCCTACGTCATCAACTGCTGTACTAGCAGAATGTATCAAGAAAAAGCCTCTGCATGACGTCATGCTTGCTCTTGGAGTGGTAAGACGGTGTCCATTTGGACGAAATATTTAGTCTTGTTGCAAGAAGCTGTTGTTAATCACTCGACTATCATGATTACAAAATATTGTGCTCCCCGAAACGACCAGTAAAAATGTATTGTTACCTACTCGTAAAACGCACTTCTCCAGGATTGACCAGATGTCCCGCTTTAAAAACAAGAGGGACATAATCTGACAGTGTACCAAATTCCATACTTGCATCATCAAAGACACAATTCTTCCGAGGATGACTATTTCCTACCCGCCCTACTATTATAATAATTATTCAAAATAACAGAATAGTTTTGCATTATCTTTGCATTGTCATAGGTATTCGGGGAATTCAGCCTCGAGGACACGTACTTATTCCCATTCAACCCAACAATTGATGGAGACTTCTTGACCGATAATCCAGCCACGCTGTACGGCCGAGGTGAATTCAAACCTTCAGACGTCATACTTGGTACAAACCGTGACGATGGAAGCATAGTGGCAATCAAGGCATTTGCTACCCAGCTACTCAAAACACATCCCTTCGTGTCTCGCCACCAGTTCAATGAGAAACTCTGTAGTGGCTATGTCCAACTCCCTAACAACGACCATCTTATCCGAGAAATAATCGAGTATAAGTACGTCAATCGGTCACTTGCCCATACCGACGGGGCAAATTACTTCCAGCCGTTTATTCGTATTTCTACCGACCAGGTTTTCGTCTGCCCGACGGACGTCGTTGCCAAAGAATTCGCCAGGACGTCCTTTAACACGTATCTTTATCAGTTGACTCATGTCTCATCTGTACCTAAAGACTATTGTAAGTGGAAGGATATCGTTCCTCATGGAGATGACATCGGTTACGTTTTTGGCGCTCATTTCAACCCGCTTCTTAAGCTGAACGTCACGGCAGCAGAGATTAACATGACAGTCGATGTGATGCGCTATTGGACCAACTTTGCAAAGACCGGGTTAGTATCCCAGCTTTCACATTTTTTGCAAATTATTTTTTAAAGCACGCAGACAACACTGATAATGGGAGACTTTTGAACGATAGGTGGCAGCAGACTTACTATAGTAGTTAAGTTATCATTGTTTACGTAGTTATGAGCATGCCCATTATTTATCCGTACCTCATGATGATTCTCGATTATAGTGTTCTCCCCCCCCCCCCCCTCCCCTCTCTTTCTCTCTCTTTTATTTTGTTTCACTATAACTGAGATCAGTGGAATATACCTGGTATGTCTGCTGCCATCTAGCGTCCTCAAAAGCATTGTCAAAGACCAGCATCCGTACTCATGTGACGCAACATAATATCAAACCTGTGAAAGTTTAATAACTTAGTGGTCACCAGAGTCACGAGAAAATACTCATTTTCTCAAAAACTAATTTTCGTCTAAAGTACGTCTGAAATACTGTCAAAATGGGGAATTATAGACAACCCCACAAATCACCACTGTTTGATTTGATCACCGCAGTGCAAACAAGCCTTATACAAACTAAGACATGACAACAAATTTGATATTTTTTTTCACAAAGTGGTTGAGTTACTTGGGGAATGAGTGGATGGTTCCCAAAATAACTGAGTGTACAGTCTCTTTAAACGTGTTCTTATAAGTCCTTAACAATTATTGAAAGACACACCTTTTTGAAGCTCCTGTTCTTTTTGGATTGAATGCTTTACACTGTACAGGATTGGTAAGGATCAAAACAGTGTTTAGTTTCAGTCTGAATACGTACTGTTTGTAAAGTATACTAGAATCAATTTTTCAGTGAAATATTTCCCTTTTGAAATGCTGCCATATTCGAGAAAACTGTATCTGAAGACCTGAAAAAAAATTTAAAAAAGAAAACAAAGAAAAGGCAACAGCTGATTTCGGCTGTAAACAATCAAAATTTAGGACAATGTGTTTACATGCTGAAAAGTGTGCACAATTTTTTCACTATTTTCTCCTGACTCAGACAACGGATTGGGCCCAAATGTTTACAGGTTTGGTTCTTCATGTATATATTGAAACAAATAAAGTAAAAAAAACCTGCACTACCAGCTTTACCATTCATGTATAGAGCCTTTAAGATACTGTTCGACTACCACTTTAGGCCATTGAGTGTTTTGTTCGTGACTTACATTCCCCATGAACCGCATTTCTTGGTTCTATGATACCATTCTGTCTTTCTCTGTCAAAATTATACCAATTAGAAATCCTAATAAAGCAACACCCAGCAAGGAGAAGATTGGAAGATTCGCAAAGACAGAGGAAGACGGAGGGATGTTCTGGAATACTTTCAACGCTACAACCCAGTACTATAAAGATATAGCCCCTGCAATGGTTGATAAGCAGAAATTGAGACAAAGTCAATGCTGTCTCTGGAATACGTGTCTGCCGCAGCTGACTGGAGAGTAAGACAACTGAGCTTCGCTATCTATGAATGGTACTGCCTCCCCATCAAGCAAGTCGCAAACATTTGTGCATATATTTGCATGTTGCACATTTGGTTTTGAACATGATTACGCACAATTATAATTACGATGTCGCTTTTTTTTAATAATTACCTGCGCATGTTTGTGATGTCATGATTTTTGTTAGAGGGTACGGGTGAAGTCATGATGCTCCAGAATATTTTTTTTTTTTACAATTTGTGGAGGTTTCGGTACAAGTCCCTTCGGTAGTTTGATTATGATAAGCTGATATAGAATCATCCCGAAGTTTGCGAAGTCAGTGGATAATCATTTTAGCATATCGACATCATGCTCAGATGTCTTCCACGCAGCGGCATAGCCGGGGGGGGGGGGACGTCCCCCACCACTCTGAAAAGTAATCTCCCCTGCCCCCGTGCCCCCAGCGAAACAATCCTGACTACGCCACTGCTTACACGAGAACCGAATTGGAAATAGACATGGACAATTTTCTCCAAAAAAATGTTGTAAACAATTAATTGACAGACGGCGCCCCAAAGACGGCAGTGGTCAGCGCGGTTAAGGTGTAAATTGCCCTAGACGACAGCAGTGAGCGAGCTTCTTTTCTCTCCCCCTTTTTTTTTGGTGGTGGTGGGGGGGGGGGGGGGAGCAACTACCCCCTGCCCCCTGACTCGAACGCCTATGACTACGGCGTAAAATTCCCTTAGACAACAGCCAGTGAGCGAGGTACCGGTATACTACTGCATTAATTACCCCAGAAAATGCAATACTCGGTTTGTTCATCTTCAAGGCCAATGTAAATTAACCGCTTGATAATATACGGGGAATATTGCCACATTAATATTTAAGACTTCCATTAAGCCGTTTACCAGCGCGTATATGAAATGCTAACACTTAATACAATACATGTTAACAACGCGTTAAAAGCACGTATTGTTTAATGGACCAACAAGATTTAAACTTGATTGGATCCTAGCTTGCTCAATTAATTTATAGATCCCCTAATGGGTACGAGCCCGTTATTAAAGGGCCTTTATAAAAAAATTCTCGAGAGCACAAAATTAATAACTATTCGTGCGCACTAATTTAAAGATCCTCTACAGGACATTGAACAAAAAAATGTGAAAAAATCTCGTGCGAACGAGATGAATCATTAGTCTCGTTGGCACGTTATGATTTGCCGAGAATTTCAAGAAAAGCTGCGCAATAGAGTGCCTGACCATGGTAGAAATTGGTGTGGCATTCCTCAATCCATCTTGTAACCAGATAATAATATTGCTATCAAATAATAACAATAACGATAATCAAATGACCCTCTATAGCATCAACTAGACGTTACTTGGACCATTGCTCTATTTTTGCACAGTGTTCCCAACTACATGTAGGCCTACTCACAGTTTGCGCTTCCTATAATTATGATCACAATACTTCGTTACAAATGGAGTAACGTTGTCTGACCAATGAGCTATACAAAGGTCTGACCCTCAACTTCACGTCATGGTAAGACTTTCCCTTATGCAGCTTTGTGGAAAATCTCATCGCGAGATTACCGGTAATCTCAACGCGAGATTACCGGTAATTGATATATCGTTTGCTTGATAACTTGTGTTTCATACCTTTGAATGTCCCTTTTGGGACTCCGTATTATTTCTTACGTGGGGCTTCAATGTAAGGTAAAACATTCCTTGTCAGACATTTCAACTCGGAGGTACACGAGTTCAATTCCAACAGTTTAAACGACCCCTAACTTCAAAACCACGTGACCAAAGATTTCTCACGGTCATAATAATTTTGTTTTTTGAAAATTTTTACAGGTAGATTTAATGGTGTAAGTTATTGAAAAAAATAAGCAAGCGGGTCAACTTAAAAAAATAAGTATAAATACACGTGCGTAAACATTTAGGAAGTCAAATATAAATGCGATGTAAGCATTCAAAGAAACAGATGTGGAATGGAGTACAAAATCCCGGACCGACCAGTAACCAAAACATTACAAACAAAAAGAACTCTCAAGGAATAAACCCACACTCTAAAAAAAACAACTCCTAGGTCAAAAATACTTCGAAGGGGGCCAGACCCATTTCTGGGTCATTCTGACCCGGAATCTTCGTCATACTGACCCCAAACTGTGTCAAACAAATCCCCTTTTTAAACAGTTTCCGGGTAAGCCGGACCCAGAAATGGGTGTGGCCACCTGAGACCCGGAATCCGGGCCAATTCTGACCGGGAGGATTTTTGTCCCCCCCTTTTTTCAGAGTGCACCCATTAAATCAGAAATCAAATAAATAATTAATATAAATAAATACCTCGGAAAGATGTTGCTGCCGCATGCACGCGCATACCAAGTGCACACATCGCATTAGTCAGGTTCCCTGACCAAAGATTTCCTGACGACTCTTGTTAAAAATCTTAGGTCAAGCATCATCCAAAGCTAAACATAAACTATGATGCAACATATAAATTATTCATTACTCGACACCAACGGTGGACGATGTCATTGGATAAAAACGGGCTTTATTTACTTTCAAAAAGCCTGGGATAATCAGTTTGTAAAATTGCTACAAATATATTCAAATATAGTGTTGAATTTGTTGTTGGGGGAAAGAAAAAGAAGAAAAAAACGTTAATGGGATGTGGCTGCTATATGTTTTGAGTTTTTATCAACAAAAGAAATGTCCGACCATTAACGACACTGTCCGAATGTTGACGACAACGAGTTCGGAGCATTTCGGATATTTTCGGAAAAGGAGGAATTCCTCCTTTTTTTGTCACGTGACATTTGGGTGATACCTGACCCTAAAATCGACAGAGAATAGTCGGAGATTTTTTGGTCTGGGAACCAGCATCGCGTATACTTGAACGTGCAGACAGTGCATAAATTTAGGGTAGCTGGTATGAATATGAAACCAACACACTGCAAAGTATGAAGCCGAACACCAACCAAAGTATGTCCATTTATGGTGCTGTTATTTTCAAAGCTCACAGTCTGGTTCTTGAAAACATTTTATTTATTACTTTTTTTAGTACCATGCTTAACTTTTAGGTTTATCTAAAACAAAATTCCTTGTGGCACTTAGGCATTTTTGTCTTGTTTTAAAATTCGTTGTTATTTTTAATTGTGATTTCCTATATTCTTATTGTGAATTTACTTGCAATAGACCGATTGCACAACCTACGTCACGTGACCCCTGTTGGGTATAACATGTAAACACACACGTAATCCTCCATAGGAAAGGGTGGTACGGTACACGATGATTAATGCATTTGTTTATTCGATCGAGGCTTTTCTTGCATGAAATCTGTGAAAGATATTCCAGAGTTTGTGCAAAAGACCTTCAAGTGTCTGAATAAAGCCAGTAAGGACAATTCCAGCAAGTCTTGAAAATTGTAAAAGTACCGTATAAATGTACACGATGTGTACAGCGCACGACGGGACGTTAGGCCAGACGACTGCGATCACCACACACTTTTCAACACAAAATGTCAACGTTTTGAAGCTGAAATGCTCACTTTTCCAACGTTAATTATCCTTTTTTTTTTTACAGTGATTTAGGCCAACATTACAAACAAAATAACAGACGGGTGGCTACATAATAGTCGTCCGACGCCGATAGTGCATGGCTAAAAAAACCTCTTTTAGAAGAATTCTGTTAAATTATGAAACAGAGATGTGGTTTAAATTAATGCCACAACATACTACTTTAAATAATAGGGGCTGATTAACTAATTCATCGCTTAACGAAAGTAAAATCGACTGTTTTCGAACTCACTCTGTGTCACGGCCTATGCTTTTACACGTATTTTTTCATCAGCTGTATGACGTCATACCCGATAGGAGGTCACGTGACCGCATGTAAACATTGTCGCGCAATCGGTCTATTCGGCTAATGCCGCTATTTGTAAACTTTTAAATAACCATGAATGAATAAATGAACGAATGACTAAACAGTTAATTATGTGTGAGAGAATAGGTGCCACGCTAAAATTTAACAGCCTAAACAATGGCCTTGAATATAGAATAGAAAATATCGTCGAAAGAAACATTTCAAATATTGTTGATTTTTACAGTCTTTGTTCGTTCAAAGGTGATTATTAATGGCAATAACAGTGTGAAGACCCGATCTTTACTGCGTGGTAATGAACTTGGCTGGTGGCTGGTCGCTGTTAATAACACACCAGCGTTCATTACAGTTATAATTATAGGGTTTATCTTTCCCATTGTTCCCCATGATATTTCATTATAACGAGTTAACTGAAAGCGCCTTTCCTATAAAAAAAAACTTACTGGTAGTGGCATGATGTTATGGAAAATGTGTATTAAAGCGTGAATAATTTAACATGATGAGACAGACCTGTCGTTGGCGGGGAGCGACATAGGTGCAATCACATCAGCGGGATTAAAGCTTCGTGTTGGTATCTCCGTGTTAAAGCCTGGCGTATTGGGAATCAAGATTAATGAGAATAAAGGTAAGCATTGATAGATTAAAAACTTAGAGAGGCTCGTGGAACACGACTCTTGTTGAAATGGGAGGTTTTTCTCTTCATTGATATCAAGGAAATACTCTATAATGGTCCCGTTGAACATGATAAAGTCCTTGTAAATTTTTGTCTTTGGTTTGAAATAGCGTTTCTCGCTTCAACTGTATGCGCGGTGTGAAATGGAAGCACGCAACATTATCAGACTATAATTGAGAAGGGAGAGCAAAGGCTTGCCGGATGACGTCAACCATGCATTGTTCCTTTGAGTTTTATTTAAAACCAGGCTCAGATCAGTCTCTCAGTGGCTTAAACATTGAACATAATTTTTAAAAATCCGGGTCCCAGGCGGCCTGACCCGTTTCGGGGTCAGCCTGACCCATTTCGGGGTCAGGTTGACCCATTTCGGAAACTGGTTACAAAGAGTGATTTTACTCCAATTTTGCGTCAGTTTGACACAGTTTCAGATCAGATTATGGGTCTAGGAGTGGATTATACAAAGCGCTAGGACTTGTCTTATCTCGAGTTAGGATGAGTAACTAGTCCTAACTCATATAACTTGTCCTAAGTTAGGACTAGTCCAAAGTTAGGACTAGTTTTGTGAAATCCACCCCAGGGCCCCTGGGATCCGGAATCCGGGTCAATTCTGACTCAGGAGTTTTTAGGTATAGGTAGGCCTACATGTAACCGTTAATGTAGATTGTTTTTGTAAACATGTCATCATCTTTTGCCTCCCCCCACCACACTTTCAAACCAGCCTACGTGCCTGGGATATTGTGAGGCCTTCATGTTGTAATGATTTTGCATTTTGTTTTACACAGTTCATGTTGATCAAGTCTAGACTGTAGATCATTATGGACGGGATCAGCTCTGATAGAAACTTGGAGAAGGAGTTTGCCAACAGTACCAGCCTTCATGGTATCGCTCGAGTTGCTAATAATACTAGAATACTCTTCAAACTGACATGGCTCGCCATCATGTTGGTATGTCTGGGTGTATGTGTATATCAAGTTCAAGACCGGGTCCATCATTATTTCATGTACACCGCCAATACTGCTATATCAGTGGAGTTTGCGAACAATATCGACTTTCCGGCAGTCACCATTTGTAATTTCAACAGGTTCGTATACATGGCTCTTCCTTTTGTATTAGAAATAGGCTCAGTGATAAAACAACATCAATGTGTCATTGTTCGATTAAACAGTACCAAGTTTTTTAAGTTGAATTTTTGAAAGAAACAGCAAACTGGTTAATTGATCAACTTTAGTTCATACACCCCGCCCAGAAAGGATAAATAACATGTATTTACAATTAGCAACATATTTTAAACTGTAGGCCCAACGTAGTAACATTTTTAGTTTGGATAAGCCCAAGATAACACACAGTATAGCATTACAGAGGCACTAAGGTCAAAATTCAGTTTTGTGACGCACTCATTTCCAATAGGTAGACTCCTTTAAAATATGGGGCAAGTTGGAGAAGCATTTACAAGTCTCTAAACCTTACTATCGTCCAAAATTCGGCACCTATATGTTTTTGGTAAGCACAGTTTCAATAACTTATGGTTAAAATGACAGACGTGTATTAACAAATGTATATAATAATATCTAGATATACATTTTGTGTTTTCCCCATAATTACTCTTGAATGAAATTGTCAAGGCAACTCTATTAACATTAGGTTCTTTAGTAACGCATGTATGATTATTAAAGCACTAACTATTTGAGTAGAAATATAACCATCCTGGCGCCGTGACTATGCCTATTCGACCTTGACATGCTTTTATGTGGGTATTTATTGGTTGATCGATTTGTTTATTTTAAGCTTTTAGTTCACTAACTAAGCAGAGGCCATCAAGGGGGAGAGCAAAAAACCTTAAATCTCTCATCAAAAAAGATGTGTCGTCCCATACATCTCCGGCACGGATTCAGGAGGCAGACGGGGGCCTTGCCAGAAAATACTCAAAAGAAAAAAGAAACGTGTTAGAAAGACAACAAAAGACGGACTAGAATTCGAACCATTAACCTTTGGTACCTTAGTCACGTGACTATCGACGCATGCCACAAAGCAGCTGGGCCGAGTAACGTTTTCATGACTTTATATACATTTCCTTGAAACATAGTGTGAAATTTTGTTTGTTTGTTTGTTTGTTTGTTTCTCCGTTTGTTTGTTGGGTTGTTGGGTTATTTTTTTGTTTAAACATTGTGTGTTTGTTTGTTTGTTTGTTTGTTGTTTTCTCTTTTGGGGGTGGATTCACAGGCGGCGCGGGGTTAGTGGGAACAAAACAATATTTCCGAAATATTTCCGAGGGAACGAGGAAAACAATGATCCAAGGGAATGAAATAAAAAAAAATTAAATGAAAGAGATGATTTCGCGGGAACGAAATATTATTTTGAGGGGACGAAGTAATAGACCGATTGCACGACCAATGTTTACGTGTAATCACGTGACTTGTGGTGGGTACTACGTCATCTCAGCTGATGCCAAACTACGTGCAAATACATGATGTGACCGACAGTCACACCAACAGTCGCTCTTTGATAAAAATAACACAGTTACGAAGCCCTTTTATTAAAGTTGTATGTTATGCCGGTAAAAAGATGTTACTGTATTGTATTATGATTTGTTAGGCGCTCCATACACAGGCATATTGTAACACGTCAGCCATGTTTAGTCCACATCAACCAGCCGGTAGCAGTTGTCCGATTATTCCCACGCATCATGACTAAATACCCGACAGTTAGGCCTACTACTAAAGAGGGTTATTTTGAGTTATGTATTACCGGCGTCGGAGGACGATAGCCACCCACCTACACACGAATAATTAATTACATAAATAAAAGTAAAGAACGTTGGAAAAGTGACAAAGGAATAGACAAAGAAATCACACAGTTTTGAAAAGCCTTTTCTTGGATGATTTCAGCTTCAAAATTCTGAAATTCTTGTGTTGAAAAGTGTGTGATCGCGGTCGTCGTCCCCAAATGTTCCGTCGTGCAACTAGTACTACCACATTGTGCACATAACATTCCTTGTAGAATTTCCAAGACTTGCTGGAACCGTCCATACTGGCTTAATTTATTCAGCCACACAAAGGTCTCTTGAATATTTTTGATTGATTTAGAGAAAGAAAAGCCTCGGTCGAATAAACAAATGCATCAATCAGCTTTTTCCGATGGAGGACATTGCGTTTGTTTACGTTTCAGGTCACGTGATTTGGAGAGCGCAATCGGTCTATTAACTTTTTAAATCGTTTTATTATATCATCGCTATAATGGTATCTAGCACCATGGCGACGTCCGTTAGGTTTTTTTACAGTGTTGTCTGGCACGCTCCTTTTGCGCCATAAAAGATCTTCGTAACGGAACATAGTGCATTGGAAGTGCTTACAAAATCGATGTGCAAAAATTGTTTACACACCATACCATTGACATTCCAAAAACACACAGTCATGCCAAGGAACAGCGTCTTTCCATTGTGTGGACATTTGTTTTTGTTTGTTTGCTTGTTTGCTTGTTTGCTTGTTTGCTTGTTTGCTTGTTTGCTTGCTTGCTTGTTTGCTTGCTTGCTTGCTTGCTTGCTTGCTTGCTTGCTTGCGTGCTTGCGTGCGTGCTGGCTGGCTGGCTGGCTGGCTGGCTGGCTGGCTGGCTGGCTGGCTGGCTGGCTGGCTGGCTGGCTGGCTGGCTGGCTGGCTGGCTGGCTGGCTGGCTGGCTGGCTGGCTGGCTGGCTGGCTGGCTGGCTGGCTGGCTGGCTGGCTGGCTGGCTGGCTGGCTGGCTGGGTTGGTTGGTTGGTTGGTTGGTTGGTTGGTTGGTTGGTTGGTTGGTTGGTTGGTTGGTTGGTTGGTTGGTTGGTTGGTTGGTTGGTTGGTTGGTTGGTTGGTTGGTTGGTTGGTTGGTTGGTTGGTTGGTTGGTTGGTTGGTTGGTTGGTTGGTTGGTTGGTTGGTTGGTTGGTTGGTTGGTTGGTTGGTTGGTTGGTTGGTTGGTTGGTTGGTTGGTTGGTTGTTTTTGTTCGTTCGTTCGTTCGTTCGTTCGTTCGTTCGTTTGTTTGTTTGTTTGTTTGTTTGTTTGTTTGTTTGTTTGTTTGTTTGTTTGTTGGGTTGCTGGGTTGCTTGCTTGCTTGCTTGCTTGCTTGCTTGCTTGCTTGCTTGCTTGCTTGCTTGCTTGCTTGCTTGCTTGCTTGCTTGCTTGCTTGCTTGCTTGCTTGCTTGCTTGCTTGCTTGCTTGCTTGCTTGCTTGCTTGCTTGCTTGCTTGCTTGCTTGCTTGCTTGCTTGCTTGCTTGCTTGCTTGCTTGCTTGCTTGCTTGCTTGCTTGCTTGCTTGCTTGCTTGCTTGCTTGCTTGCTTGCTTGCTTGCTTGCTTGCTTGCTTGCTTGCTTGCTTGCTTGCTTGCTTGCTTGCTTGCTTGCTTGCTTGCTTGCTTGCTTGCTTGCTTGCTTGCTTGCTTGCTTGCTTGCTTGCTTGCTTGCTTGCTTGCTTGCTTGCTTGCTTGCTTGCTTGCTTGCTTGCTTGCTTGCTTGCTTGCTTGCTTGCTTGCTTGCTTGCTTGCTTGCTTGCTTGCTTGCTTGCTTGCTTGCTTGCTTGCTTGCTTGCTTGCTTGCTTGCTTGCTTGCTTGCTTGCTTGCTTGCTTGCTTGCTTGCTTGCTTGCTTGCTTGCTTGCTTGCTTGCTTGCTTGCTTGCTTGCTTGCTTGCTTGCTTGCTTGCTTGCTTGCTTGCTTGCTTGCTTGCTTGCTTGCTTGCTTGCTTGCTTGCTTGCTTGCTTGCTTGCTTGCTTGCTTGCTTGCTTGCTTGCTTGCTTGCTTGCTTGCTTGCTTGCTTGCTTGCTTGCTTGCTTGCTTGCTTGCTTGCTTGCTTGCTTGCTTGCTTGCTTGCTTGCTTGCTTGCTTGCTTGCTTGCTTGCTTGCTTGCTTGCTTGCTTGCTTGCTTGCTTGCTTGCTTGCTTGCTTGCTTGCTTGCTTGCTTGCTTGCTTGCTTGCTTGCTTGCTTGCTTGCTTGCTTGCTTGCTTGCTTGCTTGCTTGCTTGCTTGCTTGCTTGCTTGCTTGCTTGCTTGCTTGCTTGCTTGCTTGCTTGCTTGCTTGCTTGCTTGCTTGCTTGCTTGCTTGCTTGCTTGCTTGCTTGCTTGTTTGTTTGTTTGTTTGTTTGTTTGTTTGTTTGTTTGTTTGTTTGTTTGTTTGTTTGTTTGTTTGTTTGTTTGTTTGTTTGTTTGTTTGTTTGTTTGTTTGTTTGTTTGTTTGTTTGTTTGTTTGTTTGTTTGTTTGTTTGTTTGTTTGTTTGTTTTTGCAACTGATCACGATTGTCCGATCATGAAGCATGTTGTATGAATGGAAGGAGAATCTATTCAGCTTTTGAAAGCAGTTTAATTCAATGCACTATACAACACGCGAGTTAAGGCAATAATTTACGTGTCTTGAGAAACAAAGACCGTTTCAATCCAATGCAGACGGTTTCCATTTTTTTCAAAAGAAAATAACTTATAATATGACTTTACATAACACATAGGTAAAGTTCTTTCAAATACTGAGTGAGCTATGAAGTTCGCTTGCTTTTTTCTCCCACTGATCTGTCATTTTATCAAACAAATCAGGTTTTTTTTAGCATTGTCTGACAAAGTAATGAGTGCCGCGTTTCGATGAGACATAATGCGTTTCTATGCCTACCCTAAATTGACTGTAATATATGCTTGTTCATAAAGCCAAAATACCGTGTAATTGGTGACAGGATGCGTCTTGTGTTGTGCTAAAAATTAACAGTTTTTGTTTTGTTTCATGTTTGCAAATAAAATAGTGTCAATTTTAATGTTTAGGTTCTTTGTCATGGTATATTGGCGCAGTATAATTAAGACCGATATCTGGTAATAGCAACACCTCGATCCCATAAGAGGATTGAACAAGAATCGGCAGAGCAAGGGCTAGCTGTAAACAAATCCACGTAGGAAAGTAGGGCAGCTCTCAACGACAAGATAAGAGCAAATAATATTCAAAAGAAGAACTAAAAAAAAGCCTTGAAGACATGAATGTTTAATGAACATTTTAAGCTTATTTCCATAGAGACATTGGATTTATTGTTTAGTCTGCTGCTATTTTTATGCAGCGCCCCCTTCTTTCTACCAGTCTTGCTCTCTGCGCTACATCCAAGGAGGAATTTATTTTTGGAGCAAGCGTTCATTCATTTTCATTAACACGCATTCATATTTACGCATGTTTCCCTAAAACTTAATCAAACTAGGGTTTCTGTTTTAGAACTGTTGCAGTCAATTTATTTTTCGTGCACACATGATTTCGTTCTTCTCATTCAGGTTTGTTTTTATTTATTCTATGTAGACATTAAAGAATACATTTTCACAACTCTCCCGTTGAATTTCTACAACCTGTTTACATTTGATGAAACTGATTGGTTGACCAGTTTCTTGCAGCTTGTTTTTGCGAAATTGAATGATCTTTGCGACCTAATGAATTTAACGATCTTATTTGACCAGTGAATACTAAACTGTTTGAAATTGACTGACTAATTTTGACACTTGAATGCTGATGCAACGGAACATTGATTTTCAAACGGGAACACAAGAATGGAGAACAAAACACCCATATACAAAAAACAATGACATAAATTGTTCAATGTATATTCTTCGTTTTCCTTTAGTTAAGCCAGTTAGGAAGGAAACAAAGAATGTTCCTTTCGCGAAAGTATTGTTTGTCGTAAAACGAACACGAAAGCAACAATTTGGTAGACGTATCTAGTTGCCCCTATACTGTGTCATCAATAGAGTCATGATTATTGGTTGGGTTTTGTCTTTTACACCGAAGCAGCAAGTATGCTTTGTGGTGTTTTTATTTATTTATTTATTTATGCCGATTTTGCATTGCTAAAAAGAACGCCTAATAAGTTTCATTGAATATAATGCTAAATATTAAATTTGAACGCCTAAAAGTTAAGTTGAGTGACGGTTTCAACTGCAGAGGCAAAATTTCTTTAATACAAATGCAGGAAAATGCTTCTTTTTGTCTTCTTTTTTTTTGCCGAGAATAGCCAGGAAAACCTATATTATTATGCGTGTTCTCGGAAACTCTACAGGTATCGCGAAAGTCAAGTCACAAAAGAGGAATACAAATATGTGAAGTACATCTTATCCCCTACTGACTACGAACTGAATAATTACCCGTCAGAGCAAGCTTCATCAGACTTCATAGAGGATAAGAACTCCATCATGGACTTCAATTTTACTGAATTTACGAGGAGGGCGGGCTTTAACATTTCTTCCGCACTCGGTGTTTGCGAGTGGCGAGGAAAGCAATGTTCAGCAGAGGTAAGTACTTCTTTGGGGTTATTGTTCAAATCCCTACTACTCTGATGGACAGAAGTTGACAGAACTTCACTATACTGCAGTAGCAGGCGTGTTGAAACACATTAAAATTAAATTAATCAAAACGACTACAAGTGTTTTTGTTTTAATTATGGTTTTATACTTGTTTTCTATGGTATCCCAACATTTTTGAGGCCAGACCAAGCTGCTGACAAGTTTGTTAGTAAAGTTACGCCAATACACACTAAGGTGTACTAGCTACATGTAGGGATACGTAAAATTGTGGAAATCGCTCTCCGCGTTCTACATTTTGGTTAGCACGCAGTCATTCAAGTGCGGAAGCCCAATCGTGCCATAGAAGTATATATAAACACTGGGAAAATAATCCGTTATAGCGAATTAATAATCCGTAATAACGGATTATTAATTCGTTATTACGGATTATTTATCCGTTATAACTTATTATTAATTCGTTATTACGGATTATTAATTTGTTTTAAACGGATTATTAATTTGTTATTACGGATTATTAATTCGTTATTACGGATTATTTATTCGTTGTAACGGATTATTAATTTGTTAAAATGGATTATTAGTTTGTTAAAACTGATTATTAATTCGTTATAACGAGTGATTATACTTCTGTGGCACGTTTGGGCTTTCGAATTCAAGATCACTCCATCCTTCAAACCCACTGGCCCAGACTCTGCTGCTGCATTGTAGATGTGGTCAAGTGTCGCAAAGTCAATGAATATTTCGATTCTTGATCGGGGTAAGAAAATCAGTTTCCGGGAACTGTGGTACACCCACTACCTCCTAGGAGTAGAGTGGGCGGGGTGTAAAAAGGAAACAATCAAAGTTGGGGCCGGCATTGTGTGCTGAGTCTAAATTAAAAAAAACCTTAAGTCCTGACGAAAGGAGATCAAAGAGAAATGTTTGATTTATCCTGTTGACAAACGTACGGGTTTTGGTTGTCCTTAATGGAATACTTTTCAATAGTTTGTTTTCTCTTTAAGTTGTACCCAGCTTTGGAATTCTATAATAAATTTAAGGAAATGTTCATGTTCACAATTGTCACACAATTACAATTGTACATTATTCACAGTTCTGTTCTCTTAATAAGTAGAATTTCACGCACGAGTTTACACCATTTGGCAACTGTTGGACGTTCAACTCGGGCATAAATGCACCCATCCTGAAAGCTCAACAAGCAGGGGAAGGCAATGGACTCTGGATTAGTATTGATATAGAACAGGTATTCGATTGTGTCTTTTTCTACACGTTTTCATCCCTATGTATTCCAGGAATGCAATATCCAAGGTGACACAGTTTCACTTTCAGTATCGGTTGAAAAAAACTACCAATCCAATTGCTTGACCTCATATTGGTTGTTTCCAACCAATATATCGGTTAACTAGTCACCAATACGTTGGTTGTCTACCAACCAATCACATTGGTTGAACAAAAAACCAATCCTTTAACCAATACATTGGTCAATAGTGACCAACATGTTGGTTGCTTGGCAACCAATCACAATGGTTGGGCCATAATTCAATCCTTTAACCAATACATTGGTCAATAGTAACCACTGTGATCGGTTGTCAAGCAACCAATCACATTGGATCAACAATTAACCAATCTTCAATGGTTGAAATTGGAATAGTGACCATTAGGAAGCCATATGCAAATTATAGGCATGTGATAACGTTGTAACAATCTGAAGGATTTTATCACAAGTTAAATTGTTTTTCATTGTCCTGTAGTAATCATCAAAGGAATATACATAATTATCAAAATTAGTAAACAAATATATATTTAATTTGAAAATGTGACAAAACAGGAATATTTCAATGAAAAATCTGTAACCCATGACTGAACAGTTGATGGCACTTGAACAATAGTACACACATAAAATGTACAAGCGGTGATCCATGGGTCACTTTTCTTCACTGGGATGCTTTGATTATGGTCATTATGTGCATGAATTACATGTTTAAATGATGTCACGGTGTGTATTCTAACCAATGTGGGTTGGTTGAAAATTTAACCAATCAAGATTGTATATGGATTGGTTGAAGATTTAACCAATCGGTATTGGTTAAATAACCAAAATGATTGGTTGAAAAAGCAACCCATAGATTGGTTGGACACATATCTACTAAACACATTGATTGAATTTGACCAATATATTGGTTATTTTAACCAATCTGTTTTTAGGGTGTATACTTAATTGTATACAGTTTTAACTGGTGGGTTGTTTTGTATCACTTTTTAAATGTAAATCTACAGGAAGAATACACTGAATCATTCGGACAAAACTTCGAGGCTGGACTTAAAGTTGTCGTTCGCGACCAAGAAACACCGCCGTTGATTGAATCAGGTCTAGCAATTTCACCTGGTGTTCATGCCTTCATTGGTGTCCGGAGACAGCAGGTCGGGATTACTCGTTGTTTGTGTGTCACTAAAGGCCGTGTCCAAAATGCGGGTGAAGTAATTATTTTTCCCTGACCTACTTCGGTCGCTATACACGGCCCTGTTTCCCTGCAGCCGATTTCACGAAACTGCGTAAGTTCACTTGCGTAAGACTTATCATGTGAGTGGTGCATCCCCCCCCCCCCCCTAAAAAAAAAAAATTAAAAAAAAAAAAAAAAAAAAAAAAAAAAATTGCGCAAGTAGACTTACGCAGTTGCGTGAAGTTTCATGAAATCTGCGGCAGGCATTACGACCATGACCTGGAAAAAAAAAAATAAATAAATAAAATATCCATACCAGCATCCGCGACATCTATATATTCGTCTCCACACATCAGACTGTATAAATATAGTGTTTATGTTGTGTTTCTGTAGTGATTCTGCTTCTTTTTATAAAATTATATCTGTCGAACAAAACCACAAACAAACATTTCTTTGACATCTCAACGTTGTAATCACACACCCCCAAATCTAGCAAAGCTTGGCAGTTTACTACTCATTATTGTTTCCATTTTAAGTATCTAAATCTGGAGAAACCTTATGGGAAATGCGACGCATCGAGAAACCTTAAGAGATATAGCAAGTACACACTGGAAGCCTGCAGCATCGAGTGTCAAGCAGAGAAAATCGTAGAATTGTGTAACTGTCGGCCTGTCGGGTAGGTGGAATTTAAAGGGGTGTGTCGTCATGATTATAGCAGTAAATGGAATAACCCAGATACTATGCAAAGGCCCGGTATAATCATGATGACACAGCCCCTTTAATGTAGGGATCAGCTAGAAAGTTTACAGTCCATTTCCGTTTGGTACGGAAACCCAAACTGAAGAACTGATGCTTTAAATGCCGGATAGGCCTACTTGCAAATAATACCGCTAATAATAACAAAGAAATATCATGATAACATAAAGAAAAATAAATAAATAAATAAATAGATAAATAACTTGTGCATTTTCAATTTGAAGGTACCCACAAATTTGATCGCTTTTGTTTGGTTTTGGGGCAATCTATTTCTTTCTGGTTCGGTCATTTTGATTTATAATAACATGCAGTTGTAGAGTAATTTACGCTGCGGGTTCGATCGAAATAAAGACAGTAGTGACTAATCAAATAAAAGTAGACAGCGGCCCTTTTCGACACCACGGCTTTGGCTTAGACTCCGGCTTTACCTCCGGCTTTGGTATGGCTAGTGGCTCCGTCATTGGAAAGGTTTGAACTAGCTGTCACTTTTGTCCAGAAGGGACTACTTATCATGTTCCTTTGTTGTTAAATATTTGTATAGAGTTTGTAAGTATGAGACAATCAATGATGATGTCCACGTTAAAGGTACACACCGGCTTACTGTTTACCTAATTTAGTGATGTGGAATGACAGACAATAATTTTTAAATGGTTGTTCTTAAAAAAAAAAATCATCAAAATATCACGTAATTAACGAAAAATGTGAATAAAAAAACACGGTCAAAGGTCAGCTTATACGCCTTTCCAGCCGTTGCAACTGTCAAGTTTACGTGCCAATGTTGCGCAATGTTGTAAGTAGACTGGTGCTCTGTTTATGTATGAATTATTAAAACGACGAGGCATGAGGATCCAGACTTCATATCCATCCAGCACAAATTCACGTGTAAATAAAAAAAACAGACATAAACAGACAGTGTATTCTGTGTATGACGAACTGGACGAACTTACTTGCAATGGAGAACGTTTCTTCATTATATCGCAAGTAGGCCCTATGTTGTAAAAAATTACTTGGACGAATGCCAGTTGGGTCCAGGACTAATCTGTGTTGTCAGGTCGTGTTCAAATGTAGAAAGGGAGAGAATAAGCTTGACATAATGTGGACATCATAGAAATGATGGACCATAAATATTGTCAAAATGTGAGTTTTCATGAATTAAAATATACGCAGGCATATTCACAATACAGTTCTATGACACAAACCTGTCCATCAAAATTATGGCAAAGACCACATCCTTCATATTCTCATCGTGACCAGCCTGCTGCAGTCTAAAAACTAATGGTAGTGTCCCTAATCTTGGACCAGTTTCACATTGGCTTGGCCAATAACAATCATGTGCCAAGTGAGCCTCCCGCTTTCGCTGCAAACGGATTGCCAACCCTGGCAGCTTTAGCGAAGGCATTCTCCCGTTTTTCGGGCGATGACTTCACTGGCCGGCCGCAGCCAGCGATTGGGGGGGGGGGGGGGGGAGTGGACATTATGCAGCTATCATAGAAGTAGATAGATCAGCTGTATGGGATAAACATTCCCAATCGTCGTCGCTCGTGTGCGTAGCGCAGGCAACACGTTATAATAGTTAGGGGATAATAGCTAGGGGTACAGACTGAAACCCTCGTAAAAAACGTAATTGTTGGTCTGGCTCCCTCCTTCTCCGACAAGCTCCCACGCTTATGGCTAGACTGACCGACAAGCTGGGGAGTTCAAGCCCCGGAGTTTGTCCCTCTGGCCCACGAGACACGGCACCGGCTGTACGGGATATGCACCAAGGTTCACGTTCCACTAGCTCCCACGCTAGTGCGCCGTAAGACACGCTTCGGTTGCACGGACACCTCTGAATGTGAATATTACGATCGATTTTTCATCATTATTTACAAATTGTATCAATAATCTGAATACATAAGTCTTTTTGTCAAATACTCATGAATAATTGTAAAAAAAGGATTTAAATTTGGTTCAGTAATTTACTTTTATACGGCTGGAAGTAAAACTAACTCCGAAGATCACGTGATTTATCCGAACCACTTTTTTGGTTCGGATAAATCGTTTTTTGAAAAATGCTCGAAACGGCAAAATTTGATGGTTTCTTTCAGGAACCATTCTTCTCCATTCCTGAAAGACCTTTGAAGTCATATGTTAGCCTATTTTGTAGCCCAAATAGCCCAACGAAGCCGGTGTGCCCCTTTAAGCACCAGCATCATCAGCAGCCCAGCATTCTCCCGAAGACGAACAGAGTATACTGTTCGAAACGTCGAGACCCCAACGGCTCTTTTTAGAGCCACCACTCCTTTCTAAAAGAGTTTTCATACATGATTGTACCCGCAAGTTTACTATTTAATTATAGTTCCTTATTATTTTTCACACCATGCAAAGCTTCAAACATCACAGATTTATTGTTGAAAATGTGC
This sequence comes from Marthasterias glacialis, assembly GCA_911728455.2. Lineage (NCBI taxonomy): Eukaryota > Metazoa > Echinodermata > Asteroidea > Forcipulatida > Asteriidae > Marthasterias > Marthasterias glacialis. The sequence continues at coordinate 16,644,303 of OU452233.1, forward strand.
GGGTTTGTATTCAGCATTATTGTGTTTTTTTCTTGTTGGATATTGTGCGTGGTTTGTGAGGGCACAAATGTCAGTTTATATATTTGATTGTCTTTAGTGGAATTGTTTTTATAATTTCAGTTTACCTGGTTATTGTTTCAACTTTTGTAAATTTTTAGTACAGTTGTTTTCTGATTATTTTATCATGATCTTTTATTTGCCATTTCTGCTACTTTTTACATATCGTTAAAATAATCCGTATGTTCTGTATTAACGATTTATTATCATTTTATTATTTTTTTAAAAACAACTTTTGCCCTTCCCTGGACGGCCTCTGCTTGTATACTGTATTGTCCAAAGAATAAAAATCAGTAAAAAATAAAAATAACTTCATGTTTCTTTGTTTAGATATCCGGGATATGAGACGGACTGTTCGCCCATACAGGAAAAGAACTGTTCAACTGATGTCATTGGTAGGTCTTCAAAAAATCTGCATTGGTCTGATATTTACCTGTTTTAATGAACGGTCCAGCCGTTACGACTGCAAACATTTTGAAAGAGGTACAAGATTTCCAGTTTCTCAAAAACAAATAAATAAATATTAAAAACAAAATACATTTAAATCATAGTAATAATAAATTAATTTAAAAAAGAACAAATAATCCATCTTGATTTAAATCAATGACCCAAGAATCAGCGTTTTTAAATGTCGCGAACTCTTCAGAGCAATGTATAACTCTTTTTTTTTTAAATTGTCAACAAGAAAGAAAAAAGGGGGAAAATGATTTGTCTTAATAATGATGGCAAGGTGTTCATACCAGTACCTAAACCTCCTAGGAAATATTTCCCTTGTTTATTTGGAGTGCTTCAAAGGCAGACTGTGTAACGCTAGGTGGCAGCAGACTCTACCAAGTACATCTCCATTGTTTACTGGTCAGGTGCCCAGACCCCAAAATCTCCGACTATACTCTCTGTCGATTTTAAGATTCTCTAAGATTTGTAACAAGGGTCGTCAGGGAATCTTTGGTCAGTTCTGAGCATGCGCACATGTGTGGAACGGTGGATTTACCGGGTACAAGTCTGCTGCCACCTAGTCCTTAAAAGTTTTCCACTGATGGCAAAACCCCTAACATTGACCCTTTTCGAAAGCACGGTTCGACTTGAGGTCAGGCTTAATAGCACCGTTCACCTGTACCGAAAGTGCAGATTTTCAAAATAACTGTCGGAGCCTATGCCGGAACCCAAGCCGTGACTTCGAAAAGGGCCAAAACATACAACGTTTTTTTTTTTTTTTTTTTTTTTTCCCCACTCAAAGATGATCTCAACAACATGCAGGTTGGTTGAATGGTTTAAGAAAAAAAAGCAAAGAAAAGAAAAATGAATTACTGGATTATTTCCCCTTTAACTGCAAACAAACCATTGTTTCGATCAAAAAACGCTGAAGAAGAAAATCGAGAAGTTCAATGGTTTTTCTTTTAGAATGGTTCAAATAGACCTTATGCGTATGACGTCACTATAATAATTCAGTACAGGAAAGAAAAACCTCGTGCTGAGGTTGAAATAGCTACAACGCACGTTCGAGGTTGCACTTGACCTCAAAGATGGCAGCGAACGCATAAGGTCTATTCGTTTATTCAAGGTAGACATTCTTCAGACGAAATTCCCCTCCTTACTAAATACCAACACTGGCTCTCATGTATAAGGGCATGTCGAGCCATTCCTAAACAATACTTGAACTGATTCGTACTTTTCATATAAGACCACACGGACCTTTTTTTCGCAGTAACCAAGATTCGGTGAACTATTTTTGTTTGTTTGTTTGTTTGTTTAATTTGTTTTTCTTTTCTTCATCAGCAAAACTCCACAGTGGTGAACTCGAAGACTGCAAATGCACAGTGCCTTGTAATTACACCACCTTCAGGACAAGTCTCTCCACTGCGGCAATACCAAACTACAAATCCACACAAGCCCTGGTTGCGAGGGTGTATGCGGATTATCGGCAGTCAAACACTACTCACGACAATTACACTACAAATGATCTAGAAGAGCTAAGTAACGACGTTGAGCAACAAGTCAAGTAAGGATGACTAATTGTCGAAATTATGTACTAATTGTACACAATATAATAATAGCACAGCACAGTCCAGTCAAACACAATAATTGTGTAAAGGTCACATGTCAACACGTGGCTTGCTAGTATACAAAGTGCCCGACTGCAACAAAAATAACAATGGCTCTATCCTGTTTCTGAAAAAATCACTGGGGCTCTATAATATTATCTCTCCATGACACTGTCCCCTCCCCATGGCAAGAGCCATGCTTCATTCAAAATACAATTTAGAGATGTGCTCTCTCCATGCCGACAGCCAAACGGAAAAGAGGACGGGGCAAAGGTCGCGGACACAAACTTGAATAGTAAATCATTATATGCAAATCGCAAAGTTGCATTTAATCCCAAGAGCACTGGGGGCGCACTTGGTATCCCTTCATTTATATCAAGCGTCCTTCATTTCATACATTCGTTGACCTGGACCCAATTTCATGAACCTGTTGGCACTGAATCTACTTCAAACCCCTTCTCTTATAGTGATAAGTGCAATTGGGTTCTTTTACGTGCAATGCACAACCCACGGGACCTGTGGCTTTACGTCCCATCCAAGAGACGAAGCAATGATGGTTAATTGTCTTGCTTAAGAACATAAGTGTCAAGACAGGGACTCGAACCCACACTCTGCTGATCAGAACACAAGAGCTTGAGTCCGGTGCGCTAGACCGCTCGGCCATGACACGCCAAACCGGTTACAAGCAGAGTCATAGTAGTGTTCCTTCGTTTTAAACGTTCGTAGGACCGTAGCACAGTAAAGACCGTGCCATTGCCCAATCACAAGCTATGCAACTAAGACTCTACCCAACACTGACAGTTGTTTTTGTTGAACATCATAATTATTCATGTTATTCAAAAAGCCAGGGGAGAGGCATTCGCTGAGAAATGTTCGTATTGTGCTTCTACCTGTAAAGCATACAGGGCGAAGACACTACTGCCAATGCAAGGCAGCAATGTGCCCCCACTAATAAAAGAACTTTTAACTTGCAATAGAAGATGTGGACACGTGAATGCAAATTGAATCGGGGGATGGGAGGAAAAGGACGACAATTTGGGACCAGAGAACCTGCATATAAAATAAACTGATTGCAAAAACATTTATTACTCCACCACAAAAATAACGCGAGGACTGCAGCATGTATTTTAAAATATTTGTTTATATTTTTTTTAGTAGTCGGGGACGGGGTGGGCGAAGCACGAGGATTTGGGTGTCAGTTGGCCGAATAGCTTAAAGGTATAATTATAGGACTGGTAAAGCTGATAGTGCAGGGATCTTACTTTATTTAATTCAATGTAATTCACATTCAAATGAGATTCGGTTCGTCCAAGATGATATTCAGGCCTGCTGTTTACATTGTTCACATTCAAATGATATTCGTTTCGTCCATGATGATATTCAGGCCTGTTGCTCACATTCAAATAAGATTCGGTTCGTCCAGGATGATATTCAGGCCTGCTGTTCACATTCAAATCAGATTTGGTTCGTCCATGATGATATTCAGGCCTGCTGTTCACATTCAAATGAGATTCGGTTCATCCAGGATGATATTCAGGCCTGCTGTTCACATTCAAATCAGATTCGGTTCGTCCATGATGATATTCAGGCCTGCTGTTCACATTCAAATGAGATTCGGTTCGTCCAGGATGATATTCAGGCCTGTTGTTCACATTCAAATGAGATTCGGTTCGTCCATGATGCTATTCAGGCCTGCTGTTCACATTCAAATCAGATTCGGTTCGTCCAGGATGATATTCAGGCCTGCTGTTCACATTCAAATAAGATTTGGTTCGTCCATGATGATATTCAGGCCTGCTGTTCACATTCATATGAGATTTGGTTTCATCATGGCATGTAGCGTCTGATAATATTAGGATTTATTTACTGACCTATTTTTGTGTGATTGCTTGGAAAATTTCTGGCTAAATCCGTTGTCTAAGTGAAGAGAAAATAGTGGAAAGCCGAGCACATCTGTTGGCACAATGTAAAAAAATTATTTTAAATTTCTGTTGTAATAATTGTAAAACAAATTCTCGACAGAAATAATTATGTGGGATACTGTCATGAACTTCATAACCAGTGAGGTTTCAGCAGACTGATTCAAAGAAATCAATGTTTTTTGATGGGTACCAATCCTGTATTTTATATGTAGGCATATTTTCCCGCAGTCTGAAAGTCATGTCAGTACCAGCTCACAACCAATGTTTTTTGAAGACCCAATTTCAATTTTAAATTGACGTTTTTACGTACTTAAAATTGTATGACTTTCACGATTCCCTGCTCTTTTAGACAACTGATTGAATCAAAAATTTCATTTTTTCCCTCGATGTTTTCATGGAATTAAACAAAGTAAGAAACCTGCACTATATGCTTTACCAGTCCTATATAGCTTTAAGTTATTCGGCCAACCTGACACCCAAATCCTTATGCTTCACCCGCCCCACCCAAAAAAAAATAATATAAAAAAATAAACAAACAAACAAATATGTTGCAGTTCTCGCGTTAATTTTGTGGTGAAGTAATAATAATAATTATGAAGTGATAATATTGTGAAGTAATAATAATTTATATGCGGGTTCTTTAGTCCAAAATTGTCGTCCTTTTCCTCCTTTCCCCGATTCAATTCGCATTCACGGCACATCTTATATTGCAAGTTAACAAGACTTTGTCTCAAGAGCCATGCAACACAACCTCCATTTAAGTTACATTCTTGTACGAGCTCAATTCTTTTATTAGTGGGGGCACATTGCTGCCTTGCATTGGCAGTATTGTCTTCGCCCTGTATGCTTTACAGGTAGAAGCACAGTACGAACATTTCTCAGCGCATGCCTCTCCCCTGGCTTTTTGAATAACATGAATATTTATGATGTTCAACAAAAACAACTGTCAGTGTTGGGTGGAGTCTTAGTTGCATAGCTTGTGATTGGGCAATGGCAAGGTCTTTACCGTGCTACGGTCCTACGAACGTTCAAAACGAAGGAACACTATTCAAACAAAATGGTGTGCTGGCCAGCTTCACGAAAACTTTGCCGCTACGTTATGATGTGCCGGTTATTGCATCAATCTGTGCTCATACCATCTTATGTCATTATCTCTACTCTTGTACTACCGAGTACTAGGGTGGTTGAGTAGTACTCGACTACGAGTATTTGGGACGAGTACCGACCGTCCGAGTACCGAGTACTCTAATATTTGAGTTCCGAGTCCTACGGTCGAGAACCAAGTACTTGGATCTATGAGTACGAGTTCTTTTTAAAAGGAAATACTGTAGATTAATGAGTTATCAACACAAATAAAGGTCTACCACTAATTTCTAGATGGCAATGTGGGCTTGTAACCCTGCCAAAAATAATGAACACACTTAGTGCCCCCTAACTAACAGCGGCTCATGAAAGAGGCACTTTTATATTACGGGTAATAACAGTGTTTTGGGGACAAAACATCATAGGCCTAAAACCTGGTGTTTAAAAAAAATTGTCATGCTTGTGTCATAACCAATCGATGTTTCTAAAAAAAACAAAAAACAAAAAACACATCAGTCTAGTAAGAACTTTGCGGGGTGTTGAAAACACATTGTGGCGCGTTGTGGCCGAGCGGTCAAGTGCACCGGACTTAAACTCTGGTGTTTCTGATCAGCAGAGTGTGGGTTCGGGTCCCGGTTGTAGCACTTGTGTCCTGTTAAGAAAGGCACGTAACCATTGTTGCTTCATCCTTCGGGTATGACATAAAGCAGCCCAGGTCCCGTACGTTTTGCAATGCACTTGAGATAACCCAGTTACACTTATCCCGATGTTTTTGGCAGTGGCTGCTGAACGCGCCGCAGCACCTTTTAAATCCTTAAAGGCTGCTACATAAACGGGGCTCATAATTCAAAAAATGTGTTTTAATCATAATAAGCGCCTTGAGCACCTAACTGTTGATATAAAAATGAGATAATTATTTTAACACTTCACCTGTTTCCTTTTTCTAGAGACAACATCATACTTCTGAGTGTGTATTACGAGGAACTTAACTTCCAGTCATATCAACAAACCGAAGCTTATACATTTTCAGCTTTAGTCAGTAAGTTTGAATTAAGGAAACAAGTGTGGTGAAGAGGTTTTTAACTAGTTGTTTAAACACGGTAAGGCCTGGTTCTCGATAGTTAATACCGAGACGAAGTTCTTGTTGTTGTTATTGTTGTTGTTGTTGTTCGTCTCGCAGGGTTAGGCAGGACGTTTAGCACGTACTTGAATTCGCTGCATTATTGGTTCTGCACAATCTTGTGTTATGTGTGCAAGCAGTGGTGGACCATTTGTTATTATTTTTTCCCTTCTTTTCTTTTTTTAATCTCCCCCGATGTTTGCTCTATGGCTCTCTTTAAATCAACATATTTTTATTATTTATTTATAGGTGATATCGGCGGTCAACTTGGATTATTTCTAGGGGCAAGTTTCATCACTATAGCGGAGATACTTTCCTACATTGGACACAAACTGGAAAGGTGTGTTGCTGCAAAAAGCAAAGCTGAAAATATTTCAACTGAAATGGATAATAAAATTAAGTGTATAAACACCAGTGCGATTTGAAATATTATGGTTTTTTTTAAACACAATCATTTTTCTGATGTATATGTTTTATCAATGATAATTTTGTATGTGAAAAAGCTAACTAAAAATAATTGTAGTAATAATTCTTTCTAAAATTACTTCTGTTACTGTTGTACGTTTATATTTGTTAAAGCCCCAGTTCATTATTGGTAAGAAGAAAAACATTTACATACACCTTACATGGGATAAAGATAATGGTAGAAACCTCTTCTTGAAACATTTCTGCCTGAAGTGTTATCATTCGTAAATAATAAATGAATTAAGATCCAAAATTAGTTTTCGTCTCAGTGAGACGAAACCTCTGCCCATAGGAATGCGTACACAAATTTCTAATACATTTTTACCGTGTTCTTGCAAATGAAACAACCAAGTGAGCTGAAATATTTACTGGCTGGTTTTATTACATATAAACCTTGAGCAAAAAAAGTCACTCTCTTAAATCATTCCAATTAGATTGAAACTCACTCTTTTTGATTGAGGCCAGGGACAAATCTATTGAAGTTTGTCACCAGTTTAAATCTAATAGAGTAAATTTCAATGTAAAGCTAAAAACAACAACACATATTGAAGTAGACTTTTAGTATGATGTTCTGTGGACATCTCTGAAATGCATAGCAGTGAAAACAAATTATGTTGCAATTAGTGGTGGGTCAACCACAGTGACTTTTCTAAAGTGGACTAATGGGCCAAACTTTAAAGGGGACTGTCGTGTGGCTGTTCTTGGTATAATGAACTCTGACCCGATTACTGCTCACGCTAATAATGAGAACACACACGGGTTCATTTAATGACTGTATGGCATGAAAGATGTCAGGCCGTGTCCGAATTGGCAGCTGCGGCTATGGCTGTTACTAAGGGTGTTGCTATGGGAAACCTCCGTTTCAATATGCTTGTGCACGTGGTGATCAAGCTGTAGCCACTGCTTATTCGGGCAAGGCTTAATTATTGATAGGTATGGAGCACCCTGGTACACCATGTGTTTGTCTAGAGAAGAGACTTAGTAAAAAATGTCTCATTGTGCTGGAGAGGAGGAGGGAACCTCACACAAAATACAATGCAAAACATTTCTACATTTGGTTTTTTTCGTTTGGATGACACAAATTAATATGGTAACGTGTTAAAAAAAAACGTACAAAATCAAGATCCCAAATGTTCAAAAAGGAAACAGCGGTCACCTCAAATTATGTATTGACAAGTCTAAACACTCATCAATAAGACAACAACCAAATATTAAAGAAGTTGCCATTTGAATCACGGAAAAAATCTGAATTTTTTGTGCACAAACCAACCATGTTGCAGCCTTGCCTTCGATGACATCACATATTTGCTCATGAATATGGAAAAAAATTCAATTTGCATAAAATACAAAATTCAGAAAAAGTGTCAAAACACCCCAAATTCGGCAGAAAAAAGGTGAAATTATTTTTTCAGAATAAATACAGAGTTAGATACAGAATTTGATATCTAATTGTTTAAAATACTGGATTCGAACTGGCCCCTCGTCACCGGGCGTGCTCGGTGGTCTAGTGGTTAAGACATCTGCTCTAGTCATGCGGGAGTCGTGGGTTCGAATCCCACCTGAGTTGCCTGCGGTTTTTTTTCCACAGGACTCGAAAGCACTGAGTATACAGTGCTTATCACTTATCGGTGTAAGGCAAATTGAAATTTAAATACAGAGTTGTTTAAATTAATACAACATCCTTTTTCATAGGCCCTTTTAAACACGGAAGAACTGTAAACAAGTTCCAACGGTATTTAAATTCGACATTTGACAGCGTATCACACGCCGGCAAGGAGTCGGATGACACGAAATGGAAAGAGTTACAAAATCAACTTGAGTCTCAGAAACTGTCAAGGTCCGGTAATGCGGCCTTGTTTGTCTTTTGTAGGCAACTAGAACTAATCAGTGGCAAGATCAAGGTTTCGCATCTACAGAAATTCGATGTTCAAAAATCAATAGACTGCATCCAAGGAACTGAGGAATTAGAAAAAGAAAGATATAAATTGCCTCTTCTAGCAAAGCCGGCTGTATATAACATGGAGCAGGACAGTCGCCAAGACATATCCACAAAATGGCTCATGCTGACCGTACTTTTTTTTCGAGGTTAAAAAAATAAATAAATAATAATAGTCCCTGAAAAAAATTCCATATCCGACTGCCACTTTCTACGGGATTTTGTTGTTGTTGATTTGTTAATGGATGTTGGGTTTATTTCCCTATTTGAAAATTATTCCTCTCGATGAATTGATCGCTACAACATTAAATATTGACCTTTAAAAAAACTTCGAGCGGACATTTCATTGCCGGCAATTTCGTGCATTTATGCCCAAAGGAACTAATAATTTATTTAGCATTTAGCGAGTAGCGTTGTCAAGCCCAACAACACTTTGTAATCGTTAAAAGTGCCTGTTCCTCTGTGTAAACATTCTGTCAACCTTTTTGGACAGGTAAGGATATAATTTGACCTAAATTAAGGGAGATAAGTGGCAGCCGAATACGGCATTTTAGTCTAAATGTTCGTGTTGGTTTATACCTGCCATTAATTGGCACTTTCCCATGCTATTAATAAAGTCATCAGAAATCAAATATTATGCTTCTTTAATCTTGTGTTGTCTGTTTTTCATGGGTGGGCAAAGCGAAGTAGCATGCAAATTTGGTTTTGTTCGTTTGGATGACACAAGTTAATAATTATGGTCACGTGTTTTATATGGACTTTTTTTTGGGGGGGGGGGGGGTGGATTGTATAGTTATTGCCCAATGGTTCGTGACGCACCAACAATGCTCTTGTGCATTGACGCACCCTGGTATAAGAGTACAATGAAGATGTATTGTATTCAGTTCACGCCGTTATGCCAAGATGCCCGGTACAGAGAGTACCGTTGTGGAAGGAGATTCTGTCCGGAAGGAGATTCTGTCCGGGCATACGGCGAAGTGTGTACTAACTCCTTCTGATAGCGCCCTCTTTAGAATAAACTCCTCCGGCCCACGTTAATTTACCGCATGTGGACACATTACCCTAGGACAGAATACCCTATGACACCGGCACCCTCTGCAGCACCTTACGTTGGTAACAGGAACTACCATTCCAGGTTCATCCTATGGCAAGCCCCAATCGCCCAGGGACCCTTACCGTCCCGCAAGTGCCTCCTCAGTCAATACAACAAGACATACGGTGTCTTCAGTCTCAACATCCCCAGACATCGCCTAATATCGAACATCCCCAAACAAGAGAAACTCAAAGACGTATTGGAGGTACGATGTAATTACCAATCGTGTAATAGCGATCTAAAATTAAATACAAATTCAGTGTAAAAGACAGATTGCGTGGTTATAAGGTATATCAGAAAGACACAGGAGCTTCAGCAATGGTGTTATCTGTTATTACGGAAGGTTATATAATTCTATTTCTAAGTATCCCTCCTCATTTGCATTGTCACAACAACAGATCTTCGTTATTTTGAGAATGCTTTTGTATCACGGTCAATCATTAAGCTGTTGGAGTCGGGTAGAATTACAGTGAAATACGAAGCTTCATATAATTTATTGTTGGCCCTCTTTCCGTTGCTTACCAAGCATGCGGAAAGAAAAGATTAATTCTAGACCTTAGCCGACTAAATAAGTATGTTCAAAAAACTCATTTCCTCTGCTCAGCCCCTTTGCTTTTCACTAAACTTGTGAAGCTTTAGTGACACACAGGAGGGCGCCAGGCATTATGATTGCACTTAAACTTGACGATGGTTTTTGTGTTATCCCCTGCACAAATACTGAAACGCATATGTCGCTAAAGAGGACGGTATCGAACCACGTTAAATATGATATAAAGGTCTGGTTTCGTATTCAACACGGAAAAGAGTCCATGGGATCCCTTACACTGTATTGTACGGCTAGGTAAGACTTGGGGATTGGTTGAAGGAAGATTATAGGTTTTACAGAGAAGAGTGGATAAAATCTGTCAGACAATCTACTGAGGTGCTTAGAGCCAATACGGATATCGTTAGAAGTTGCACTCGTTTGTCGGGTAAATAACTTTCCCAAGTCCAGTATGTGGTAACATAACCAGGTCAATGACCAGACATTGTCAAGTAGAGAATGCTAATGCCATTAATTGAAGATAGCTCCACAACGTTAGATGATTTTTTGTTTGTCTGAAATTGAACTCCGAGAAGCTAACGTTAACAAACTAAATGTAAGACATATTTTCAATGATGGGAAAACGAACACAATTGTAAGTTTGCGACGCAGTGCAGGTTCGGGACCAACTCTATAGGATTAACGTGTTTTTTTAGTCATACTGGCAGTAAACTCCTAAAGGTTGATAGTTCCAATGAAGGACTGGAAGTAGTTCCCAATAAACGCCATCTTTGCGGGCAAAATTGCATTTTGGCTTGCAGGCGCGTCAAGCGCTCAAATTACCGGTATCAATGCAGCCGCATTGTTCACTAACCAATCGTACAATGAGTTTTGTGAAATGCGCGCGTGACTCACGCCGTTCTCATCACTAGAAACGCACGACCGTTTGCTCCAAATTGCCCGTAAAGATGGCCGATTTTATAACGTCATATTGGGAACTATCAATATATACATGTCGTAGACATGTGACCCAATGAGAATCTGATGGCAAAGGTAGAGAAATAATTGTTAGCACTTGCTTACAGAATTTTCGTATAAAATGTACCGTAATGCTATTTACTTAGCGGCCACTAATCGGTACTTTCCCATGCTAATGAAATCATCAGAAATCAAAGAGTTTCTTTTTTTTTGTGTTGTTCTTGTGTTGTCCACAAGAAGGAAACTGTCAGGGATTTGTTCTTCTTTTTCGGTTCGCTTGCTGTATCGTGCACCGTTGGTGGTTTCATAATTTCGTCAAACTCGCAGAATTACTTTTAGTGAAATCAAATTGTTTCCGGTCTTGTTTATTGATTTAATCACCGCACCAGTATCTCCGTATATTTTCGCATCGTGTTTACTCTTTTACACTATGTTACTTTGAAAATCAATCACGGACTCAAAAGTCTTTCCTGATTTGTTTTTTATTTGATTTTTTTTTTTTTTTTAAACTATTTGTGCTTAATAGTTGTTTTAATTTCCGGAGAAGGGTAAATTACAGATGCCATGTATGTCCATGGCAAGGGCGTGTACAATAATTATAGCTCGCAAATGAAATAAATATGTGTTACAAAATTACATTTTCCCTTTTTTCAATATTTTAGTTCAACTCTGTAGCAATGGTGTGTATTATTAGTTTTGTGATCATGGTGCGGGTCGACCCAAGGCTGTATTCTAGGGCACGAACATTTTAATTTGAAAGTTAAAAGGGGAAAAACGCCTTTTTGAACGAAACTAAAAGTATTTATTGTAAAAGTTGATCACAGTAAACTCTGGGTCACGAGCTAATGTTATTATTATTTGCTATTCTTATTATGATAGTTTTTTTCAAGAGATTGTGTCTGTAAAGTTGATTTTTTTTCCCCATAATACTTGAACACTCCCGTTGCTTACTCGAATAAAATTGCATAAATCATAACCAAAATTATTCAGTTCTTTTAAAGGCATGGTATGGTTAGTTTACTAACGAGTACATTAATTCCCATCCTCTGTTTCATAAAACATTTCACAAAAGCAACTTGTGTACAGTTTCACCAAAATAAGGCGACGTTTGGGTGAAAACTGCGTAAAAACGATTTATGTATCGTCGGAAGTTTGTGCACGGTTGTAAACGAACCCATTTCTATTGCTGCATTCGAAAGCGATAGTTATCATTATTTGTTTGTTGTTTTAATCGTCCCTATATTGACGGGGCTTTGTTTTTCAAGCTGAATTAATGAGAAGTGCCAACTGGTATACAAATTATGAAGAGAGAACCTCAAGATTCAAAGTATTCTCTTTTTTGATTGAATAGCGACCCTATTTATTAAAGTAGTAACCAACTATATCTAGATCACATCATTAAAATAAAGACAATTATAACACCTCTTCCTTTGATTCTATCTGTTGATTGGCCGAACGTGCGTCACGTGGTGTTGTGTATTTTTACTATCACACTGCACACCGACCAAAAGAACTATTAAATGGTACTATCCAACGACAACCTCGAACCCGGTGAAACGATCAAATAATACGTGCATTTGAAATTCGATATGAGAACGAAGGCAGTGTGGTACCCCTCTTTCCTTTTGTCAAGATTTCCTGTCAGATTTTATACAGTTGTACGCACAGTAGTTTAACGAATATTACCACAATATGGATGAAATTGAGGTGTTATAAAACAAATATTGACTGCTTTATCTCGTGGCGTAGTAAAACTAGTCACTCTCGGTGATCCCCGGAGCCACATATCTTCCCTCGGCTCCGCCTCGGGAAGATAGGCTGCTCCGGGGATCACCTCGAGTGACTAGTTTTGCTACGCCACTCGAAGCAGTCAATATTTGTATACTATTACACAATAATTTTACCGTTCATTTTTTGCTCTCAATAAATGAGTTATTTTCAATTAAGACATTGGCCTACTTTATAGTGACTCTTTTGTTGATTATCGTGTTTTGACAATGCTGACTGGAAATGAGTGTGTGCGACCAATAAAATGTAGCCCGGTACATGCAGCCCGGTCCTAAATGTAGCCCCGACCCTGTACCTAAATGTAGCGCGAATCCACACACCAACACCTAGCTGTTGCTAATTAGTTAACAACTTATTATAATACTTGCATAATCCATCCTGATGTATCAACGCAAAACAAACAGGACATAGTTTAGTCATCTGAAAAACTTCATCCCTAGTGCCTTTGTTTACAAATCCCTCGAGGTCTAATAATGTAAAGTGTTAAATCAACACTTATAGGGTTCGGTCAGTGACAACACTTTCATAAAGTTAGACTCAACTAATACAAGTGTCAAGCTAGTGTTTCAGAAGCTGAGATTTAACTCTTAATAGTGTAAATTCAATTCTTCAATTGAATTACATTTAACTCTTCCAAAGTGTTGTCACTGACCAAACTCTCAAACTATTTAAGTGTTGATTTAACACTTTGGTTTTTAGAGTGTATAGACCCCACCCCGTGATGAAATATATATTCATATATTTTTTCTTTAAATGAATGATACAAGCAGACCATCAGAAGAAAAAAAATTACCTCAAGTAGATGTATAAAAAAAATGTTTTTGACTGTCCGCAGCAGCTACCCTGCAGATGATTAGTGAGTAATTATTTGATGGCACGGCGGGTTACTTTGGTAAAATATTTGGGCTACATTTAGGTCCGGGCTACAGTTAGGGGACACAAAGGGCGGGTGAAATATTAACTTTTGCAGCCAGAATGCTGCCTTCGGTGCAGACATTAAATTTACTTACAGTTTATTTTGGCCGTAATACGTTACCTTGCAACATGGTTCAACACTTTCATAAAAAAGACAAAAAATCGTAATTTTGGTGCAGACATTACTTTTAATTACAATCTACTTTGGCCTGTCTGTTACCTTGCAACATGGTTCAACACTTTCATAAAACAAAACAGTAATTGTTTTCATTTAATTACCTGTCAGTAAGGTACCAAAACAATAACCGTTTTTTTTAAACGTTTCACCGTAATCGGAAATCAACCGTAAAATATACTATGACATCACAATTGCCGGATTTTAATGGTGAGAGCACAACGTATCAAGTACCATTTACAGACATACTTTTCGGTATCCGTAAATTTGTGGTACTCAATTGTAAAATTTGTCATAGTGTCTTCTTGTGCACAAACGTTCGTGACGAAGAAAGCAAAACCGGTTATCGAAAGGGGGTGACCTGATGTGATCTTTATTTCACATTGAGGTTTGGAATTGTTTGTTTGTTGAGAACTTCAACTTCTAACCAATTTTGTTGATTACAGGCTTTTTTTGTAAAGTTCGCAAAAAAGTAAAATAAATATAAAACAAATATTGAGAGACATAATCACGTTTCTGTTCTGTGAATATTACTGTGAAAGGTTTGTTATCTATTTTTTTATACATATGTATATTAACTTATTTGTTATATAAATTTCAATTTGCCTTTCATGACTAGGGCAGATGTCTTAACCACTAGACCACCGAGCACGCCCGGTGACGAGGGGCCAGCTCGAATCCAGTATTATTGTTTGCGGTACCTGCCGCTAATAATACTGGATTCGAACTGGCCCCTCATCACCGGGCGTGCTCGGTGGTCTAGTGGTTAAGACATCTGCTCTAGTCATGTAGGATGTTCGAATCCCACCCGAGTTGCCTGTGGATTTTTTCCACGGGACTCGAAAGCACTGAGTATACAGTGCTTATCACACATCGGTGAAAGGCAAATTGAAATTTATATTCATTCCCCCGATGCAAATATTAACATCTATCTAACTTATTTATTGTTAGTATTATTTTTATTATAATTGATATCATTATTATTTGCAAAAGTGAAAACCAACATTATGGGTGCCGAGTTGTCAACAAACAGTGAGTTGCTGTCGTGAGAAATAGACCTTGTGACATCACGTTTACAAAAGAGCCACAGAGCCTGGACTTCCTGCAGGCCCCATTAGTAGGCAGCCCAATGAAAGAAAACATTAAATCTTTCATTTTATGGAGATTACACTGTTTAATTAATAAACTTTTAGTATGAAGAAAGGGGACACATCTCAAAAGTTGTCCATCTGTTATTTTTATGTTACTCTTGAATTTATGTGGAAATTATGCCAAAACATGTAAAATTTCCCGTATGACCAGTATCTTGCCTGTCAGAATTGCCCTGGAATATACAAGGCCACTCATTTTTGTAAAATGGTTACAAGGTCTTTACTGGTAAACTTTTAAAACTGTGCTGATTGTCTTACTTGGTAATTTAAAACTCAGGTCAAGGTAATAGCAGTGGATGGATACATCTCGTGCACAGTGTTATCTAACTTTAACAGCTTCTTCAGACCGGTTTGGAACTGTTTGTACTTGAAGGCATAGATGATCGGGTTGATGGCCGAGTTGGATGCCACTAGAGCTACGGAGATGATGTAATGAGCAGAGTTGTCATCCGAGGGAAAGCCAAGACTACCAGCGAGGATAATGGACGCGTTGAGGGTCCAACATGTGACGTAAGCAATGAACACGATGACCAGCGTCTTGAAGGTGTTGCGTCTGGCTCGAAGAAGAGACTCATCGGCCGACTCCTGCGCTTGACCCGATGTCCCGGCTCCCGCAGCGACGTTGGGCCCCATGATGCGAGCGAGCCGTTTGGCGCTCCGCTTCAGCTCTACGGCGATGTGGATGTAGGCGACGAGCATCGAGACTACGGGGATGAAATACTGAAAGCCCGGTATCAGGATCCCGACAACGCGGAGCTTTGCGTCAAAGAAACGCACGCAAAGACCCCCTCGAAAGCGGTATATTTCTACGGCATAGAGGGCGACGGAGAATCCAGCTACCCAGACAAACACGATGACGACGGTCGCTCCAAGGCGGTGACAGACTTTCTGAAACTTGAAAGGATAAACTATAGCCAAGTATCTCTCAAAGGTAAGGGCCGCTAGATTGAATGATGACGTAACGTAGCAAGCCCAAAGGAAATAATTAGAGATCCATATTCGACAGAGAAGAACTCCATCAATTCCTGAAGGTAGGATCTCAGGAACCGGAACAACACTGCTCAGCAACATGAAGACGGAGCCAAGGAAGTCCACGGTAGCTTGGTTGAAGATGAAGGCGTTGGTTAGGGTGTGCATGGCCGGGGTTCGCCAGATGACGACACAGACCAAGCAGTTTCCCAACAAGCCGATAATACCTACAACGGTCTGTATGATGAAGATGAGTGAGGTCTCGTACGCCATAATGGTGAGAATATGCTTGTTATTCAGTATGAAGATCTGCTTAATACCTGCTACAATGATGCCAATGTTCGGTCCGATACCAGACGGATACTCAGTCTCCTGACGATGACTACAGCAGGCTAGTCGAAACTTTGAGACCATTTAATGACTCCCTGCGGCGGCTGTGAAGTTAATCACGAGAAGTCCCCTCAATAGTAGTAGTCCCGGCCGTTTTTCTACCTCCTAGGTATAGTACTTATAATAGGCAGGAGTTCTTTTCAGAACTAAGTTGTCCCCCGATTCCAAAATCTACTCCGCGGTAGAAGAATAATCGCAGCTCTCGCAAAAATCTATACACATGGTGTTACCGCAAACCGAATAATTATGCACAGACCAGTGTATTCCTTTAGTCATACGAAATTAATCAGCTCCGTAGAGAAGACTATAGATCAGTGTTCAATCTTTTCAAGTCAAGGTTCCCACCGCATAGAAAGACGTACCCCTAGGGCAAAGTTAACAAGATCATAGCTGATGAGCGCAGAGAAACCTGGAATCCTTGTTGCATCGCTGAGTCGACACTCCACGGTTTCACGTTTGACCATTCAGTGTCAGAGGCTGATAATCGATGCTGCTATAAACGGTAAAACCTAAAACAAGAACTTGAATTCAAAATAGCAAAATCAACAGGGTGAGATCTCATAGACCGCCCGGTTTTAAATTCCTGACTCGCCGGTCGATTTGAACCGTATCTGGGATGACGTACCGAGTCAATGAGCCACCCTCAATTCTTCGAGGGAGTATAGATTTTGTGACTGCAAACGGTGACAGCTTTGCCACTGCCTGTCTACCGATCTACCGAACAAAATATTCCTGGCAGTTGCTTATTATCGTAACAGATGATGATTATAAAAATAGAAGAAAAATAAATAAATAAATAAATAAATGATAAATAAATAAAATCACGTGACTGCTGTAGTCCAGTCGCTGAGACTCTAATAACACTTGTCAGAAACCACGCCCTTCTCTACCTTGAATTAGTAAAATGCCTTCAGCGAGACATTGCATCATCGGTCAGAGTAAACCTTGTTATTTTAAAGCATTTATTGGAAGCATTTATTGCTGAGCTATTTCTCCAAGGCTGAAATAATATATTATTCAACGGCAATATTAAGAAAAAAATAAACCCAAACTGTAGACGCAGATCATGATTTGGCCCTCAAGCTCGAAACCACGGCTTTGGCTTACGATCCGGCTTTGGCTTCTTCAGTGTTTTTAAGAACATAAACTCATCCAGTATACGTCCAGGGGCATCAAACAGGCGGACGGTGCCTGTAAGCCACAGCCAAAGCCCATGCCGTGGTTTGGAGGAAAGGTCATTATTTTGAAAGTGTTCATAACTTTAAAATGAAGCAACTATAGAGGACTATTATAACGACCTAGTGACGCAAAAGCAAAACGCAAAAAACATGGGGAATTTGAGGGGCCGGGTCATCACTCAGCAACACGGCTTACTTTACATTTCCCTTGAACTAATATCTAGACTTATTTTCTTTGTATTACCTGAAAGCATTTCCATGCAAAGTCTTTACGGTTAATGCTTCAATCATTTTGTGATGAAAAGATAACAACCTTCCTTCAGTTTTGAACGAAAATTGCTAATCACTAAAAATAGTTTAATAGTCATCCATACAATGCGGTGAACATAAAGAACGACTGGTTATTTCGTAATGGATTAGACGGGTAGTGTTTTTTTATTACTTGGCAGGAGAAATGGTCAATTTCTATAGAAGTAGAGGTTTGTTAGTAATTAATCAAGAGATGAATGATTGTGAAGGACGGTGGGTATTTCTTACTTAATGGAATGGACGGGTTAATTTGTTTTGTAGAAATAGGACGTAGTTGACGCACGTTCTCATTCATTTAATAGGACAAGTCGAAATCAACTTAATTATGAATGATCTTGAAGATGAATTGATATGTACCATCATCTATATTTTTGTTGGATACATTTTTGCTTCCATCCAGGCTATAATTTCCCGCGGGGCATATGGAAAGATTGCATTTAGAAAGAATGTTTAGATAGAACCAAATGTTTGCATAAGTAAAATGTAATGGAAAGAAAAATAATAGTAGAAGGCGTACAACACAACCAGGAAGTTTAGGGTGCACACTACATGTGCAGAGAGTTTTTTTTATAGGATATAAAGATATACAGATATAGTCTGGCTTGAGCCAAATTTTCTTTGCTCACCCCATTAATATATAGATACATAGATTTCTTTCTTACTAGTTTGATTGGTCATCAACAATCCCTTTGTCTGTAATTTATCCACTCTGATTGGCTTTCTTTTTCCCGCCTATTTTGGATTCATTCCCTCTAATTTAATCCCCAGTTTTTGTCTATAAATGGATCCGTTTTTATGTTTGTGCTTGTTTTTGCCTCTGACGAAGGTCCAGTTTGGATCGAAAGCTAAGGCCATCAACCCTATATAGATATATAAGGCATCAGTGCATGTGGTTCTGCACTCAAAGCCAATAAACAAACCCGCCCCTCTGTGAGACACCTATAAAGAACTCATCAGCCACATCCTAAGTAAGAATAACTTCTCTTTCAAAGACATGCAGACATTTCATACAGACACAAGCTACCGACATGGGTACTAAAATGGCGCCCTCATAATATGCCAACTTGTTTATGTCTGACATACAAACTATTGTCCTCTGCCCCTACACTGCAAAACCTGAGGCGTTAAATTGATTCGCTGGGTATCCATATGTGACAACACCGACATGGTGTTAGTTATCCCCATTGCTTTATTGTTGGTAAAATTAACACCATGTCGGTTGTCACATTAAAAATACCAAGAGAATCAATTTAACACCCCAGTTTTTGCAGTGTACCCGACAACCCGTTTGGTGGAGATTTATCGATGATATTTTCTCTATCTGGTATGGCAGTCAAGACAGCCAGGAAGAATTTATCGATCATCTCAATTCATTCCACCCCATCATAAAGTTCACTGCTGATCTCTCTCTTTAGTGTTAATTTTCTATAGACGTGACCGTAACTAAATCCCCAATCCCCAATTGGTACATATGTATATACAGCAAACCCACTGACACCCACTAACATCTTCTCTCTGATAGCTGCCATCCCAACCATTGTAAAGAGGCAATGACCTACAGTCAGGCCTTACGTGTAAGACGTATCTGCTCCACAGATACTCTGTACAAAAGGCGTTCATCTGACCTAAGTAAGGCACCACCTTGTTTCCAGAGGCCGTAGCAAACGAAGGGTCCAACCCTTGACATATCTTGCCATACTCTGTTGGCCATTACGGGTGCCAAGAAAAAAAAACCGACAAACCGAGTTGCTCTGGTTACTACTTTCCACACCAAACTACCCAAGCTTTCATCTTCAATCACAAGATGAATATACTTCACTCCTCACACAGGTTACGTTCAGCAATCCCTGCATGTTCGCCTTCCATCGCCCAAAAACAACCTTAATTGTTTACATTCTAGTGAGGGCTAAACTCCCCCAGGTACAGGCCAAGCTCCCTCCTCACAAGACATACGAGGTTGCCATCACTGCACCCGCTCTAAATGTAAAACATGACTATATAATATCAATCCCACAGTGCAAGTTAAAAATCACAGCACCGGCTTTGCTCACAATATCAAAACAAATCAATCAACAAACAAAATCAGTACAAATTATGTGTAAATTGAAAATAGCTCATTTATTGAGTGGAAAAAATGAACGGTAACATTAACTGTGTAATAATATTTGCCTTTATTTTAATGGTGTGGTTTAAGCGTAGTCAGTTACTACTTTATTAAATAAGATTGCTATTCACCCATAAAAGAGAATAATTTGAATCTTGAGGCTCTCTCTTCATAATTTGTATACCAGTTGCCACTTCTCATTAATTCAGTTTGAAAAACAAAGCCCCGTCAATATAAGGACGATTAAAAAATATAAAAAAAATAATAATAGTGATCACCATCGTAGCGCTACTTTTGAATGCAGCGATAGACATGGGCTCGTTTAAAACCGTGCACAAATTCTCCGACGAAACATGGATCGTTTTAAAGCTGTTTTCACTCAAACGAGATCGCCTTATTTGGTGAAACTTTTCACAGGTTGCTTTTGTGAAATGTTTATTGAACTCTAGAGGATGGGAATTAATTTACTCCTTGGTAAAATAACCAAACCATGCTAAACATAAAGAACTGAATTTGTGTTATGATTTATGCATTATTATTTGAGTAAGCAACGGGAGTGTTCAAGTACTATAGAAGAAATTCAACTTTACAGACACAATCTGGGAAAAAATGATAATAATATAATAACAATAATAACATTAACTCGTGACCCAGATTTTACTGTAAACAACTTTTACAATTATACTTTAATTTTCATACAGAAAAGCTTTTTCCCCCTTTAATCTGTAAAATGTTCATGCCCAAGAAGATTGTGCCTGTACCATGATCACAAAATTAACAATAGCCTACACTCTATTGTTACAGAGTTGATCCAAAACATTGAATAAAAATGCCATTTTGTAACGCACATCTTTATTTCAGTTGCGAGCTATTTGTACACGCCCGTGCCATGGAAAATTATGGCATCTGTAATTTACAAATTTATGAGTCTGTAATTGACTTTTAGAGCTAACAAAGTGTAAAAGAGTAAATATGATGCCAACATACATAGATATTGGCGGTGATTAAATCAATAAGCAATAAATAATGTTGAATAAAATGCCATTTTGCAACACATATTAATTCAATTGCGAGCTACAATTGCACACGCCCTTGCAATGAAAAATTGTTGCATCTGTAATTTACACTTCTCCGGAAATAATTAGAGCAACTATTAAGCACAAGAAGTAAAAAAAAAATAATAATAATAAAGTGTTCCTAGTCTGTAATTGATTATCAAAGTAACATAGTGTAAAAAATCAACACGATACGAAAATATACAGAGATACTGGTGCGGTGATTAAATCAACAAGCAAGACCGGAAACAATTTGATTTCACTAAAAGTAATTCTACGAGTTTATGAAATTATGAAGCTACCAAGAGTGCATGATACAGCAAATTAACATACTTGATAGCCGGCATGATGGCGCTAACGCTGGCCATTCATCTGTTCAAGTCTGCTTCATTTGTCCTTGAGGGTGACGCAAGCCGTGACGTCATTAGCTTAAAGATGTATATGATCTTTGGTCCTGTGATTTGCGCTCGAAAATGAATTAATTCCAACGAACGAAATTTAAAAGAGTTCCTTAACAGTTTCCTTATGGACTACACAAGAATAACGCAAAGAAGCACTTTCTTTGATTTCTGATGATTTCATTGGCATGGGAAAGTACCGATCAGTGGCCGCTAAGTCTGATAAATAGCATCACTGTACATTTTATACAAACATTCTGTTAGTAAGCAAGTGCTAAAATTCTTCCACCTTTGCCATACGATTCTATAGACCTTTCTTTTGCAACGTTACATCCCGAGTTTTTGCCAACCAAGATGGAAAAAACTCGGGGAACATGCATGAATGCAAAGCAAAACCAGATAATCACAGTTTGCAAAAATGCTACACAAATATTAAAAAATTTGTTCAAAACTTGTTGGAAATAAGCCAACCAACAGAGGGATGTATTTTCTTTAAAATAGAAAGTTGCAAAAAAATATGTTGAATTTGGTCACAACGTCTGTCAACAAGACTTGAATGTTTTGCTACATTTGGCCGTCTATGCCAACCGGCGTGGTTTGTTTATCAACAATAGAAAGGTCTATTGAGTCACATTGTCTCCGACATGTGTGGATGTTATACAAAAAAAAAAGAATGTTTATGAGTGCAATGGTAAGAATATTTTCATGAGTTGAAAGATGGAATATTCCATCTTTCAACTCATGAAAATATTCTTACTATTGCACGAATGAAAAACATTCATTATTTGTTTTATATAACATCCAAGTAGATCTTTGTCATTTGATTGGAGGATAGCACTATAAAGTATAATAAGCTTCAGTCATTTTTAATCGAATAGTCACTTTTGTCAATGGAGGGCGGGCGAGCGTGTAATGGAACAATTCGGATGGAACGAAAAATGCACGGTGAATGGAACGAAAAATGCACGGTGAATGACGTAGCGTGCAATGGTATGTTTATTTGCTATCACGTGACCGACCATCCTCCAATCAAATGATAAGGATCTGCTTGGGTTTTGTATAATTCCCAATATGATGTATATCGGCCATCTTTACAAGCAATTTGGAGAACACAGTCGTGCGTTTCGCGTAAGAACGGCGTGCAGCACGCGCCCATTTCACAAAACTTGTTGTACGATCGGTTAGTGAACAACGCGGCTGCACTAATAATTTTGAGCGCTTGACGTGCCTGCAAGACAAAATGCAATTTGCCCGTAAAGATGGCGCTTATTTGGAGCTAGTTCCACAGTCCCCCATTGGAACTATCACCCTTTAGGTGTTTACTGCCAGTATGACTAAAGAAACCAGACGATAATCCTTTGAAGCCCCACCTTAACATTGGTAAACTGACTATAATTGCTTCCATTCTTCGCACAAATCAAGTTATCAGCTCATTTCTGCAAGAAAACAGTAAAAGTGTACTCAGCATTTTTGTACGCATTCCTATAGGCAGAGGTTTCGTCTCACTGAGACGAAAACTAATTTTGGATCTTATTTCATTTATTATTTAAAAACGATAACACTTCAGGCAGAAATATTTTAAGGAACGGTTTCTACCATCATTATTGTACTCATAAGGTGTAAAATGTAAATCTTTGAACATATGTTTTTCTTCTTACCAATGTTGAGCTGTGGCTTTAAGTTGATAAAAAAAAGAAAAAAAGTGAAGCATAAAAAACGTTACAACACAGTAACAAAAGTAATTTTGGTTTTAATTTGCACTGAGAATTACGGAAGCGTATAGCTGCCAACGTAAAAATAAAATTTCTCCCAATTAAGTCGTACGTACGAGATAATAAGTCGTACGTACGAGATAATAAGTCGTACGTACGAGATAATAAGTCGTACGTACGAGATAATAAGTCGTACGTACGAGATAATAAGTCGTACGTACGAGATAATAAGTCGTACGTACGAGATAATAAGTCGTACGTACGAGATAATAAGTCGTACGTACGAGATAATAAGTCGTACGTACGAGATAATAAGTCGTACGTACGAGATAATAAGTCGTACGTACGAGATAATAAGTCGTAATTACGAGATAATTAAGTCGTCGTACGGTGAAGAGGGTCAGCATGGCGAACTTGACAAATGCTGTGAAATTCTACTTCAGTTTAGGGTTTAATTATTCTGAAATTCTCGAGTGCTTGGCTCACATAATTGGAGTTGTGCTGAGTCTCCGTAGTTTACGGCGGATTCTGGCCAGTGCTCAATTATTTCGCAGGAAAAATCATTCCGATATTCTTGATGTTGCTTTATTCATAATGGAACAAGTGGAAAAGTCAGGACAGTTGCATGGATATAGAATAATGCATTTAAAATGCTTACAGGAGGGATTTGTGGTGAGTCAAAATACTGTGAGACTGTTACGACTTCACATTATTGACCCTGAAGGTATTTCACTTCGGAAGAGACATCGATTGAGGAGAAGAACTTATACAAGTCTGGGGCCTATAGAACTACATGAGTGTACAATAAACACACAAGGTACATCACAAATCTCAATACAGTTTGTCAATAAACCTGATATGATTTTTGGAAAAGTACATACAAATGCAATAACTGGATCTTAAGCAGTTAGGTCACACATTAAAATATCAACTTAGTACAAAGTTCTCTTTCATGTCAAAATCAGAGGAGCTGGAGAATAAAAATGGAAATGGCTGGCAATGGCTTAAAAGCTACAAAAATCAATCACTGTGCATCCCACATTAACTGAAAGGCTAAAAATGTCAAGCAAACTGTCTCATAAGCTACACATGAGAACACAGACCCGGATAAAAACTACCAACTTCAAAAAACTCCTAATGCAGGATTATGAAAATGCTGACACAACAAAAATGCCTATGAAACAGTAGGAGCAACATCCATCACTAAAAGTACATAGGGTCATAAAATAGAAATTGGGAAGTCAATGAAAATACACATTTCTTGTAAATTATCAGACACTAAATGCTGACACAACCCGTCACTAACATGTACTTAGGGTACACCAAATCTAAAATGTGCTCACAAAATGACCTGCAACTCATACATGGTGAATTAGTGATTGATACAAAATTATCAGAGAGCCATAAAATTCTCCAAGAACACTCTACACGCACAAATAAATTAGAACCTGAACAAAGTTGTTGTAGTCTTGTTTCTGGACTGTTCAACGGTTCAATGTGAACTAAAAACACGACTGAACCAACACTAACTACTAAAAGTGAAGCACACACAAACAGCCCCCTCTAGCGACCACTGAAAAAAGGAATGTCTTGCAGTAAGACTATTATCTCGTACGTACGACTTAATTATCTCGTAATTACGACTTAATTATCTCGTACGTACGACTTATTATCTCGTAATTACGAGATAATAAGTCGTACGTAGGACTTATTATTTCGTACGTACGACTTATTATCTCGTACGTAGGACTTATTATCTCGTTCGTACGACTTATTATCTCGTACGTACGACTTATTATCTCGTACGTACGACTTATTATCTCGTACGTACGACTTAATTGGGAGAACATTTATTTTTATGTTGGCAGCTATACGCTTCCGTAGAGAATTATTACTGTAATTATTTTTAGTTATCTTTTTCACATACAAAATAATCATCGATGAAACATAATATACATCAGAAAAAAAGCGTACGTTTTCAAAACGCTTAAGAGTGACTGTTAAATGATCGGAAGAAAACCTGATAATGTGTACTCTAAAAACTCCCGGGTCATAATTGATCCGGATCTCGGATTCAGGGGGCCTGACCAATTTATGGGTCAGTATGACTCGGAATCTTTGTGAAACTGACCGAAACTGTGTCAAACTGACGCAGAATCTGGGTCAAATTCCTACTTTTTTTAAAAACCAGGTTATGGGTCAGCCTGAAAAAAAAATGTTAAATGTTGCACATTTTTGTCGCGAGTAATTATTCCCTCATTTTATTTGCAACGTCGCGCATTTCATGCGAATATCATGCGCTCATTATACACTTTCTTTGCGATTTATTGGCGATTTCGTGAAGTGTGTTGCATAATACATAATGCTTATCTACTGTTAGAAAGTGAAATACGCGTGGGCGCCATTTCGGCAGGTGAATATTTCCCATTGATAGCAATTGTCCTTGTCTACACTGGTCCGCACGTATCAGTGTTGTATCAAAAGAGTCACTTGCCGAAATGGCGTCCAGTGAGATTTCACATTTCAGCCAGAGTTCCCCATCTTGCGCCTACGGCGCTCTATAATCTTTGCTGCTGACCAACCAAAAGGACTTCATAACACTTGGAGACACTGCATACATTTTGTTCCATGTATGGCCTTACCAGGACACCGTATACTCAAAATCAGCGAAAACTCAGTATCATTGCAATAGACCTTTCCCATGATGTAAATTGGACATAGTGCATGCGCACTTACATTTTGGTTGGCAACATTTTGGGAACAGTGCGCCCTTTTGCGTCTGCTTTGTGCATATTTCAATGGCGTTTGCCAACCAACAGGGTCTGTAAGCATGCGTGAATGCAATTAGCATATTTCATGGGAAAGGTCCATTGTGGCACCATGTATGCTCATCGAAGATCGGATCACGGTCTCAAAGTTGCGACTTTGATCAAGTTTTAATGGTTTTTTACATACTTATAATAAACAAAGGTAGGCAATTATGACATAATCTGGCACATGGTATCCCCCCACCCAGTTTTTAAAGAAATATGCCTTGGCTTAGACCATCGAAATTCCGGCCTCTGGAGGATTATAATAGGCCGTTTACTAAACCACGGCTTGAGCTTGGGCTTGGGCTTAGGCTCTGTCAGTTATTTAGAAAACAACGCGTGTTTTCCTTTAAGGGCTTCAAGCAGACGGACAGAACCCAAGCCGGAGCCCAAACACATTTCGTGGTTTCGTCAACGTCCTCATGGGTGTACTAAACTCCAACTTTGGGTGAATTTATAGGCTAACCTTACTGACTGAGTGAGGAACTGCTTTTACTCAAATGGGGGCGCCCTTTATTTACACTGCTAGTTGGCATTATGTGGTCGCTCGCTGACACACACAGGTGTTTTTTTCCCAGGCAAACTGTCCATAGGTTTTCGTCAGCCCGCCACACTCAAAAATTGTATTGACGAAAGTTTGCTCTTGAACTTTGGATATTTGATTTTAAACACTAATGATTATTTTGTGACGCTAAATGTTGTAGGGATTAAACGGCGATGTGGAGGGTTAGTAGTTTATTCATCTGTTATTATGGACGATGTCGATGTGGTTGAAATGTTATAATCGAGCCATAGCTGCCGGGGGCCACACAGCTGCAGTAGACCGAAACTAGTGACACATCGTAGGCCTATCTTTTGGAGCTAGAGCGGTCGAGATACTTGTTCACACGGTAAGTTAACATAATTTTCTCCCCTTGTCTGAATGATATAGTAGTTGGCAAAGTATCCTAATGAAAATAGCCAACATTGACACTAAAACTAAAAGAAGCTTTAGACGTGGGTGGGGGAAAAAAACCAAATAGAACAGGGAAAACCCACACAGTCGGGGTACGTAGGGACCGAAATCCAACAAGACTCCAGTCCAGGAATCGAACCGGGGTCCACCATGTCCACAGTTCAGAAAAGTTTCCATATCCGACTGCCACTTTCTAAGGGATTTTTTTAGATTTTTTAATGGATGTTGGGCTTTATTTCCCTATTTTTAATAATCATCTTGAGGAATTGGTAACAAAAATGCATTGGCCTTTAAAAAAAGAAAATTCAAGCGGACATTTCATTGCTCGACCAGCACTTTCTTGCATTCATGCCCGAAGGAACTAAAATGGCGTTTAGCAAATAGCTCTGTCAATCCCAATGTAGACGTGAAAATTTCGACACTTTGTTATAGTTCAAAGTGCCTGTTCCTCTCTGTATACATACCGTTAACTTTTCTGGACAGGTAAGGATATACTTTTGACCTAACTTAAGGGAGATAAAGTGGCAGCCGGATACAGCATTTTAGCCAAGTAGGTGGCCATCAAACCAACTAGCCTTTGGCGGGGGTTGCGCTCTCCCCATTCTATTCGGATGCTGGTCATCTCGCCCCCAAACACTCTCGCCCCCAACAATCTCGCCCCCAAACAATCTCGCCCCCAGCCTTTGACAATCTTGCCCCCTGACAATCTCGCCCCCAAACAAAGTCGCCCCCTGATGATGACTGGAAGTTCTGATGACTTACGGTGTAAACTTAGAAATTAATTGATGGGAGATGTTGTCGCAATGCTGTCAAAAACTTGTATGATATTTTGTCAGAAAAGTATCGGCTTATAATCATCCACTGAACGAAGTTTGAGAAGGGTATTGAAAAATCACAACAAAGAAGTGTGAAATGCTCTGCAACTAATAACCACCGTCCCATTGATCTCTTCCACGGCGGCGGACTATAGTTTGCGATCGGTCGATTTCGGTAATCAGTGAATCAAATCAATGTGGCATTTTTCAATGTGCACCCCAGCTTGTCAGGTGACACGTTCAATGACTGACAGTTTGATTTTGTCTCCACGAAATGCCCCTGAGTGCATTAAAAAATTATTTTTATTCAAGAGTGAGAGACAATTTTCAATAAGAAATCACAGAACATCTTAACAACAACATGTACCATTCCTTACTACGAGGGAGATCATTCACATATTCTTTGTTTTTTAATTTACGAATTTTCCTTTATTTTCGAAATCGACTTTAAGTGAACACTTTATTAACTTCATCATGGTTAAAAAGGCGACTTTTCCAATTTTTTCTTCAGATTGTCAGGGGGCGACTTTGTTTGGGGGCGAGATCGTCAGGGGGCGAGATTGTCAAAGGCTGGGGGCGAGATTGTTTGGGGGCGAGATTGTTGGGGGCGAGTTTGTTGGGGGCGAGAGTGTTTGGGGGCGAGATGACCGGCCTCCTTCTATTCTACTACATACTAGTAGTGTACCACTCCAGAGACAAGCCTTGATAGAAAATAAAATGAACATTTTAACATTCTCATCAGGTCATTTATTGTTATTATTATTAACGCTCGATTGCTAAGCTTATCGGTTGCAAGGTTGTTTATTGTTGTGGCTTTGTTGGTCTATTGTGTGCAACTGTGCATGGCCAAAGTCTGTGCCTAGTTGACCATTTTGGTCTTGTGTGTGTGTGCACGGCCAAAGTCTATGTGCCTAGATGACCGTTTTCAACAAACTGATAAAGGCAGTTTGGGAATTAAGGACGTCTTTCGTATTGCATTAATCCTACATGTATATTGATGATATTGTGATTGTCATGGGTGTGTCTTAACTAATTAGCCCAACAATAAAAGTGTAGGCCTATGTGTAAAGCAGATTTTGATTTGGGCTGCCGTCAATCCTTAAACATCTGGGGGAAATTGCATATTTTATTATAAAATATTTTCTTTCTCCATTGTGCTGGCCAAAATAAGTCCATCACATGCTCTATTTGTTAGTATTAATTAGACCCAGTAACTGGGTCGCTGTTTTTTTTTTACAGATTTGACTTTGATTTCTGATTTTGACGTGCCCCCACACCCCCTTTAGTTACGACACTGTTCATGACCAACTGATGTTTTTTTAAATTTTAATCCTGAATTAAGAAAGAAAGTCTTTTTGTCTGTCTGATTTTTTGACTGTGTGTTTCTCTTTTCTAGCTCCGTTCGCAGCTCTTCTAAAATTGAAGTTGTTCTACAGAGTCACCGGACAACTTCTTCACAGAAATAACTGTCTGGACGAGTAATTAGATTCTTATGGCGTCCATTATGATGCACAATGTAGCATACACTACCACCAGTGCCAAATAATGAACTTCAGTTAGTTTAATAGCACCAACATACATAACTCCAGCATCTCATCATAATGGCAAGTGCACCTCAGAAACCGTCTGAATCTGGAACGGCGAACAAGGAGGCTTCGGGGAAGATCAAGATGGATAAACTAACGAGAATGGCTTCATCCGTAGAAATCGGGAGAGGCGTCCTTGGAGGGTTGAAGTTTTCGGTAAGTCGACCTCACTGCTGTGATTTGATCCTCTTTATAACACTGGGATACAGTTTACAATTCAATTCAATTCATCTCAACATTTATCTCAAATTGTGTTACTACAGAAGGTCAATTAAACCACAAGGGACGGAAATAAACAAAGATGTTTCAAGAAATACAAGAAGACAAATGAAACGAATACAATTATGGAGGCATTTAAAAGAGCATGACTCGTTAAGAAACTTGCTTTTATAAAACAGGAGACTGGATAATACAACAACAGATCATACAGAACAGACAGAGATCGGCAATGGACAAAAAAATACAAAAACAAACAAACAAGTACAAGTAAAAGTGACCTATTGAACAATCGGATATTAAAATCTAGAAACTAGAGATAGAGAATGTAGATAATGAAGAAGAAGAGAAACTTTTTTAGATGATGAAACAAAAATAAAAGTGCAACAATATGCTTGGATTTTTAAATAATATTATTAATAATAATAATAAAACATAAAATAAATTACATAAATTATTAAATAAATAATCAAAAAAAATTAAAATTGAATAAAAATAAAAGAATGTTTTTATAATATAATATATAAATAAATTAATACAATAAAATAAATCTAAATAATAACATTGTAAATAAAAATATAAATAGTTAATAAAATAAAAAATAGATAAGTAAATAAAATAAATAAAAAAATTAAATTGAAAAATAAATTTTAAAATTCAAAATAAATTTTAAAATTAGTTTTTTTTTACAAGAGACTACAAGAGACTGCAGAAGAAAAAAAAATCAATAAAAACACACAATAAGTTGTCAATATTTGACTCCACTGCTGTCCAAAGAAATTAATAATATTAATAATAATAAAAGCATTTATAAGCCAACAATTGCCTCAGCACATCAATAACCTTAGGGAAAAAGGTATGTAGTTAAAAACAAAAATAATTAATCTTGTAATTTTAATTTACTACATACATCACTCAGTCTATTTGAAACATTGATTTCAATTCTTGCTGGTGATTGCGTTGAAATTTGTTGAAATTTATTCGGAAACACACTAAACAAATCAATCCACAGTCTAGCTCGTGGCATAGAGTGTTTACATTTTAACAGTAAAGCTGACAAGAGGGGTCATGTTGGAGACACCCATGTGGCCATAGCAACCCATCATGGGTTACAGCAAACATTCCATGTACAATTGAAGATCTTGTCAGATTGCATTATTCACATCATAATGATGCAGACTGTGTGTTTCAATGCACCAACATGATTGAAGGCCTAAAGAAAACAGTTCTATGTTTGGCCTAACCTGACTGACCTTAAAAATAAAAAAATTGCAGGTGATCCTTATATTATCATTTTAAAAACATTCAAACATGCCCAGCACCAGGCTGAACTGTGATTAAAGAACATCAAATATGAATAAAAAACAAAGATAGAATTTAAGCACAAAAAAAAGTGAAGACAAAGGTTTACAAAAATTTTCAAATTAAAGTTGAAACAATAAAAAAAATCAAACATGTTGAGTTAAATACATTTGTTGAGTATATCCTGCGAGGGGATGGAATGCAAATTGTAACCGACTTGTCCGACACTTAAATGTACATGTAAGAGCACAAAATTTGTTAGAAAGTACATGTATGCAAGTTATTGTTTCGGTTTTACAGGACAAGCGTAATCGATTGCATTTTTTACAGCACCAGGGTTTTTGTTTTTCTCCATCGAGAAAATGTCACAATGCACTGCGAATTGCAAAACCTCGGCCGTGAGCTGTGGTTGAGCTGGAGCTGTGGCTGAGGCTGAGGCTTGGTACTAAATCCAGAACAAAGGCTACATGTAGATCCCTCAGTTCACTCTGACTCACTCCATTGCGCCGAAATACAATAAATAAACAATGGTGGAAGTCTCTGGATGTTACATAATACTCTTCTTGGAACAAAAGGACAAAGGTCTGGAACTGTGAAAATACACATTAACCCCCGTATAATGGGCAAAAATCCGCAAAGTATTCAAGACCATCTGTCCTCTACATTTGTGTGTCCAACAAAGCTTGGTCCATTAGTGCATAGGGCCCACTGTGTGCACGCTCTAAACAAAAGATTAGGCCGAAACAAAAATTGCAAAGCCCCAGGTGAACTGGTGAAGAAGAGACGTGGTAATGTATCCCCCCCCCCCCCCCCCCCCCCCCCGCCACACACACATTTTGTTATTAAAGCAAATATTTATAAAGCATTGAATTCAGCCAGCGGAAGGCGGCAACAAATGGTAAAGATTAATGTTTGATTTATATTCCTTTTTATATTACTGTACTCGTAACTCGGAATTAAATAGATGACCTTGGTTTTTTTTTTATCTTATTTTTTTTTTTATTTATAGTAAAACATCTGCCCCAGACTGAGGACTTGGGAATATGTATGACCTCACTAATTAAGTCTCTACTCTTGGACACTTTTATGCAGTGATTATCCAGGACTGGCAGTTAAAAATTACCCAGTCTGTCCACCTCTGTTCAGTTCAAACGTCTTCTTTGTAGGCTTTTCAAATGAGTACAGTGCAAAGCTCAGATTTAATGATCCTTCTACTTCAGGCTGGCATTTTAACTGCCTTGTCTTGGTCATTAACTTCACCCCCTCTTCTACTAAAATGCACTCTGCCTCCTGATTAAAACCCAAGCTGTTCCACTTGATTTTAGGGGAGCCAACTCAGCTCAATCCGTAACTGACTTTGAAGTTCAAGAGGTCTGTACCATTGCTTATAATATGTGCCTGAAGGGACTAAAGATATGACAGTGGGTTTTGTGAGTAGTGTGTGTAGTAAACACTGAACCCTTTAGCATTCTTGGGTGGTGACAGATTGCTTGGAGTTCTTGCTGGATACACCAGGTCAGGGCAAAGATTAACAATGTAAGGTGGTCTCAGTTGTTGTTTCACTGTGACTTGAGGCTAGAACTAGAGAAGGGTGTGTGGGACTTGCAGTTGTTCTTCAAAACTACCTCGGGCGTACGGTAGCATTTCTAAGGAGCTGGGAAAAATACTTGGGAGAAATATCTTTGGATTGGTGGCTCTGTGTGAATCTCAGTCAGGGAGCCTTCGAGGGTAAGTCTTTGTGCTTTTAAAGCAATTGCAGTCTGTGTTTCAAGACCACTTTTACTTTCTTGCAGGTTAACTTGCAAAGGACTAGGCCTAAGACAGTTTTCGTCATTGGCGGCCAAATTTTGTACTATGTTGCGTGGTATGTAATTTACCGTTGAGGTGAGCCTCATTTGAACTTGAAGGGAACTGGGTTTTGAGGTATTGAATTTAAGTACATTTTTAAGGCTAGAACTTTCATTTCCACTTCAAAGAAAATAACTCTTGAAGGCATTTTCGTACAGGTGTGGGTCCTCGACAGAAATTACCAGATCCATGTTTTTTTTTTCCTCTCTCTCTCTCTTTTTTCCCCAGCTAAATATTTCCTGTAACATTCGAGTGGCTTAAATATCTAAAAAGTCTCACTTTGTTTTTGCGTAGCGTAGAAACTGTAGAAGAACATCTGGCCCTCTCAGGTTTAAAAGCAAACTATGAAAATTGTTGGCATTTCATGATTCAAAAAGAGTTTTAAACTTTGAAAAGCAGTTTACCAATAACTGTTGTTGTAAACCCTTGCACACCAGGGCTGGAAATTAACACTGGACCGCAGGCCAGAGGCCAGTGATTCTAGCATCGGGCCAGTAAACTCAAAACTGGACACGTCCGGCGGTCTTGTGTATTTGTTCAAATGTTGACTATAATAAGTCTGACTCTGTTAAATATCTTTCAATTCTGTTAAGCATTGAGGAGTATTTACCCATAATACACACGTACAAATGAGACAAAACTTCTCTTAGTGATTGTTCAACATAAAACAGTTCAAATGTTAAACTGTCTAGGAATTTATTTTTCTCTCATTTCAATGGTGTTATAAAATGATAATTGTGGTACAGTCAACATTTTTAGCTATGTTCAAGCTCTGCAGTCTTGTAGATCCCCCCCAAAAAAAAAAAAAACAATTTGAGCCCTGACCACACAAATCGGGTGGTGGTCTTGTGTTTTTCAATTGACTAAAAGTACCTCACTGTGTACAGTGTAGTGAAGGAGAAAATGATATGTCCCATTGAATAAAAACAATGATGACCAACCATCAATTTTTGTAGCTGATTCTAAATAAAATAGTAAATCCACCCCCCCAAAAAAAAAAAATTAAAAAAATTAAAAAAAATTAAAAAATAAATAAATAAAATTTTAAATAAATAAATAAATAAAATAGAAATAGGTTTAAATGAATAATTGAATTAAAAAATAAATAAGTATTAAAGAAAATAAATAAAAAAAAATAAAAAAATAGAAAAAAGAGGGTATATCTCGGATGCCTCTTTAAAGTGCCATCAATAAAACTACCCTATCAACAAGGTATAATGCTAACACTTTGCCCTGTAATTGTGTTGAAATCACGTTCGAGCAAGTTCTAGGCCTACATTTCCTCCATTCATAAAAGCTACATAGCAGGGTCTTTGTAAACACTTCCACCATTCAATCAACATCCCTGTTAGGAACCCATCAACAAAGCCCATTGTATGAAATGTTAGCCGTGGGTAGAATGGCTGCTCTCGTTCGCCATAGAGCACTTTTTCACAGAGGGAACTCCAAAGTACGTGTGTACACTTAAAAATTACAAAAACCAATTGCTTGACGAAATGCACAATTTTAGGCATAATACATGCTTTTGACAATGACAGTAAAATTGATTCCTTTTGGCTAAATCGTCTTTAGGCATACGGATAACATTAGTAATTTTCAAAAACCAGTCTCTCCGCTTTATGTGACCCAACATGAAGTAACACACCTGTGAAAGTTTGAGCTCAATCGGTCATTAGAGTCACAAGAAAATAGTGAGAAAAAAAAACATCACTGTTTCTCCCTTTTCCAACATCGAGGTTTGGAGATGCGTGAGATCAAAACTAATTGTTGTTAACTTTTTGCTCAAAAAGTAGACCTTAAAGCATTTCAGGCAAAATGATTTCAAAGGAAGTCTTCCACCTTGACCGTCTATTGTGCAAATCTGTGAATAATTATATTTTCAATCTTTACCAATCTTGTGCAAACCATTTAAGATTAATCTCGGCTCTTTGTGAAACCGACAGGGCAATAGTCCCAATTCTCAAGTCTCAAGTCACAGACATTCAGAAAACGAGCAAATACACAAATTCAAACAATACAAACAAATAAACAAGGGAAGTATCAATCAAACGACACAGCAAGCAGACCACTAAAGGTGGAAATAAATCCAGACCGTTGCCATGGTCCCCAGGAAAACATGGCTTTCCAACCCAGATCCTGTTGCCATTTTTTGTTGATACAA
The DNA here is from genome assembly GCA_911728455.2 of Marthasterias glacialis. Taxonomy (NCBI): domain Eukaryota; kingdom Metazoa; phylum Echinodermata; class Asteroidea; order Forcipulatida; family Asteriidae; genus Marthasterias; species Marthasterias glacialis. The sequence continues at coordinate 16,679,359 of OU452233.1, forward strand.
CAACTTTTGCTTTTCAATGTCACGCTATGGTCTATTGATGACAATGTCAATACCCAATTGAGACCTTCAAGCTTCTGTGTGTGTCCCCCCCCCCCCTCCTTCAGGCCCCAGTGCGTACCCGTGCCTACACCACATCAGTGTTAGAGATCAAGACAGACATGGCAGAAGTACTCGCCTCTACCGCTCCCAAACTTCCTGGCCTACCCATGGATTATAAAACTGCTCTGGTAAGTAAAGCTCTATCATTTAAGTAGACAAAGGGATGTAAAATAATCTTCGATAAATTCAAACATTCTAAAGGGATATGAGAACGAGGGGTAGTATACAAAATAGATTAGGCCTACTTGTAGCTAGACCATTTTTCGTCGGTATGGGGGGTAATTGTGTGTTACTCTTTTGGCAGTTTGGTTTTGCATAAATCTAGTTATTGTTATTACTCTTGAACAGATTAGGAACTCATTTTGTAACCCTATAAGCCTAATCGGCAACCATTTCATCAAATCTAAAAAACATCATCGCCATAGTGTCAGATTCTTGACTAGCATGACATCCACTAATCTATGTTAAGATTATTTTAACACAAGCTTAATTCCTCCAAAGGTCCCTCACCCCAAGCCACACCCACTCTCTCTCCTTCCAAAGGTCCCCCACCCCAAGCCACACCCATTCTCACTCTCTCTCTCTCCTCTGGAAAATTCACCTACATGTAGATGTAGTGATAAATAATGTTTAAGCAATTTTTTGAAATTCAAATACAGACCATACTTGTACCAAGTTCAAAGGATCAGGTTGATTTAGTGGTTTCTTCCCCTGCATTTCACTTCTGTGACCCCGGTTCGAATCCCAGACCAGGAGCCTTGCATCATGTGCAAGGGATTGGGTTCTCAGTCCCAACCTGATCGCATGGGTTTTCCCCTCAATGTAGGTTTTCCTCTCACGTCTAAAACGGAACATTTCTTCATCGTCTCCTATTCATCCTGTTATATGTGTAATGAAATAAATAAACAAATTAATAAACTAGTTGAAGTTCCATTAATAATTATGACTTTCAAAGTAGATTTTACTATCTTGGGCTCTTAACAAATTATGTTGCAATAAAATGCATACAGTATGAATTGATAAGCTTCAAAATGGTGTACATATCATTTGCCACATTTATGCCATTTTGAAAAAATTTCATTGAGGTTGACATTTTCTGTGGAACTTCCCTTCCTTTGACATGTTTGAAAGCAAATGAGTCCCATTGCTCTGTAAACAATTTGTTTACAAATAAATTCGATTTGCTGCCATTATTTAATTCCATTTTAATTATTTTAGAGAAATGGAAAGCTTGGATAAACAAAAACATAAACAAAAACAAGAAAGTTAGGCCTATAAACTGGAGCTTTTGAAATTCTCTTGATCAGAGTCAGGGTATGAAGGCCCTACATGTATGTATTAATGGACTATGTTCAGAACAGGTGAATGTTGTTTACTTTTACCAAATAGTTGTCTACACTTATTTAATCCTATCTGCATTATAACTATTTCCCTGCCTTCATTCCTGTTGAACTTTAACACCATTAACACCACTTAAATTTTAAATTGGATGCAAAGGTCATGTTTGGCGATCAGAGGCTTCCGAATTTTAGAGTTAAATTTGCGTGAAACACCATAGGCTTTATTAGCCACAAAGTACATGTCTCCTGAATGACTTGAGCCAAGTACATTGATATCATATACATGTAGTCAAAGAAAAATACCCAGCCATGGCACTCGCTGTGATTGTGAACGAGTTGTACCCCATGTACTCGCCCCCCCCCCACCTAACTGATGCCGTTTGTGGGGTCCTTCCATTGTTACTGTATTGTTCCCTTTTACTAAAGAATTTCTCTTAGGGGTGCAACTCTGACAAAGAAAACCTTCTGGGAAAGCTGAAATCTGGAGAATTTTTTCACTAAATAACAAATGCTGATATTGTTTGCAAGCATTGTATGTACTAGGATTCAACATTTTTTTTTTTTTTTTTTTTGTGGAGGAAAACAGCATTCTCCCTTAACAGTGGTCGGCTGGCCAACTGCTAGTCAAAACACCCAAGGACCAGTCAGAAATCTCCCCAAGTGGTCCAGGTGGCTAATTCAGTGTTGAAAAGTATGATCCCTATTTTATTTTTCACCAGTGAAAAGCTGGCGGACTAGTAAAACAACAAGATGTCCTGCTGGCTAGTCACTAAAAAAACTTCAGGGCAACTCCTGGAAAAATTTTTAAAAAAAAATTAAAAATACCCATATTTTTGCCTTCCAAGCCAATTGTCAAAATTACTCCATCTTTTTCCGCATTTGGTTTTGTTTTTTTGAATGATCATTTGATGCCTGTGAATGACTGCAGTGCTCACTCAATCAAAAAGCATTAGTTTACAACTCACAATGTAACTTTTTGATTTTTAGATTTGATGTAGGCCTATAGCTTAAAAAAAACCACACTTTGAAGTTAATGATACTTTTAATGGCACAGAATACCCCGCAAAACAAGACAGGCAAGGCGATGAAATTTGTGATGAATGAACAGCAGGGCAGGCTGCTGCCTCATATTTGATTGGACAGTGACATACGCTTTTACTACTCACGTTTATTGTACAGTAAAAATGTTGGCATCCTGCAATCACGCCTTTGTCAACTATGAAACAAATTCTTGTTGGAATAGAGAGTTGAAAGTCAGTTGGATTTTCTGCGAAGTGGTGAAGTCTCGTTCAAATAGACTTGTAGCAAAAAGCAAACAACTGATATTTACTGTCCAGTCAAACTGTCATGGAGCTCAAACTAATTTACCTTAGCAGGTGGGAACAGTGTTTATTCAAGGTTGGGATTCAGGTTAGCTCAGTGGTTTCTTTCCCTGCCTTTCACCTCTTGTGACCCCAGTGATAGTCATGTTTGAGGGTCCCTTGGTTTCACTACCAGAAAGATGGATATGAGAGATTGTCATAAACTGTTAAGATGCTGAGCTATTCGTAAACTTAATATTTCATGGGGGAATATAAACCCTCCATTAATAAATGCACTCTAACAAGATGCCTCAAAATCTCCCATAAAATGCTATGCGCATAACGGTGTGAAGTAACCCATGCCACACTTTCCTGTCATTGTATTTGTACAAATGTACATGGTCGATCAGTGCCACAGATTGCCAACTGCGGACATTGACCAAGTATGAGAACCTTCTCTTCTAACAGTGGCCCAAATTCCATTGCAATGGGAGACTTTGGAAAGATAGATGGCAGCAAACTTACCAGACTTGTCAGTGTGTACATCATTATGAGCAATGAGCATGCGCACATTTCTGAGAACAATGGATTTAACAGGGTGAGTCTGCTGCCACCTAGTGTCCCCAAAAGTCTCCCATTGATCACAGCTGGTGGCTTCTCCAGTTTACCACTCTCATTGAAGCCCTGTGGGCTATGGCTCTACATTTTACATCAGCATGTGTGCCTCACTATGCCACCATTGTGGCATAGTGGGGTGTGGTTACATGGAGGAACTGTCCTTGTGGATGGTAGGAGGGTTTGGGAACTTCTGCCAACGCGATATCATCAGATTGTGGTTTTCCGCGCTGATTTTGTTAGTGTGTGATGTGGACCCCATTTGGCCGGTAGCATGATTGGTCATGTTGGTTCACAAATATCTCTGCATCTATTGGATAGATGAATAATTGACTGAAACAGTTTGGTAAAAGGTGCACGTGGCTTCACAATTTCACACAGTGGCTTTTTTTTTTATGGCCAGCAGTGTTATCCGGGATGTCACGTACAGTACACCTTGCTCATAGGCTGATAGGCTAATGCACGGCTGTTTTTATATACATGTATTTATTAGTGCACTTTTCACACATTGATGTCTGCTCATGTTATCTGGTCTATTTGTGTGGAATGAACCTTATACAGAGGTTGCGTGACCCCGGGAAAAGTTCATTTTGCGGCCATGTTGGGTACAGCCATGTACAAACTCAATAGCTGACGCGCCGTCTGCTGAATGATTTCCAGCGTCTGTTTGTGCGTGTAGCATTAGAAAAAGGTCTCAGGTGACGTCACGTGAAACATCTCTATAGCATTTTACTAAGGTTAATGCTTTATGTAATCATGGTAAAGATGTACATTGATATGTTGGGGAAAAAAACTGGCTGGCTTTCACTTCAGTCTAAATGCTAAAAAATTGTACAATGTGGGTGTAGGCCTATTTAGAAAGTTAGGACGTACATGTTCATGTACCAAAGATATTGACAAAATAATGACAAAATAGGGAGACCGCCAATATTAGGGCTGGATTGCTTAGTTTGTAGAGCGCCGGCATGTTAATTCCGGGGGTCGAAGGTTAAAAAAAGGTGATTGTACTACATTGCACATGTACATGTAGTTCTTTAGGAAGCAATGGACAAGCCAGGTGAACCAAGTGAATGGAATCTTGACAGGTCCTTATAGATTTCAACTGGCATTTGGCCAGCAGACACAACTGTTAAGGGAGAATGTGGACATCATGATCACATACAGTACGGTACTTGTTTCTATTTCAAAAACACCCCCCCCCTTCTCCACCATGTCATAATCATATTGTCCTCTATACAGGAACTGAAGCAGGTGATTTTTGGGACGCGTATGTTCTCGTTTGACGAGGAGTGGAAACGAGCTTGCTTCCAATGGCAGAGTCTGAAAGGACCCTTTCCCTATGGTCTCTTCTGTCCAAGGGTGAGTCATAATCAATCAAGAGTAGGAGGAGAGATTTCATTCAGAGAATAAAAAAAAAAAAATGAAAATCATCAATAATGCAAACCTTCTTTACAGGGTTCAAATTCCAAGAAAATCTTCTCTGGACCAGGGGTGATCGATCTTGGCATGCCATTTTTCCCATCATGCCTTGCTCGCTCATAAGCCCTGGAATTGGTTTTCAAAGTAAAATGTGCCGGTATGTATAGCACATTTTGATTACAATGTAGGCCTGTGGCCGGTCCACTGTACATGCGCGCTCAAGTATGGCAGTCTGCAAAGGAGGCACCAATTCATAGAGCAACTCCCCTCTCATTCGTCAGTGATTTTGGACATGTGTGATGACGACTGTATGCAGTTTACGGTGACCGTGTAAAAACATCAATGCAATTTGAAATCGAATTGTGTAAAAATACTTGCGTTTTGACACACGCGTACTACTACTTAATGTCCTACAAGCGCTCAAAAGTTTTTAGCAAGCAAGCATGCGTGCAAAGCAGTCACTTTTGGGAGCCAATCAGCGTTGTTTTTCAGTACACCTCTACCAGGGGTTAGTGATGAGAGGCGAAACTTTGGAACTAGGTTTGGAATTGAAAAGCTAAAGGTGTTCAAAAACTCAAATCCTTGTTCTATGTCTTCTTTGCCGAAATGAAGGATTCAGAAGGACTGGGGCCAGTAGGCCCAACTATTTTGCTTATCACTGGGTCAGACATTCCAATCTTTTTTAAATCCAAACCTGTTGGTATAAAGTGACATGCAGGAGAGGAGGATTTATATGAGAGGATTGAGGCCACACTGTAGGCAACAAGGCCTAGGGGGTAAGGGTTTTCAAAAACACTAGACTGCAGGACTTGCACTGTATTGGCAGGGCTGGAATTTTACACTGAATGGACTACAGGCCCGAGGCCAGTGATTTAAGCCCTGGGCCAGTAAACTCATGACCAGACAAGTCCAGCAGTCTTGTGTTTTTCAATTGAATAATAACACCTAACTGTGTAATATCTTAAACAAAAAGAAACGATGTTAAAATGTTGACTTTGAATCTGATCGATAGCTTTCAATTCTCTTGAGTATCAAAATACACCTACCCACAAGACAAATGAGATCAATATTCTCTTAGTGCTTGTTCAAATAAAAACAGTTTCCATGTTAAACTTCGTAGAAAGTTCTTTCTCATTCAGATTCTGGTCTTGTAAAATAAATTCTGGTCTGGTAAACATTTTGAGCTACAAGCCCTGTGGTCTTGTGGAATTTTACTCCAAATTCGAGGCCTGATTGGGGTTTTGGGGTTTCTAGCCAAATGCTAAGATTACTGCCCTCTGGCAAGTGAGTGGTCCAGTGTTTATTTTGGGCACATTTTTTTGTCTTTTCTTTTTTTTTCTTTTGACTTCTGATGTATTTCTGCTTACCTCTGAGACCTAAAACATTCAGCGGTGTTGTATCAATTTTGTTTTCATTCATTTTTTTTTTCAATGAATAATTGAACAGCATTTTGGCAGGCCTGGAATTTCATCTTTGAGAGGGCAAGGCCATTTTCATTTTTCAAGGGGCACTTTCATTGGAAAATATTAAAGTCTTTTATGGGAAACCTTTGATGGGGCACTAATAGAAGGCCAAGACCAGGGCAACAGTGGCTACATTATGTCCTCCATGGCCTCCATTCATGTACCTTCAAGCCTTATTTGGGGTTTTTCTAAACAGGATCGATCCAGAGGGGTGATAATGGCCATCCAGGTACACGTAGTGCGTCATTTGATGGGGCACTAATAGAAGGCCAAGACCAGGGCAACAGTGGCTACATTATGTCCTCCATGGCCTCCATTCATGTACCTTCAAGCCTTATTTGGGGTTTTTCTAAACAGGATCGATCCAGAGGGGTGATAATGGCCATCCAGGTACACGTAGTGCGTCAGCTTCAGTTTGATAAGCGCAAGGAGGAGGGACACCATTACACACAAGACGAAACAGAGTCTCTCGACGTTTCAAGGTAAAAACTCGTCATTGTTTCGCTTAAAAAGTGAGAAAAAAAAACCATCTACATGCAGGTGACACTATTTTTTAATATTTTTTTTCTTCTTTTGGACAGTTCAGAAAACTCTCTTTCACTACGGCGCGCCGCTCACAACGGCTTGGTGGATTACTTCCTACGCCGGAGAGCTGCTGCCAGCAGCTCAAAATAAAAAAAATATTAAAACAATTCCATCACAGCTGTACATTATATTCCATAGTGAAAGAGATAACAGAGTCTTTAAGCTCATGGAGGATTTTTCTGGTATGTCAGGCCTTAAAGTTAATACTAAACAAGTGATCAAGACAGTCAAGATGTCACCTGTCACGCCTGTGACCACTTTAGAAATAATTACTTATAAATGAGAAAGGATAATGCCAAGCAATGCATTCGGTTTCAGCTGAACCGTTTTTGGCTTGTGTGTGGACGTAATGAAGAAATAAAAAATGTAACAGCGAATTTGGGCCACTCTTCAAGCAAAGAATCCAGTCCTGGTAATTACAACAGCTATCATGTATTCCGATAAAAAGAGGATGATCCGGAACCCGTTCACAGGTTTCAAAAAAAAAAAAAAATTATCTCCTTTGTAAAGTCGTCTCAACAACAAGATGATGAGTGTAAGGGAGAATAAAAAGAAATTCCACAGGCAGGAAACCTCTTGATGAATTACACCTGTCAGTCGGTGTTCCTGGTGCCCACCTGCAGTGCTGGATTATTTTCAGGATTGCCGATAATTTGATGGGGAGTCCTTGGTGAATCAATCAGAGCCGTCAGTTTGATACAATGACGTGTCAGTAGTGTCTAGCCAAGGCGTTAAGTTGGTTGGCTTCATCCTGCGTCTAGATTTCTCTCAGCTGAATGATATTGTTCATGTATAAACATGTTCCTTTTCTGATGTGGACAAATTTATCTTTTTGAGGTGTGCATCTGATTGGTAGATTTCCCCTTTTATATTTGACCACTTTTTGGTGCAACAAAAAAACAAAAACTGGAAAAAAGAAAGGTCTTTTGCATTTTTATTATGAGGTCTTGATTTGGGGGAAACCTGTACATGCCCAATCATATTCTTATTTTGATTATGTCAAAATGAACATGTTGAAAAATGGAGTGAGATTAGAAAGACGTTTTTCTTGCTGGGGGCATTATGTCAGATACCGGGCCCAATTTCATGGTGCTGCTTACCAAAACATTCTGCGCTTACGGCGTCCTGTAAAGCGGGAACTCCTATATGGGCCGTGGCAGGGCGTAAGCGCAGAATTCCGCAGTAAGCAGAGCCATGAAATTGGGCCCTGAACACTTCTAGTGAGGTGTATCAAAATTTTAAATCAAGATTTAAAAGTATCCAGTTATTTGTTTTCGGATCATGTAATATCATTTTGTCTTTATTTCTCTCTGACGAAGAACCTACCTAAGTCTGACACGAAACCTGTTCATTATTTCAGTGCTTACCGACTGACACCCACCGAGGAAGAAAGGAAGCAAGGTTTCCTCTTAGCTCTCGTCGACATCCTTTGGTCGGCTGGTGAGCAGAAGAAAGCTGTTGTAGTACTGCAGGATAGGAAGAAACCAGGCTTGCTTCACTCCGAGGAAAAGAAACTCCAGTTCTTCGCACAATCAGTAAGTTTACCAGGGACTTATTTCATAAAGCTGTTAAGCACAGGAAAATAGTGCTAAGTAGAAACATGTCACCAGCTAAAATACCATGTAATGTCTATTGTTTGTGACTGGTTCCTTGCAAACTATTGCTTAGCAGAAACAATTCTGATGAGTGTCTTGTTCCACTCTATAAATCTTTCTCTATAAATCATCGGTAGGCTTGCTTCACTCCGAGAAAAAAAAATCCAGTTCTTTGCACAATCAGTAAGTTACCAGGGATCAATTTCATAAAGCTGTTTAGCACAGAAAAATAGTGCTAAGCAGAAACAGGTTACCAGCTAGAATACCATGTAATTGTTTGTGACTGGTTCCCTGCAAACTTTTGCTTAGCAGAACAAAATTGCTAAGACCCTTTTTTTCGCAGACAGCCATGACAGCTCTATTTATTCTTGTCAGTTCTGAGTTCCTCTATAAATCTGCGACTTATTTGCCAAGCTTTTAGGGTACTCTTTGCACAGTCTATGTACATGTATGTTGTACTTCAGCAGTACACTTGGGAAAACAGCCATATGGCATGTATGGTATCATGAACATTAATAATATTAATAATAGTATGCAGTTATACAGCACTTTATCTACGCCCGACGGGCGCCTCAATGAACCAATAGCAAAACTATCTTCATCTGAAATTGCAACATGTCTTTATCTTTGTCTTCACAGCTACGAATCACAGAGTTCACAGATAAGGAGAAAATGCGAGTGTTTCTGAGAAACCATCTTGAACTGGTAAGATCATATTTGTATGATGCATACAATGCCCATTGAGTTGAAAATGCTCAGGACGAATTCCCCGGAATACCCTGAAAGGTCATTTTTTTTTTAAGACCTCAGGTATAGCTCTATTATATTTCAGGCATGTGATTTATCAATTTTTTTTCCTGATTTCAGGATTTTTCATTGGTCTCCCTGCACCTTCAGATTTTCTTGAAAGAGGTGAAATTGCCATCACAGAGATGAAAGACTCCGCCCTTGTTGTGACCAAATTATCAGATACCTGTTCTCTAAATGTAAAAGAGTGAAAATTTCACTCGCTTGCCAAATTGGTGTCAGTTTAGCTCTTTTGAGAGTGAAACTCACTCTTCACCACTCTTTTTTGAGTGAAAGTGGAGTGAATTTCACTCAGAATCTAGTGAAAATACATGTTTTTCACTCTAAAAAGAGTTGTTCGCCATATGGCTTCTTGCGAAAGTGGTATGGCGGACAAAAAGAGTGGTTTTTCACTCTTTTACATTAAGAGAGTGATTGAAACGATGTAGAGAGTCTCTAATTCTATTGGCTTTATCTCCACACATAGAGGGAACTTACATGTATCCAATTTCCAGGATTATGTTTTTTCTGGGGTGAACAGTCAACTGTCTTTGTTCACCCCAAAATTGAATTAAAATTTACCCGAATAGATTCCCTTGTGGTTTATTGCTTGATGTTTGAAATAAAAATAGTCGCATGACCCTTAAGGTTGATCCCCCTGCTGCTGCTTCCCAGGTTACATCCATATAACTATAGCTCTATTGTGTGTATCGTAAATTTTGGTGTGATCCCTGGCTACAGTAATCGGCTGTGGCTGAGTGGCTTCTGACTGGCACCCCCGAAAAAAGATATTGACCAATTAGGAGACTGCCAACATAATTTTATAGTAGGCTGAAAAGGGGGTGCAATTTTGTTCCTCTGTTTTTGTATACGTGCACTGTCCATTAAAACAGGTTGTTTATTTGAAAAGTCTTCTTTTTTTTTTCAATTGCATAAGGGCCCCATATGATCAGCTGTGCTGGAGAGGTGACCCTCATTAAATATTATTATTATTTTTTATTTTAATTCTTTATCCCTGCTGCAAATTATTTGTCTGTTAAATATATTTTGTTCCTCTTTTTGTGAATGTAGTTGATGTATCATGAAGGAGGCGGAGTTCTGATGTTCCTGTTTAGCATAATTCTGTCAAGAACGATACCTAGGTGAGAAGACCATTTTGACTGGAAAAAATTTGCCATGTCTGGGTGTATGACGATGATTATGCAGAAATGAATGGTCATTTAAAGAGGATGGGCCAGGCTAGAATTCTCTCTTTAAAAAAAGTTTTACATCCCTAAATACACCTATATCTATCACGAAAAAACGGTGACAGAATTATAGAATGCATGGTTATTTGTTTACAAAGGCAGTTTCCGAGCCTCTTTTCACCCCCCGCCTCGAGCCAAAATCAGAACAACAACAGTCGGTGCCTGAAAGTTGTCTTCAGAAATTTTAAAGAATAGTGACATCGCAGGAAGTACTCCTCTGTCAAACGGCTGTTTGTTGTTACTCATTGAAGCATTTCTCAGTGCAGACCATCCAGGATTTTGATAAATTTAGGCGGTGGGCTAGTTAAAGGAGTAAAAAATCCCTGCAAATATCACTTCTTTTGTCAATTTAATGTCACAAAAGAGAAGTTTGTCCGCTGCATCAATTATCGAAAGCAGAAAACTAAACAATAACGTCAACATCAATCACCATGGCCCATCCTTCTCAAGGGTTAAGAAGAAATAATTTATAATAAGAGTGACTTGTTGATAAATACGACAACATCCCATAAATATTTCCACTGTAAACATGTACCACTGTACCATGGATAGCTTCAGTGTTTACCAGAAACCATTAGTATCATGTTGATTTTTTAAAAGTTTTATTTTCTTTATTTAATTATTTGTTTCTTTTGTAATGTAAGAAAAAATACTTTTTTTTTTCTTCTTTCTTTTGTCTTGTTGTTGTTTGTTTTTTAGGGGGGGTGATCTACTCAAGAAATCTTTAAAAATGTCAAAACCTGTCACAAGAATCATTTCTGGGTGGTAGAACGTGAGATTTTAGGTTCAATTTGTACACCCACCTTAGCTGTGGAGCCCAAAGTGGCAACTACATGGATATCGTATGTTACTTCTTGTTGAATTTCTTTTGTTTGCAGACTACTAGAGGACTTGGATGGTGACCTTCTCTTTACTGACAGGAACCAGTGTTCACTGGCGCTCATCATGCTTGTACTCACTGGCAGGGCCACGTCCAACGTCTTCAATGGCAAGAAGGTGTATGACAAGAAAGGTGAAGCCCTGGTAAGAATGAAACCTTCTACTCTTCTCTTGGTAATATTCTCCAGTGAGGTGACCAAAAAGGACCATTTGAAATCAGTCAACTGCTCAGGTTTTGCAGAGTGGCACAACTGTGTTCACGATTAGTGTGTAGTGTGTAGATGCAGTCACAGTCACATATGATATCATATTGCAGGTTTATCGCATAGTTTATTTGTCATTCAAAACCACAGGGGAATTTTGTACGGTCAGACAGATAGGAGGGTTGACTGTACTATTTAGATACATCCACCACATGATATCATATTGCTGGCTGGCATAGTTTACTATCAATCAAAACCACATTGGATGATATTGAATGGTCAGACAGTAGGAGGGTTGACTGTTTACTTTGTACGTACATGTAGATGCATCCACCACATGATATCATTGCAGACTGGCATAATGTACGTGTAGTTTAATTCAAAACCACAGTGGTTGATATTGAATGGTCAGACAGTAGGAGGGTTAATAGTGATCCGATGCAGAAAACGGAACCCTAAAGAGCTTGTGTCTAGGGTAATCTATCCAGTAGTGATTGTATTTTTTTCTGTGGAATTAACCAACATGTGTGTACACGTATATATTTTTGAACTTTGGTTCTTGATTTGTTGTCAGGCCAAGCCGCTGATAGGGATGATGCATCGTGCTGATTGTGGGTTTCTTTTGGTAGACCGGAGCAAGGTCAAGGAAGAGGACAAAGTAGAGGTCAGTCGTTGGATGGTTATTAAGTTCCCTCACACCATCATTATGAGCTAAACAAAGTTATTCCTCATACTTTTGTGACTCCTTTGGGAGTATGCAGAACCAGGTAACTGAGTTGGTGCACAGTGCAGTTGATCAATCACAATGAAATGAAGATTGTAATTGGAATTTTACTGGTTGTCAGTAGGGAGTTCATATTTTTAAGCATTACTTTTGTATCACTTAGTTGTGAATTGTGAATTTATAATTTCTTGCGTTTTTTTTGTCTGTATTTCTTAACCTGTGGATTTTTAATATTGTACAGTGCTTTATGATGTCTGTGCATGGAAAACGTTTTTTAAATAATTGTATTATCATTATTATTAAAAGACTGTAGCCTGGCCCCTTTTTATCAAGTGGCTATCAGCACTGATGTGTGTTAGTGCACACAGGGTACATGATAAGGGATGGTGTATACATGATGACTATTATCTTCAAGCAAACTTGAATCCTCGATTCTGATTGGTCGATCCATAGCAACAAAAGTGTTATAAATAGTTATAATTGCACAACCTATATCACACCCTGTTCTAACGCGCTGTTCTAACTCGTGTATTTTGTGTGTCAAGTTTGCTTATGAAGATAAATTTGTTATCACACGCGTGCTCGTGGACTACGAGCACGTATATAATGCGTCTGTGTCCCATATCCAACTCGGCCTTTGGCCTTGTTGGATATGGGATGCAGAAGCACTTTACTTTTTTGTATTTCACTCGCGCTTGTGTGATAACTAATATTGTACACTGATTTAACTGTTTGGCTTCCTTGCCTTGCTAATGTATTTTTGTTGTTTTTTTTATTCCCAATAACTCATAGTGCTTTTTGCATTCTTTATTTTTAATAGCATTTCATTTTTTATGTTCTTTTTGTGCTTTTTTAATCGTAATTTTATATTTTTACACTGTACAATATTTTGTATGTTTTTTCTCAAACTATATGCTATATTCTGTATTCTATACCTAATGCCCTTTAGGCATGTTAGGCCTATGTTTGTATGTTTCTTAAATTGTAGCATCAGGAGATCAACCTGATAGTAATTAAGATGACTTTTTTTAAATCCTTCAGGGGTGCTACCTTTTCTTAATGTAGGTCTGTCAATGTTTTCTTTATGTTTTTTTTTTTTTTTTTCATTGTGCTTTTGTATCCTTGCTGTGAAATTAATAAATGAATGAAACGAAACGATCCCTCTTTCCTCACCTGCCATTGTCACCAGGTGGGTAGTATGCTGAAGACACCCAAGGTACCAGTCTGGCTTACCTACCTCAACGGCCGCTACTCCATGCTGTTTTGTACCAACGTCAGACTGACTAGCGATTGGCGGGCAGAGCATCGGTTCCTGCTGCATTACTACAATGGTCAATCCGATCAGATTAAAGAGGCAGTACTCACTATTGGTAAGTAAGGCAATGACCAGGGTCCAATTTCACAATAAAATTATGCTTACCAAAATAAGGTTACCAGCCAAAATACCATTCCACGCGTACAATTTGTGGTTGGTATCCTGCTTATTTTGGCTCAGCAGAAAATTTCTAAGCAACATTTGCTGCTTAAGCAGCTCTATGAGATTGGGCCCTGGTCTCCCAATTTGGGTGTGTTTTTTGTGCATCATTCTTTGTTGTTTGTGTGTCTGCTTGTGTTTTTGTTGTGATCGTTACTGTTGTTGTTGTTGTTGGTTTGGGTCGGAGTGACACACCCCTTTGGTGATAGTGTTTTACTTCACTGTTGTCTTGGTCCTAGTCATCAGCCAAGCTTGTGTTTGTGTACTTTAACATGTGCATTTTCTGTGTGCTTGTTATCGTAAATTTGCCTTTCTTGCTGTACAAATAGGAAGGGGGGTGTTTACATATTTATGTTTTTATATTTATATTTTTATCTATTTGTATTTGGTGTATTTTGTATGAATCCTGATTGCCTGAATAAAGTAGTATTATTGTTGGATCGCTGAGCGGCCAGTGGGTGGTGAAGTTGGCGTAGTGATACGAAACTTGACATCATTACCGAGTTGCATTTATACCTGTGGGTTATTTCTGTTGGCTCACAGTTTGCAACAGCTTTTCCTTTTGTCATTTAACATTTTTGACGACTGTTACTTTTTCAGATACCAAGACGAGTCCTCCTCAGCAGGGTTCAGATAACTTTGAGGAGAAGCAGCCACCTTTACTCGAAGAGTGCATTCACACACGGTAAGTAATCGCTCTGTAAACCAAGAACAAATCCTGAAACATACTGTGTAGATTTTTGAGTAACAACCAGCGCGATTTATCAACAATAGAAAGGTGTTATTGTGTTGGTTTTCTCCAGTTGGGGTTTTCTTCCCACAACAAATTCTGAGTTGTGGTTAACATCTTCTTGCCTTCAGGCCTACGGGTTACAGAGCAAGGCTTTTTTTTTTAAGGTTCTTCGTTCATTACTAGAAATCAAAATTCTAGTAATAATGAAATAAAACTCATGATGGCATTTTACAAATATTTTTGTTGCTAGGTGGCCAGATGCGGGAATTGATTGGAATGGCTCTCTTCCGTTCATCTGAACTCAATGGAATGAAGACTTACATGTACTGTACAAAACTTAGCAGCTGGTAAAATATATTGTCAACACTGCTGCTCATTTCACTTTCAACAAACAAAGGTAATTTCTCTCGTGAGAATCAGGTATGTGGAAAGAAAGTTCTCACTGCAACAAAACAATTATGAAATGTGTTTTTCATCAAAATTATTCATCTGTGATCTAAAAATCATGCGGACAGTAAATGCTTGAGTAAACAAACAAAACAAAAACAAAGAGCACAGCCAGCTGCTTTCAATGTTTTTTTGTTTTTTTTCTTTCCATTTTTGTGCAGTATATTTTCTTCTTTGTTAGAGGTTAAATTTTGTAAACTGTATTCATAGATTCGAATGAACTTTATGAAACATTACATAGAGCGATATTTGTGTTCAGGATTAATTTGTTGTGGTGTATTTTCAAAAAGTTCATGTGTTCCATACACGATGAGGACCAAGTTATTTTGGTTAGCAAAATAATGAACAACAACCCTTCCATTTTATTTTTTATTTTTTATGAAATATTCTGATTTTAAGTCCGTCCATTCAGCTTATCTATCTGAAATATTATCTAAGCTTGCCTTTTGAAAAATTTTAAAACTTAGTGCTAGTGATCAGAACACATCCTTAATCGTCACAAAAGTGTGATATTTTCTTTTTTTTTTTTTTCTGTATTGTAAATAGAAAGATCCAAACTGGAAAAAGAGTTTGTGACGATTCATGTTCAAGAAACCTTTTCTCTGAAATCATTACTCAAAATTGCCAACTTAAAAATTTGCAATATATTTTCTATTCAGTCTGCCTTAGTAGTAATTACCGTAGATTTTATTTATAAATCCGTCCTTTAATCACTTGCCTTGAACGTTTTGTTTGTTTTTCATTTTCCTCTTGAAGTTTTTATCTATCAAATTTTAACAATTGTATAAACTTTAAAAAGAATATTCATCTGTATTTAGCAAGAGTTGTTACAATTTGAGACTAAGATACGCTAGGTGGCAGCAGACATATCAGGTTAATAGACCGATCCATTAAGCTCCGCCCTTGCTGTATTGACCAATCACAGATGTGATTGCACAACCAAAAGACCGACAAACACGTTGGTGCATATGGTGCGCGTGCACAATTACGAAGGTCAGAGTATGCACCCGCAACCGAAGAATTATGGATTTACCTGCCTAGTCTGCTGCCACCTAGCATCATTGACCCATTTCACCTGAAGTCATAACACGAGAAAGCTCGCTAGCACCATTTTGGGAGCCCGATTCCCGGTGTTTCGCTGTGCAGTGCGCATTTTGGGCGTCGCGAGCACAGTTTAGATTGGTGCAAGGGATTTCGTTTCAGTTGTTGTCACACGGTCTCCTCATTATGAAAAAAGTTCGCATAAATAATAATAAATTTGTAAAGCAGATATTTCCCAGAGGACTCAATGTACTACACAACTCCAGCAGGTGTTTCATAAATCCTGTAAACAGATTTCAATGTCATAGCTATGCCCTGAAGGCGCTTTGTCAAGCACAGAATTTTGCGATAAGCAGAAAATGGGCCCAGGGCCCAATTCATTAGAGCTGCTTATAAGCACAATAGGTAGCTCAGCACAACAAAATCATGCTTACCAGAGTAAGGTTACCAGCCAAACCACCATGTCACATGTGTTTGTGACTGGTACCCTGCTCATTTCTGCTTAGCAGAAACATTGTTCAGCAATATATTCTGCTCTAGCAGCTGTATGAAATCGGGCCCAGATGTTTTCAGGGCCCAATTTTATGGAGCTGCTTAAGCAGAAAAAGTAGCTAAGCACAACAAAATTATGCTAACCAGAATATGGTTACCGGCCAAACCAACTTGTCACATGTACAATTTGTGACTGGTATCCTGCTCTTTTTTTGCTTAGCAGAAAAAGCAGCTCAATGAATTTGGGCCCTGTTTACGGAACGACCCCAAGGCATGCTAGGCACATAATCTATTTCACATCCACTGCTTACTGGAAGTTAAGCAAAATTCACGCTAACTTGCCAGTGGTCCTTGTATAGCAGATGTATTAGGCAACAATGCAAGGGCATTCTCAATGTACAACATGCTGTGTTAAGCAGAGCCTTGAAGATTTGGCCCTAAATAGTTCATAGAATTCGACTCCCAAATGGTCTTCATGAAAATGAGCCCAGGCAAAACTGTCTTGTTACGAAAGGTGACTGCCCTCTGCTCCCAACACCGTACCCCTATGTACCGATAACTCCTTGTGATCTACACACTAGGGTTAGGGTTAAGGTTAGGGTTAGAATTAGGATTAGGAAAATGCATTGGGTGTTTTGGAACGTAGGGGTGTCAGAATATATGCGTGGAACCTTTTAGAATCATTCCAGTTTCATAGACATTTCTCGCTTAAATATCAATAATTTATTTCATTCTTCTCACCATGTAATGAAGTAGTCAGTTTTTACTCATATTTTTCTGAGCGTTTCAACCAGTATGAGATTCCTGTCTTACATTCGACCAGATAGCGACCAGATAGTCATTCATGAATAAATAACATTGACCAACAAAAATTGGTTTGCAGTATGATTTTCTCGTCTTTTATGCCTTCATACCGGATTACGGGCAAATAGAAAAAACAGGATCTGCTCTGTTTGCTTGTGAAAATATTGTGCCAACCCTCAGGCCTGTATGCTTCGTTCTTGAAAGGGCAAGGGCACCAAAGCATTTTCTCCATGGTAAAAGGCACCTCTATGAGGAAATTGTACATCTCTATTGGAACATTTCAAGGGCACCAAGGCATTGACCAAGGGCAATCGAGGCAATTGCCTCCGTTGCCTCCATACAGTATCAGCCATGAACCCTTACATTGTAGAGGATTGACAACCTCTTTACATCACCAGCAATGGAGAGCTTGGAAAGATCAACAGGAGGTTGGAGCAAGATACACGTAGATCAATGTCTGCCTTTTCAGATTGGCAAGTTCGAAGGCAAACGAAATCCACAAAATTGTCAGGAAATCAGGAAACAAATCCTGACAAAATCACAAGCCTACTTGTGATTAACGGCAGGATGGAATAAATCAAAACTGACGGATTGATTTACGTATATTATTTATAGATTTTATTCCCCAGGATCATCAAATGTACACATAAAGTTTCATTCACCATACTCTGGGGCTTCTAAATTTTCGGGGGGGGGGGGGGGAGGAGGTTGGTTAGAAGCTGTGAACACAGGCACAGTATATTTCATTTATACAAAGGACTGTTTAAAAGCGCAGCTATGTTTCATATACACATCTTACAGAAATGTCACACGTCTTTACTGGCTGCAACTTTTTTTTTCATTGTCATTGAATGTGTGGTGCAAGTTACAAAAGGGAACACAGCAGTAAGTTTACTTTTAATAAGTCAACTTTTTTCAAATAAAAACATTATTAAATTAATACTTAATAAATTTACACATAATTGGGATTACGAGAAAAAACAACAACATTGACGACGATTCCCCCAAGTCCTTTTGGGAGAGTACTTGGTCTTCTGTTGACTGTTAGATTTTATTATGAATATTTTGTTTTGTTCCTGGTGGAAGACTTGCAGGTCAAACAGGAACTTGTCTTGGACAAGACTAGCGACAACACCCTGAGTAAAGCATAAAGCTCAATCGGAACATTTCACTTATAACATAGAGGCAACTGCCCTCTGTACCTGTGTGAAGTAGAAAGCTGAGCTCATATTTCATGGGAATGCGAAGCAAAATTTGACCTCACAAATTCTTAACCAACAACTCACTCAAGTTGAAAGTTTCTCTTCTCTTGCGAAACTTTATCTGCGGGTAAAGAATTGTGCCGGGAAATCCAGCTTTGCATGATGTGTTAACCGGGCTGTAAGGCCTGGTCCAGCGAGATGAATGACTGTGTGGTTACTTGTTGATGCCTTTGTTATTTGTCCTCCTTGAAGACGACCAGGGGTGCGTTCTTCTGGACGTTGTCTCCCTTAGCAACCAAGATCCTCTCGATTGAACCTTTCTTTGGTGCTCGGATCACATACTGGAAAATGAAGGCGAGAACGTCTATGAAATGTAGCCATGCATGTCTTAGTTTTGTTTTTCCCTTCGTTTGGTCCCTGGGATTTTGTCAGCTCAACAGATTATTTTCAAGATTGCGTGTAACAAAAATGAAAATAAAACTGATCATTACATAGCTGAACATCATCAAACGAGAACGTGTCACGAAGCTCAGTATTGGATTAGCTACCAGAACCGAGCAATATGTAAGAGACACACTTGTTACAAACTGCATGTTTATTGGGCTATAAAAGCCCACAAACTTGAAAATGTATCTCCACAGATTGTTATTATTTATTTATTTATTTATTTATTTATTTAGTAAGTTCATTTTCTCGGGCAAGTAGAGAGGACATGCAAAGACAGACTCAACCAACCATAAAAGGCAAGAGTAGAACCAGCTAGTACCCACAAAAATATAAAGGTTGCAGAGATGAGACCCTTCGTCTTGACTGAAGTAGTTTATACAAGATGAATTTAGCTTGCAATCAGGCTTCTACTAGTTTGAAAAAAAGGCAAAGCTTGCGACGCTGTTTTTCTACCTGTGCAGGCAATTTTTTGCAACACAGGTGCGTGGTTACCATGCAAATTACTTCTTTGATGTTTACTGACCGCAGCTGTGTGTTATGGTGGATTTGATTAGACTTTCTTACCTCCATTTTCATGGACTCAAGGGCCAGTAGTGGGTCCCCTTTTTCCACAACAGCTCCTGCCTGTACATAGAGGTGTGTTATGTCCCCTTGCATTGGAGCTCTGTCACCCATGGTGCCTGAGCTGGACTCACCGAGGTAGTCTGGTACAGGTGTGGTCACCTCAACCCCACCAACCTAAGGATATGTAATTGCACAAAACAATTAGCTAGCAGATTGGTGTTAGGCCTAATATCTATGTGTCCGTATTAAGTAGTGCCCAATCCTTCAAAATACACGCCAAGCAATGCACACAGGATTTTTACAAAATGCATTATGCAATACGGATACGTAGAATTATATGCGTTGCGCTGCGTGTCGTGGCCAAGCGGATAAGAACACCGGACTCAAGCTCTGGTGTCTCTGATCAGCAGAGTGTGGGTTCGAGTCCCGGTCGTGACACTTGTGTCCTTAAGCAAGACACTTAACCATTAAGCCATAGGTCCTGTGTGTTGCGTAAAGAGAAGGAGTTTGTCCCGGTGTTCCTGGTTTGATCGGCTGTGCCGATTGCGCCACAGCACCTTGTAAACCATTACATGGTGCTATGTAAAGGAGCATAGCATACCTTGCAGGAAAAAGTGCTGAGCACTTTGAGACGCCCATCGGGACGCCTATCATGTGTGAAAGGCGGAGTTGAGTTCAATTGTGCAAACATATTTATTCCGAACAGATATATATGTATAACCCCTCAGCCACTGACATATACAGCCACAGCAACATTTGGGCAAACCATAAAAACTGAACACAGAGAATAGCTTTTAACTGAAGATTTAACCTCGCCCCCCTACCTCAGTGAAGAGATGAACAGCGCCCTCGTACATCACAACTTTTGTCTCTGATTTCTCCCCGTTGATTGTTCCAACTAGCTGTGCTGAATTATCCTCAACAGCTGTAAGCTTGCCTTGGACATCAAACGACTCGTTGCCAACCTGTACTCAAATGAAATTAGGATGATAAGTCTCCAGTAAATCAGGCCCCAATTTCCCGGTTCTGCTTACCACAAAATTATGCGCTTACGGTCACCATTCTCTGTGTGGGTCTGTGTAGGTGAAGAATGCTAAGTAACATTTCCACAAAACTTTCTTGCTAACCAAACCCTTTGAAATGTGCTTACGTTAAGTGCGGATTTTACTGCTACCCTAAGCGGCAATTTTTTTCTAAACGGTAAGCAGAGCTATGACATTGGGCCCTGGTAGGTTGACAAAAGCCCATCTCGAGTCGGTTGGTTTCTAATCCTTCTAATGCTGACATTTCTCAAGAGAGTTGCCCAAACCATGTGAAACCATTCAACTGCACAGGTTATGTGTGGAGTGGATGATACTGAATGGTCAGACAGTAGGAGGGTTGACTGTGTACCTTATCTGTAAGCAAACTTGAATCCTTGATTCTGATTGGTCAAACCATGGCAACAACAGTGTGATATTATACCATATTGCAGGGTTCATATCACTTTTGTGCTATTCTAAGCTGCACATCAAGTTTGCTTGAAGATCACTTCATTATCACATGTGTGATAACAAATTTACCTCCAAGCACACTTGTCGCCCAGCTCCAAGCTCGTGGGATACTAAAAAAATTATAGGCAGTTGCCTCAGTTGCCTTTGGTCATTGCCTTGGTGCTCTTGAAGTGTTCCAATAGAAATTTACAGTTTCGTCATGGAGATGCACTTTTACCATGGAGAAAATGCCTTGGTGCCCTTGCCCTTTCAAAAACGAAGCATACAGGCCTGTGATATTATGTTGTAGAATTTATTGAACATTCACCACAGTGAATGATACTAAATGGTCAGACAGTAGGAGGGTTGACTGTAACCAATTTTTGTTTACCGTGACAGTGAAGTTTCCTTGTGACCCGTAAGTCACGCTAACGTCGATCTTCTCATCGTCTCGGTCGGTGAATGTGATCTTCCTGGTCAGATTCTCGTTGACTCGTTCTCCGCTTCCGAGGGCAAAGGGCGAAAAGGGATCTGAACCCCGCCCACATACAGGGAGACAGAAAAAAAGACAAATGGGAAGTCACGATCAGGATTGAAAATGCAAGTTGCAGTTTAGAAATTATGCCAGGTCATTCCATATCAGATCATCTCCCAACAAAAAAAAAAAGAAAGAAAAAGAAAACACTTGTTAAACTTGATTCAGGGGAGTACATGTATTTAATAACAAAATGGGTTTTACAAACACCAGCAACAATTTTGTTCGACCAAGAATCTTGGGAGACTGCAGGAAGACAAGACGAAAGATAATGGGGAGAGGGACTTTACCTCCAGTTGAGACGGCCTCTTTCTGACCTCTGTCCTGTTCGAATAGTATCATGGCTATCGAAGCCTGGCACAATGTCCAATTGTTGAGGGCGCTCCTTTTCTTCAACAGTTCATGTTCGTGTAGAGGAATAAAACCCGTATGTACATTGGCCTGGATAAATTCTGGATGCTTGGCGAGATCGTCCAGAAACCTGATGTTTGTTTTAAGACCAACAATCTACAGTAAAAATGAAAATGAGAAAAATGGTATGACAAACTTTGTATCCAGGTTTTTTTTTTTGTCAACATTGCAAAATGATGTCCCTAGCTTCTGGGCGGAAACCTATGTAATCAGGTAGGAACTGAACATAGGTTCGAATCCCACCTGCGTAGCCTTAGCCTGTGTTTTTTTTTTCCCTGCAAGACTCAAAGGCACTAAAGTGCTTGTCACCCATCGGTGTGTGGGTTAAATCTAAATTATACACTTACATGATAATTTTTGAGAGCATTCCTGAGTTTTTCCAGGGCACTTGTTCTGTCCGTTGACCACACCACCAGCTTGGCAATCATTGGATCATAAAACGTGCTGACCTCATCACCTTCAAAATGGACAAATGAATATATTTTAGAACAGAGTTTTGAATTATTGAAAGGGGCAGTGAACCGACCATTTTGTACTTCACCTGAGCCGATATTCCCGAGCAGTTTGCGAGAAGTAGATCAGGTTTCAATCTGTCCTTGAGCAAAACACTTCACCGACAATTCTTTGTCCTTGGGGCGGCCGACCGGATGTGCGAAAAGTAGAAAGTCAGTTTGTATTCTTATCTCCAGCTAATACATTAAGTTCGCCAGTCTGAACCCAAAGTCTATTTCGGTCGACCTAGAGTCACTCCTTTTCTATTTGGTTCGGCACGACTCTGGAGCACAAGTCTGAACTAGGTGTTAGAGTTGTAAGAATGATTGAAATTGAAACGCAATGTGACTGACCCTGCCTGACACCAGTCTCTATCCTCACTGTCTGGTCTGCTTCTGGGGGTGATAGATGGACTAGGGGTCCAGCGCCTGGTAGGAAGTTATTGTCAGGATCCTCGGCATAGATCCTCGCCTCAAAGGCGTGGCCGTGTAGGCGGAGCTCTGACTGGTTGACAGGAAGAGGGTCACCGCCAGCAACCTTTTGAGGAAAACAAAACAACAAAAAACGGCATGATTAGTTGACATGCTTGAAAATATAAATATTTTTTGGGCGCAGGTTATGATCCGCGTCGTTCATACCTTGAGCTGCCATTCGACCAGGTCAGTGGCCGTCACCATCTCAGTGACTGGATGCTCCACTTGAAGTCTTGTGTTCATCTCCATGAAGTAGAAGTTCTGCTTACTGTCCATGATGAACTCCACCGTACCTGATGAGAGAAACAAATCAAGAAGGATTTTTAGTCAAGTTTCAACATCTAGCCCCAACAATCAGCTCTCCCACTGGTCAAACAGAAGCCCGCTTTTAAATTTAAAGGATAAACGCAGGGGATTGGTCAACATTACCTGCTCCGACGTAGTTGACAGCCTTTGCTGCCCTCACAGCTGCCTCTCCTATACTCCTCCGTACTTCCTCAGGAAGTCCAGGCTGTGGCGAGAAAAAAACATGACAGTTAAAAACAGAACACTGCAACATACTCCAACCAAGCCCATGCGTGTACCTGTTTAGCAACATTCCATTTTTGAATACAAGGCAATTTGTCACTTGAGGCAATTTACTGGCAACCTGCCCGAGGCAACCTCCAAGAAGGAAATACGATCTTCATAATTTTCTCGAAGATAGGAAGGCTGTGTCTCGATTGGCGGGTGCGGCTATGGTTGTAGTTGTTGCTAAGGGTGTTGCTATGGGCATCCTATGCTTCAATGCTTGTTCACATGACAATCAAGCCGCAAGGCGATTCAGACATGGCCGCAGCTGCTAATTGAGACACGATCTAACAAACTGTTGATTGTACAGTTTTTAAAAAAGTTTTTTTTTACGCAAGTCACCCTCACAAGGCCCAAAGGCAACTCGAGGTGTGAGCTACAGAAATGATATAAACTGCCCTTATGTTCGGAAACAAGACATGGAGAGATATAAACGCAAGTCTCTTCACAGCACAGCTAAGCACAAGGAGGGGTAAATGAATTCAGTGTGAGATTAAAATAGCATCTTGGTGATGATTGACTATTCTATCGATAAGTATTTGTAACTGACCGCAGGCGCTTCCTCAATGATCTTCTGGTGGCGTCTCTGAACGCTGCAGTCTCTCTCAAACAGGTAGACATAGTTGCCATACTTGTCACCAAACACCTGTACCTCAACGTGCCTGTAAAACAATAATCAGAGTGATGTCAAGGTGGTTGAATGACCACTCTTTATCTCAGGCCGTATCCAAATCGTGGGATTTCGGGTGCGGCTATGATCGTTGGCTACTGCAGCCTTTTCGGCGATCCAACCATAGCCACTGCCAAAGCTGTTAGTTCCGACACGGGGCCGGTCTCTTCAAACTGCAAAAAATAGGCTAGTACAGGAAAGATATCGAAACAGGCAACCAGCCAGAATGCTACATAGCGCCCATTCCTTGTAACCGGTCCCATACAAACTTTGCTTCACAACACTTTCTGCTTAAGTTGTTCATGCAGCTCCGAATAAGCTTGATTTGAATTAAAAATTGTTGGGATCACACAGTAATAGGCTCCACATACCATAGGAATGCATCGTTATTATCTTAGAAAACTTTAAAAACGGCCATGTTGCAAATGTCACTTCAAGGGGCTGTGTCGCCATGATTATGGCCTGTGGCTGTGCATGGAAAGATGAACTCTCACCCAGATACTGCATACGCACGCGCTTGCGATCAAATCACAAAGGGTGCCGTCTTTGTCAAACTGTGATATGACCGCCGGCGCACACATGCGCGTAGTAACTGGGTTATTCCATTTACTGCTCTAATCATGACAACACAGCCCCTTTAAAATATCAACACACCTTGGTGTATCCACAAATTTCTCCACAAGCATGACATCATCATCGAATGACTTAAGGGCTTCTCGTCTGGCAGAGTCTAGAGCCTCGTCAAAATCATCTGCCGTCATCACGATGCGCATACCCTGCAAAGAATATCAGTACGTATGTGAGCAGACCAAACGCTTTCTCACAAGGCGACCAGTAGCCAGTACTAGCGTAACCCTCCTACTTTCTTGTGTTGTTTTACAGCAAGTTGACTGGCCATTTTGGCTTGTGTGTAAAACTAGTGTGCAGTACTACACTGTGTAAGCATTTGTAGATGTACTGTGTATTGCATTCTCACCTGGATGTCATCTTGCAGCCTGGCATTGTTTATCTATCATTCAAAACCACAGTGGATGAGATTGAATGGTCAAACAGTAGGAGGGTTGACTGTGTACTGTGTAGACGCATACCACATCATATAATATTGCAAGCTGGCATAGTCTATCTTGCATTCATTGAATGGTCAGAGAGTAGGAGGGTTAACAAGACAGTGAGGTTGCACACCAAGGTCAAAGTAGAGGACTGGCCATCCCTCGACAACAGTGGAGTGATCCATTAATTGAACAGAAATGGAAACTCAGAGACTACTGTGTCTGTAGTCTATCTGTATGTATCTCCATTGAGGGATGAGAGACTCTATACATATTATCTTAAAGAGGATTCCAAGGTGCTGTAGAACAGAAGGACAGATCAACACGAGAAGGCCTCAACCGTACCTTACCACCGCCCCCTCGCACAGCCTTTAGCATCACAGGGTACCCAATCTGCTCTGACTCCGCCCTCAATCTGTCCACTGATTGATCCTCTCCATGGTAACCTTCAATGATTGGCACTCCCGCTGCCGACATGATGGCTTTCGATGTGCTGCCAAAAAGAAACAATTAAAACATTTTTTTAGGTTCTTTTAATCGTTAGGTTTCTCTTACTCTTTAAGTGCTTCTTTTAATCCTTACTCTTTGTTACTCTTTGCTGAAATGAAGGATTCAGAAGGACTGGGGCCAGTAGGCCCAAATAACAATTGCTTATCACTGGGTCAGGCATTCCAATATTGTCTAAGTCCAAACAATTTGGTGTGGAGTGACATAGAAGAGGAGGATATTGGAGGATTGAGGTCACCTGTATGCAAAACGGATGAGGGAGTAAGGGTTAATGAAGGAGTTGCATTCTTTTTTTCAAAGGCAACCAAAATTAACCAACCTTTTGATTCCCATATCTCTGATAGCAGACGATGGTGGCCCCACAAAAATGACACCTTCCTGATCGCAAAGATCCGCGAATTCAGTGTTCTCTGAGAGGAATCCGTACCCTGGATGGATGGCCTGAGCACCCGACGCCTTGGCGACCTCGACGATGCGCTGCTTGTTGAGGTAGCTCAGCTGCGATGCGGCTGGACCGATGTGGTACGCCTCATCCGCCTGATATGTGAGACACAATCAAAGGGGAAAGCTAGAGTTACTGGCTATGTCTTACACATCTCCCTCATAATCAGCACACTTTCATGTTTTATTTATGTTTTTATATATTTTTTTATGCACAATGAAAGTGGTCTTACCATTGCAACGTGCATTGAGTTCCTATCGGCATCACTGTACACGGCCACGGTCTGGATGCCTAGTTTACGTGCTGAGCGTATTACACGGCAGGCTATTTCCCCACGGTTGGCAATAAGCACTTTGCTTATTGGGGCTGGGGAAACACCTAAGAAGTAGATCATCAAGTTAACCAGTAGTTAGCAATCGATCTAAAAAATTATGCTAGTACTAATTAACTAACTAAGTCAAAATACAATATAAAAAGAGGGGTTGAGGTTATTCTCCAGGAGCTACATATGTGTACAGAGATTCAACCATCCATTGGACGACCTGGGAAGGAATCTGACTGCTTTGGATGGCCTCACGAGTTTCACTTCCCCACATGAACTTTTAAAGTTTTTTTTTTTTTTTTGGGGGGGGGGGTAATGTGGACAACCACTTTTTTCCATTCTTAGATGAGACTCTGAACCAGTTTAACTTCAACCCTAAAACATCTATTTCTAAGAAAGAGTAAGAGTACAATAGTTGTCAGTTGTAACCCTCGATTCTCCCAACGATCTCAAGTGGAGGATTGAGGGTTAACATAACCGCATCGTAACCAGGGTTAGGGTTATCACAACTAGGTATAACACATACCTGAGAGGTTTCGGCATGATTTGAACCAAGTGCCTGTATTCCTGGGGAGAGAAAATGACCAAGAAGCTTTTATTTTGTACAATTCGGCCGTCTGAGGGGACCGATCCGATTTCAAGTATCGAGTGATGCAGTTCAAGACTGATACTTCAGATTGTTTTTTGTAGGCTCTACATGTACAATCAATTCTGATGGTATACGAGAAATGTAGTATTTGCATACTCTCAGGAATCTGGGTATGTGGTACATATTTGAAAAAATTTCCATATGGACTTTTTATTACTTTCAATGGATGATGGACTTTATTTCTCTTTATTTAATATTCCTCTCAAGGAATTGCCAGCTAAAACACTAATTATTGACCATTAAAAAGGAAAATTCAAACGGACATTTCATTTCGTGGCCGGAACTCTCACTCACTCATGCCCAAAGGAACTAAAATGGCGTTTAATGTAAATAGGTCAGAAGTTGAAACATGATGAGATTGTTAGACGTACGGGCTGCGAAGTGGATTGGCCCTATTTATGATGGGGCAAACTTAGCAGTGCCAGTGACAGTGCGTTATTATTTATTTTTATGATATGATTGAATCAGTATGATTAAAAATTTTAAGTTCAATATTGACAATAGTTGCATAGAGTCAAAAATAGGCCTAATTTATTATTTGAGTTAATCAATCCAACGATCGTCTGGAATTGTTATTACCACACATATGCCACGATCTAGAGAATACTGCTACCACTCATAAAGAATCCTACTATGAAAATATAATGCCAAATACATACCTTCCTTGCCGAAGAACATCAGCAGAAAAGAGCAGTCGCCTTGCTCTCATGAACGTCGCCATGTTGATGTTGGCCAAAGCTGGACAAGTGAGGGCAGTATGCATAATTTCACACACAGCAGACTAAAAAATTGCCTAGAAGTCTTTATTCTCTCGTTTATTATTTTTAAAGAAATCATTGTCTGAATTGTGTTTCCCCCATCAATTCCTACATTAATAAGAAGAAAAACAACTTTTCCCATGTGTATTGTTCTGGAGTTCTTTCGGTTGTAGTCCATCGGGACGATCACTAATTACCGATCCGTCTACATTACTAATAATGTTTGTCTGACACACGCCACCACCAGCAGATTGATAACTGAGCTGCAATATTTCGTAGGTGTGCTGTGCGTGTGACATACGAAAGTTTTCTAACTTATTTTCGTTTCAAACAGCATCATCTGCCAATAATTATTCGCTTGCAAAAAAGGGGGTAAAACACATAATTGTTTTCAGTTTTTCGGAGGAATAAATCAGAGGATGCACCAAACACCACTATTATAAGAGTTTGTTATTTTGTTGATCGGCCCCTTGTCGATTTCCTAGCAGGATTTACATAGTAGGCCTAACGACAAACAGCAAGGCAATCGTGCAACTTTTCGCTCTGTCCGGGGCATGTTTCCTCACACCTCAATGGTCTTTCAGAATGGAGTTATTTCTGCCTCTCAGTTCCCTGTCTTTAGAATTCTTTAACAATGCTGCTGAAACTAAAGGCATTAATATAATAGTTTGCAAGTACGGCTAGTACGCTCGTAGTGGCTCACCCCAAAGTTAAACTCAGTTTTTTTTCTGATGCACTCATTTTCCAATAGATAGAGTCCTACGAAAGTTGAAGAAAGGGTATAGAAATCTGACTAAAACGTTAAAATAATGTGTAAAATGTGTTTTATTTTACACCCGCAGTCCCAGAAGACACACCAAAGACTTAAATAAGGACGTTCATACTTATGGGAAAAAATCACGACTTTTACCCAAGGAGTTGCAAAATTTGACGTCAAGCTCACCACGTCAACGTCTACGACTTCACCCAATGATCTGGCCCAGAAGGGGCACCAAAGACTAATTGACATCAATATTCATGAAAAAATCACGACTTTCCCTCTCTTAGTTGCAAAATTTGACGTCAAATTTCACTTCTGTGATCTCACCCGTTGTCCCAGAAGGGACACCAAAGACTTAAATGAGGACGTCAATACTTGTGGAAAAAAATCAAGACTTTTTCCCACTGAGGCTTAAAATTTGACGCCAAAATTGTCATGTTTGTGACTTTTCCAATTATAATGACGTCAGTCTTTAAGTCTTTGATGTCCCTTCTGGGCCATATCCGGCTTTAAGTCGCAGACATGACAATTTTTGTCATATTTTGTGACTAGGGGAAATGAGTTGCAGACTGCATGAATATTGCCATAAATTTTGGCGACTCGGTGAGAAAGTTTTGATAATTAATTGATTACGCAAATAAGAAGAGCGCCTAAGAGCTTAACATACCAATCACAATGCGGATGAGGGTAATGCATGCTGATCCCATCGCTTCTGATTGGCTGGGAAGTTTCGCTACCCCTGTAGTGTTAAGGTAACAAAAATAGAGACATAGAGAAAAACATTATAAATTCCTGACAAGTTGGAAAAGGCCCTGATCGTGGCTTCGCCACTCGATCGTATGCGTTTTGTACGCTGACTTGTCTTCGCTGCAGTGGCTTCGCGGCTATATAGAGCCACAACTGACCTTGACGAAAGGCTAGCAGCTAGGCTATATTGACACACCTCCCATATCATCAAAGAATGTTCGCCCATGGACTTCCTTTCGTACAAAATGGAACTATCGTCGTCACTGCGGCACTGAAGTAGCTCGTATAGTGTGGTTTATTTAACCAACTTAGTAACGGCTTTGGCAGTCAGTGGCTAGGCTGCTGCTGGAACGCCGAAAAGGCATTCTTCAACGTTGCCACTGCAGCCGACGGCCGCAGGCACTTTCCGTAGCCAAAAATGACACGGCCATAGAGCTGAGTTTAAAAAAAAGTGATTTTGGACTGTAGGGGCGCGCCCGTGGAAATCTGGGACTGTATCAACAGAGGGCGCTTTCAACGACTTCAGAGAACACAAGTTACACTGAGCAAGAACTGGAAGGAAGGACTGGAACTGGAACTTGGAAGGACTGGATGGAAACTGTTTCAAAATGACTAAAGACGTCAAGAGTGACAAGGTCAGTAGCCCTGGTTGCGTCGATGGTGCTGACAAGAAGAAATTGAAGGATGCACCAAGCGCAATAACCAAGGTAGGTTGGGAATGTGAGACTGACTGTATAAGTGGTGTGAGGTAAGTGTTGACGTTGTCTAATTTCCGGACAACAGAAGCTGGCCAACCGCAAATCTCAGTCTAAATTTACATGATTAACTAGAGCTAGAGGTGCCCCAACTGAAAAAAAGTAAAGAAGAACTGCCTTTCCCTTAATACAAGAACAAAGTAATTTTACATTTTTTCTGGAAAGGAAACAAGTTTACGGCCTCGAAAAGGATGATGAGTTAACTTTGGCCACACGTTGAAAATGTTTACCGGTTAGTAATTTCAACAGCCAAAGCACAGGAGGGAAGCTACATGTAGAGAGTAAGCGAACACATTTTAGTTTGTTGGGATGTGCCCAACGAAAAAGCTACATGAGAGATGGAGCTGGCGTGGCTAAGGATTCACCATTTTTTTATGTCAAAAAGCCTTCTCCACACTAGTGGGGTTAGTCCATTTAAATGTGTTGCAACAGTTGTGAAATGCGTCTTATTTTTAACGTTTTAGGTTGTTATCCGGTGCTTGCCCCCTACTCTGTCTGAAGCGGACTTCCTGGAACAGATTTCTCCCCTTCCAGACAACAACTACGTTTACTATGTGAAAGCAGACAGGAGGTGAGGTATTACATTTAAGCTGTGTCTGAACTGATGGCATCGGCAGTGGCTATGGCTGGATTGCTTAATGCTAACCCCCTAAGTATTTTTACGAGGAGACCTCCCCAACCCATCATATTCAAACAGTACACTTGTGGGACCAGTACACAACCCATCATACTCCCACAGTACACATATGGGGACAGTACACAACCCATCATACTCCAACAGGTCTTGTGCTGTTTGATTTTGGCTGACTGGGTATGTTGTGACATGGGTATAGCTTGATTATTTGAGAAGTACAGTACCAAGCCCATCAATATCCAACAATACAGTTTGCATATCATAGTACTTTCCACACTCAGCCAAAGTCCAACAGGGTTGCATATCATAGTACTACTTCCCACACTCAGCCAAAGTCCAACACTAGTCCCCTGAACCATTGGTACTCAACAAGCCATAGTCCAACAGCAGAGACAAGATTCACAGAACCCAACCATCCAAAGTCCAACAATACCCCCTATCCGATGTTGACTGACATGGGGTGGGGTTAAGGCCTATTCTTCAGTGTTGCTGTTGCAGCCAGTGGTCATAGCCGTAGTCAGAATTGCTTGATTCGGACCTGGTCATTTGCCTAAGGCCATGTCCGATTTAAGAGCTTCGGCAGTGACATGGCGGGAACACTGAAAAAGCCCATTCTTCAACATTATTATGTCAGCTGATTGAACATAGCCATAGCCGAAATTTCACTTGATTCGAACATGGCCTTTGTCAACACTGAATCCAGAGTTTCCTAGGGTCTAGTAAATCATACTTAAAGGTAGATTACATCATTTGCAGAAATGAAAGAAATGTACTTCCAAGTCACTACAAAATAACTTACTTGACTGAAAGTACATTCTATTCCCAAGTATCCAGTGAAATCATTTTGCCAGGTGTTGTTTCATTTTAAAGAAAAATTCAATTTTATAGGCATTTTTTAACCAAGGGTTGGCCGACCATCGTATCCACAATATGAACCTGCACAAAATAACTGATGGAAATGGTTATTCTCTGTTTTCTTGAAAGCGTGAAGATAAATTTTTGATGAAACTTTCACAGGTCAGTGTTATGATGTGTGGTCTGAAAACTAGACGATTTGGAATGATTTCATTCTTCCAAAAACCAATGGTGCAACCTCCCTTTAACAAAATGTGGCAAGGCATTGGTTTACGAAATTTGTGTTTGTCTTGTAGCTTGGGAGGCAATGCTTTTTCAAGAGCCTACATCAACTTCATCAACCCTGAAGAGATACTCGCATTCCGCGACAGATGGGACGGCTACCTGTTTACTGATATCAGAGGTAATTATCCATTTTTAATAAAGACGTTTAGTGCTTAGTAAATCTTTGTATTAAACCCTTTTCGCACCACTGGCTCGACTTCCAGGAAATAAAACCTCAGAAGTTCCTGGTATTTTTTTGTCCACTCCATCGCCGCTCCATATTCGTTCGCCACCTGATTCAATTTCCTTGCAATTTTCAAATCATCCTTTCCCACAAAGCAAACTGACAAGGAAAAGTTGCACACTAATTACTTTTTTCTTCAAACAAATCTGGAACTATCTTTTGTACAGGTACAGAGTATCCGGCCGTTGTGGAGTTTTCTCCGTACCAGAAGGTGCCTAAGAGACTAGGGAGGAAAGTCGACCCTCGCTGTGGAACAATTGAGAACGGTGAGTTCAGACAAGTTGGATTTTTCAAAGTTTCTTTAAATTATTGCTTTAGTTTTTGCTATTCACTCTGAATTTTTATCAGCAAGGACAACACTGTAGTGACAACTATTTCGACTTTGTTACAGTGATATATGTAAATTTGTTATCATACTGCAAGACCTTGTTTGTAATGACAGACGGTTTTCCCTGTGAGAGGGCGCTATCACCCACAAGTCAACCATCACCCACAAACTGCCCCATAGCGGATTTATGGGTGACAGTGCCCTCTTTGGTTTGATTTTGGATGCGTGAGTGATAGCGCCATCCCGAAAGGGAAATTGTGTATCAGTGCAAACGAGAAGGTCTTGCGCCAAGACTTATACCTTGTCGTTTTCTTATTTCACTAGATGAGGACTTCAAGGCTTTTGTGGAAGCCTTCCAGGCCGAGGTGGAGCGTCTTCCTAGTGCAGAGACCTATCTGGAGGAACTGGAGGCCAAACTGTGTGAGAAGGAAGGTAAAAAGCGAGAATAGTGCCATGTTTACTTCCTCATTGCATTCAAAATTACTTCTTCTATAGGCCTACTTTTGTCTTTCAAGAAAGACTTCTTGCAT
The DNA here is from genome assembly GCA_911728455.2 of Marthasterias glacialis. Lineage (NCBI taxonomy): Eukaryota > Metazoa > Echinodermata > Asteroidea > Forcipulatida > Asteriidae > Marthasterias > Marthasterias glacialis. The sequence continues at coordinate 16,712,286 of OU452233.1, forward strand.
TTTTCTATACTTTGGACATTTCTTATTTTTTTGGTTAAAAAAAGACTCTGCTAGGGTTGAGAAAGTCGGGCCCTAAACACTTTTTGCATTTTTGTATACTTTTGCAACTTCTTTTGATGTATATTTATGTGCCTATGTGGTTCTTGCTTTATTTTTTGTAATACATAGAATCGATTTGTTTCTTTGTCAATGTGGAAAATGAAGGCCCTTTGGTCACAAGTTCTAACTTTATCTTTTCATTCTATATTACTTGTATTATGTTGAATGTATATATTTACGTTCATAAATCTTTCTGTTTGCGTTTTATATTGTATTTTGCATTTTACATTTGTACTTCTGTTGTTGATGCACCATGTGAAATGTGTTCCTCATTAAGCCATCAAGAGACAAGGGCCCAAGTTCATGGCTCTGCTTCCCGCCGAATTTTGCGCTTACACCCTGCCATGGCCCAAGACCAGGTCTGAGATCTTTTGGCAGTACGCTACATGTTCCCCGAACTTGCTTGGTCAGTTCGACAGGGCCTTTTCCAACATAGCACCGAGACTTCGGAATTCACTACCTAGGCCTATTATTATAATATTGTAAAGAAATTGTGACATAAGTATTGTACATTGCCTGTACTGCAGAAGTACGTCCATGCCTAATTGCCGGCTTGTTGTATCGCTGATGCAGACGGAGCTCAAGTAAAGAACCATTCAACCAAAAAAGGTCAAAGTATAAAGGTCATGTCCTGAACTGACATTGTTTCCCATGGTAACAAAGTATGCCACTATGACAGACAAGAAAAAAACACATTTTTTATTAATGCTCCTTTGGACTTAATATATTCACTTATTCCTACGGTTTGAGTGCCCCCTGGCGGCGGGGTGATTTTTCCAGTTTTCCAATTGGGATTATTCTGCTCTCAGCGTTGTTCGTTTGAATCCTTCGGCAATCACACTGGAATGCCACTATCCAGCCACTTGACTCTTGTCTTCATCCAAATCAGTCAGCCCCTTAGCGCCATTCGGTGACTTGTAGATCGGACAGGACTCATCAATGTGTTCATTTGTCTGTGGCGATCCACAATTGCAGAGAACGGAGGCACATGCTTCAATTCCGCTCTGTGATGTCGGGGGAAAAACACATCAGCTTTATACATGTCTGTTATTTTTCCGACAGATCTGTGATAATAATAAATCTTCAGACAGACAGAAAATCTTTTCCACTCATAATTTTATTTAACCTGGTCATACTATGTTTCAAATTTTTTTGTTTTGTCGTTCTTTTTCCAGAGATTTTTACAGGAAAAAATGTGTCGAAAAAATCAATAATGTTATGTCTGGGCATAAAGTGATGATTACTCTACAGATTTGAATCGTCACTAAAGGTTTAAGTAACAGTTAATGCATTGCCACATGTTGTTAACCTTGCGCAATGCTATAGACTTGATTAAATGCATTGTTGACTGTCATCAGATTGTTTTTATTTGTTACAGCTAAAGAAATCACACCGTTGCTCACCTTCATCAAAAACAAAAAGTTGGAAAGAATTGTAAGTAACTGAGAGTCCCTCTTCTTATCCCATTAATTAGCTTTTTGAGAATAACCGTCTTTTCTACAAAGGTATTTTCAGGCCTACAGATTATAGTGCAAGTCTCTTTAGAAGGCTCTGTGGTGTTGTTATCAAAAAGATAAAAAGCAGCTCTATGAGGTTCTATTATGTATTGCGCCCTCTATTGACTGAAATGGACCACATGTAGATAAAATCCTGCAGCCAAAATGGGCAGTTATGTTGTGCATTTAAGCTTGAGGCCAAAATGGCTTCTAAATGAACAAAATCTTTTTCAACTGTAAAAAGTTAGTCTTGGCGATGACGTTCCATCGTTTTTTGTTATTGTTTTGGTTTTCTGTATACGCGGAGTGACTTCCAACAATAAAGGGCTGCACTCACAGTGACGAACCCACAAGAAGCAGCAGTTACTCAAGTGAGAGCATTTTGGACAAGTCGGATATATCTTGAAAAAGCATTCAATGGTTCGTGTTCTTCTGATCACTGTTTGATGTAGGGAAATGAACAGAAAGTTCTTATAACAAGACCACCAAAAAACCAGAAGCGCTCACTTTCTTAAATGTCCAACTTTGCAGAAGGTCCGCCAGGAAGCCAAGGAGGAACGACGACGCAAGGAGAGGGAGCAGAAGAAGAGGGATGAAGAGAGACGACAGAAGAGGGAAGAGGAAAGAAGACGACAGCGTGAGAGACAAAGAAAGAAAGAAAAAGAGTCCAAGGAGTCTAAGGAATCGGACAAAGCAGAACCACAAAAGATCAAGGTATTCAAATAAGAAGTCCTCCATTCCATTAATTCCTCTCCTGCCTGCTCCGCCCTCAGTCTTTTTAATAGACCGATCCATTAAGCCCCGCCCCTTACATGTTGACCAATCACAGCCTTGGTCCGACATGGTAAAATCCTACTGGAAAATGTTAACATGTGTGCCCGTACTTACAGTGCGCATGTTCATGTTGTGCAGTGACGCATTGAAGAGACGCACATTGTGCTGCCAATGTGTACAGGGGTGATGAAGCCAATGCTGTGATTGGTCAATATGTTTAGGGAGGGGGCTGAATGGATTGGTCTATTCTGCACCCCCCCCCCCCCCCCACAGTTACATCAATTTTTTTTTACTTTTATTTGATTATTATGTAATAGTTTTTATTATTGATCTATTTATCTACTTGTACTTTATGTATTTATCCCATTAGTTTGCTTATTTTTTTTTTTTTAATGTTGATGTAGGTTACTTGTTTCATTGTAATATTTTTATGTGTGATCTTCTGCATTATTGTTGCTGTACTGATTGTTGTATTTATTTGTTGTCAAGGTAAAGTTAAATTAATAATTACAATAGTAATACTTTTCATCAGCTGGAAGGTTGGGCATGTTTCTAGGTGTTAAAGGACGTTACCCTAGGCATGCATACGCCCGAAAAATCCAGTGGACCGCCTTGCTTGACCATGACCTTGTACTGAACTACTTCAGAGAATATGCATGTTTGCATTTTGAATGTTCCAATGGAACGTTCCGGCCGTTCTTGGACACTCGCCGGAATGCTTAACTGATCCAATTGGAACGTACCTACCATTCTGACTTTTGTGAGACGCTCCCCGAAGACACTGCACGAAGATTTCTCCTGACCAACAAACCCTGAAATAAAGATCAAAGTAAACACTTCCTCTTGTGATTTTGTTCTAATGTAGTTGTTGAAGAAACCAGAGGGAGACAAGTCCAGCAGGAGGAGAGACGAACCCGCAGCTAGCTCCAAGACGGATGACAGAGGGAAGGAGAGAGAAAGAAGGGGAAGAGGTGAGGCTGTGCAGAAACAAGGGAGATCTGATGATAGGTAAAGAGTTTGAATAAAGCATTGGGAAGGGTTGACATTGTAATAATGATATGTCCTAAGCCAGTTGCCACTGTGTTTCTTCATTTTTTCCCGTCCAGTGATCGTGCTGTTTATGAAGTCATAACATTTTCCTCTTCAAACTTTATTTTCTGTAGATGTCTCTTTCTTTTACATTTTCTGTATAATGTGTAGACCCATTCATTTGGAATTTCACATAAGATTTGAATTTTGCCATTTGATTGCATATTTTGTTACAGTATTTGTCATGTTTGTTAAACACTTAAAGGAATGTTTGTGGGTCAGTCAATAAGGAGTAGGTTTTGTGGTAACACCTTATGAAACGATGAGAAGGTACTGCATGAAACATTGAGTATCAGTTCTTCTCAAACCACATATACTCCAAAAAGTGACCTCACATATTGTCAACGTAAAACTTATACTTTCTCACAGCGTTTGTTGCTTATTCTGTTTTATATTTTTCCTTTATTATAAATATAAACTGTTTGCCATTATGATCACCCAATATTTCATCTGCATGTATTAATAGACTTGTTAAAGATTTATCTGAAGAAGAGTTGTTAATATTACCATGGTGATTTCTATTGTGACATCACACTTGCTTACCAATTAGGCATGTTAGGATTGATAAACATCTTAACATCAATCTTAGCTCTTTTTAAAATCGAGCTCAGGATACCAAGCGGTTGAACTATAAATGTATTTGCTCAAGAAAATTGTGGTTTGGGGTTCGATTGTTGCATTGCTTCATATTTTTTTTCAACAGAAAGTGGAAAGGACGTCATTCATGTACATGTTTGTTGTGTTCTGTAACTTAAAAGTGTCCTTACGTGTAATCCAGAAATTAATTAGTTGTAAATTATATGGATATATTTGTGAATATTTTAATGTGCCAATCAATCACATTGATTACAAATACATTGTAAATTTTGTTGGGCATGACGTACATGGAGGCTATTGCCTCTGATGCCCTTGTCTTCGTCTTGGTGCCCCTTCAAAACAGTTCCCATAGACTTTAAGATCTTCCAATGGAAGTGCCCTTTGCAAGACGAAAATGGTCTTACCCTCTCAAAGATGAAATTCCAGGTCTGTTTTATTACACTTGATTTAAAAGATATATAGATTGTTGGTTCAGCACTATATTTTTTATTAGGCTCTCTGTGTACAACTTAAGTTAATTTCATAAACTTGGTTACTGTACTGTGTAGCATCTGGTTAATTGAGTTTCATGGGGATGTACAATTAATTAGCAAAGATAAATGAATAAAGTTTGTTGGGAAAATATTTATCTGTAGTGTTTGGTTATTTTTAACCGATTTATAGCCCTATTAGATTTAGGCCTTTTGATTGTAACATATAATAAATAGCAACTAAGGACCTCATTGACCTATTGCACGCATGTCACACGCGGCAACTGTGCCGCGCTCACTGTTTTGGAAGTCAACATTTAAGTGTGTTACTGCCGAATCGCCTAAAATTTACTCTACACTATGTAACACACAGACATTGACTTCCAAAATGGCGCAGCCAAGATTATTGTGATGATGACGTCAGGTGAATTAGGTCAGTACACTGAGCAGAGACTAATGTTCTTTTGATTTCTTGTTTACATTCGCAGAAAAGACAAAGACTCGAAGTCAACACCCAAAGAGTCCCGCACATCAGAAGCTCAAAGGGATGCGGAGGAGAGAGATAAGCCCAAACAGAAAGATCATGACTGGGAACACGAACGCCGAGACAGAGATCAACACAGAGACAAAGAGCGTGAGAGGAACAAAGAGAGAGACAGACAGCGCAATAGAGACAGGGACAGAGGGGGTGACAAATACCGTGACAAAGAAAGAGACAAAAGACGCGATCAGGAGGCTAAGGTAGCTCCTGAGAGACGCAACAGAGGTAGGTAATTTTCCTCCCAGAAGAGGCCGATGCGACCAGAAGCCAGATTTTTAACCGAAAGCACAATTGCACATTCTCACATCATGAACTGGTTTCATACAAAGTGGCAAAATATTAGTTCCGATCTAAAGCCTCACTGGTTATAAAGTTTTAACTAGCACCAATCCTGAAGAGAAATAATTCTGTCTGAAACACGGTCAGGGTCGCGGAAGTACCAATTGAAGATCCCCACAATCACAGTTTCCTAGTTTGATCACAGCAATCAAAAGTAGGCTTGATATGAAAGTGTGGAAAAAAAACCTGCCATATATATATAAACTAAATAAATAAACCAGTTTTTTATTGTTTTCACTAAAATGCGACCACCAAAATGTTTGGCTTTAGGTTAGTTTTTGTTGTATAGTTATTGAAGACTAGAGGACGGGAATGAATCAAATCCTAAGCCAATAATATATATATATGTATATTTAACTCCCTATTAATCATTCAACTGTTCATCCAAAGTATTTGTTTTACTTGACATAGATTCAGACACGAAGGGACAATCCCAGCGAGAGGACCGACGTGATAGCAGTCGCAGAGACTCGTATAAAGAGAAGCCCCAAAGGCAACCTCAGGGAAAGGAAAGCGACCTTGACAGGAGGGAGGTCGATTCATCGCGCAGAAACAGCACCAGTGACAAGAGACCCGAGAGGAACGACAGAGATGGCCAGTCAAGGACTATCGGGCAGGGTAGAGAGGGGTCTAGTAAGAAGGAAGAGAAGGAAGTGGTTGGCTCAGCGGGCAGGAAACCAAGAAGTGACTCTCATGAGGAGCACTCGGAGAGGTCTGCAAAATCTGGCCGAGGGAGGGACAGGACTGACCGTGTCCGCAATAAGGTAAAAAATTCACCTTGTGAAGAACATATAACATAATGTCCGTCGATATTAGATTGAGTGTAAAATAGAAAATATTCTTTGTGAGTTTTTGACCTTATTTATCGTCATATTTGTTTCCTTGATAGGACCGGCCTGCCATGGCACTCTATCAACCAGGCCACAGGGCAGGAGGCTCAAAAGACCAAGATGACAAGGAGGTTGGAAACAAGTCTAAGGATGAAAGATCAAGCCCTATTGATTCCCTGCAGGAGAAGTCAAAGTCAGGGGATGACAGGCGAGAAGGGCGAAGAGATAGTAAAGATTTCAGTCAGGGCAAAGGTAGTTCAACTCAGCGACAGGCCCAAGGAAGAGATGATCAACGCAGGGATGATAGAAATAGAAAAGATGGGCGAGGACCCAAGGATGGCGATCACAAAGGCTCCAGGCAACACGGAGGGAGGGATGATCGACCCAGAGATAGAGAGAGTGACAGACACAGAGACAGAGGCGGTGATAGACAAAGAGATAGTGATAAGCCGAGGAGTAGTGGAAGCAGTGATTCATCACGTGGTGGAACCAGCGACAGACGAGGAGACAGAGGGGGTCATACACCCCGAGACAGACCGAGTGATAGACCCAAAGATAAAGGAACTGATGGACGAGGCAGTACACCAAGGGATGGTAACCGATCCCACGATAGGCCTAGAGACAGGGGAAGCGACAGGCCAAGAGACAAAAACAACGATAGACCACGAGACAGGGGTAATACCAAAGGTTCCAACAGGGAACCAGATAAAGATCATGGTAGGGGTAAGCCTGGGGAACACTCCGGTGGAGATAAGGCTAGTAGTGATAAGGGTAAAGACAGAGGCAGTGACAGACAGGGTGAAAAAGGGAGTGGGGGCAGCAGCGATGGGAAGAGTGGGGCAACAGACAGCGCTAAGTAGACTGGATTGACATTGGTTTAGAGAGGTCGTCTCATATAGATGGCTCGTATGTAGATGTTATTACATCAATGTATCAATGCGTGCATTACTGTATGTAATCCAATAATGACCGCCATTCTGGAACACATATGTATGTCTCTGGGTGTACGCGATCCGACTAGCCACTATTGCTTATAAGTGAGCATGATAATGCAGCCCTCCTCACTTATTGAGTGGATGCTCTATCATGATACCATGATAGTATCATGGGAGGTGTAGAAGCGAGGAAATCATACTCAGCGACAAGCTTATCAACTGTGGTGGTGAGGCGATTTGACTTTTTACTAGCTGTGCAACAAACAAATGTTTATTACATGGTGTCAGAAGTGGGATTTTCGTCAAAAGAGGTTGGCATGCAATGTGCGTGTTGTTACACATACATCAATGCATGCATTATTTAAACATATTACAGAAAGTGTGTGGATGGAGGTCTCCAAATAGCGTAACTTGTCGAGTGGAAACCCTCTCCTGATACAGGATTAAAACAAGTAAAACAAAACAGCAAATAATAACCGATTGATTTGGTATAACTAGTGTATATTAATACCACATTGGATGATATGGAATAGTCATAGAGTAGGAGGATTGACTGTGTACTGTTTTGATGCATTCATCAGATGACATCATTATCGTGCTGTGGGCTGGTATAGATAATCTATCATTAAAACCACAGTGCATCTTGCCACCTCAACAGAACAAGGTTGTTTAACTGCACGAAGGTCATGCCTTTCTGAAATTTTCTTGGATGTATGCTCAGAACCCACAGTGAGAGAGAACAGCAACTGGGCCCAATTTCATATAGCTGCTCAAGCACAAAAAGCAGCCAAGCACAGCAAAAGAATGCTGACCAGAAAAAGGTTACCAGCTAAAACACCATACTGTAACTGGTATCCTGCTTAGTTTTGCTAAGCAGAAACATATTAAGCAATGTTTTCTGCATAAGCAGCTCTATGAAATCGGGCCCTGGTTTGAAAGACCTGCTTAAGCAGAAAATATTGATTAACATATTTTTGCAAGTTGTTTTTATCCCCAAAATGTTTTTGAATGGATTGAGGTGAAATTTTCACTATTTTTTTTCTTCTTTTCCAATTCTTTTTTTTTCATTTTTAAATAAATATTTTAGCAACTGCAAAAACATTGACTTTATTTAACTTGTAAAATACAGTTCAACATTGCTGTTAGACAACATTTGCTAAATGTATCTAAAAATACATATTTATTTAAAAGTTTATGGATTTCTGTTTATTACTTCATAAAATTTGTCATTCAAATTATTCGTTAAACTTTCTGAAAGTCAAAGTATATTCGTCAATATTTGGGAAATTTTGAAAGACAAAATTAAATTAAACAAATTGAAACATGTTTCCAGCGTTTAAACCGTGTAAGTCATTGTTGTTATTATTATTATTATTATTTTGTTTAGTTTAAGAACTGTTGATACATTTTTATTTTTATGTAATGTTTATGTTTATTTTCGGTATTATTGTTATTATTTTTTGTTTTAGTTTGAAGACTGTTTTTTTTGTTTATTATTTATTTTTGACTTTAAAATCTAGAAGCAAATACAGTACACGTTCGTCAACCGAACACGCCTTCATTTGTAAGTGATTATTGTGATATCACGTACTCTTTCATATTGACCGATTTCTACCGAAATACCAATACAGCAAGGAAGTTGACGTCATCTGATCGACATCTGACCGACTTCGTTATTGCTAGTTGTATAACAAGCATCGACTATTCAAATACGGCATTAATATAACAGTCTGCAAGAACAAAAGAAAGCTCGGGCTGTACGTTTCCGTTTAATAAATGGTATCTACTGTAAAGAAAATCAATTTTCAACGTTTTTATGTGAGCATTCAGCTGTAAATAATTAAGTTCAACATGCACCGAAATGTCATCTTTTGAATTTCTTCATGGAAGTGAAAACCCACGGCTTCCGACACGATACTTGTCGTTACAAGCTCAAGGCGAGACGAGCTAAACAACAACAGCTACGATACCAAATATGCCTCCAGTTCTGCGTTCTGCAATAAACAGTTTCATTTCTCCTCATAAGAGAGTGACAGAAAGTTAAACTCAGAATGGCCACGATACCCACTGATGTTTCGTTCTTAGTGTTTGCTTATTTAGCCTTTGTATTATTTGCAGTCGTTCCGGTTTCCTCGAAACAGTTCTGCTATCATCCTAGAAATAAAGAGTTTCTATCTGCAGAAAATAAAGAATTGCAGCAAGTTGCCTACCGGCAGACTGTGACACGATCTCATGTCCACTGTGTGAGTTATTGCCATGCTGATCCGCAGTGCCTATCAGTCAATTACCACATTGGCAATCACTTGTGTGATCAGAATAATGCTACCAGGGCTCGGTATCCTGACCACTTCATTACACACTATGGGAGTGTGTACTTTGATGCCGATGTAGACACGCCTCAACTCTCGCTGCCTGATCCCAAACCCTCTACACTACCTGATACATCTACCCCATTTGAGCCTCGTTACAGCAGTTGCAAGAAGCTACTTGAAGCAGGTCATATCGAGAGTGGTATCTTCACAATATTCCCTTTTGGCTTCAGTGATGGTCTCAGGGTGTACTGTGACATGGAGACTGATGGCGGGGGATGGATCGTCATCCAGAGGCGTCAAGACGGTAGCGTGGACTTTTACCGCAACTGGGCTGACTACCGTGTCGGTTTTGGTGACTTAGATGGTGAGTTCTGGCTCGGGAACGACAACCTCCGCGCTCTGACTGAATCTGAAGGAATGTGGCAGCTGAGGATCGACTTCGAAAACTGGTCTGGTGAGAAAGCCTGGTCGGAGTACGAAGGTTTCCGTATTTCCGGAGAAAACTTTCAGCTGAATGTTGACTCCTACAACGAGAGAAGCACTGCAGGGGACTCTATACTACATCATGACATAACGCAGGCGATACATAATGGAATGATGTTCTCTACGAAAGATAAACAAAATGACAATGACAATGTCGGTTGTGCTGAAAAATACCATGGGGCTTGGTGGTACAACGACTGTTTCATATCTAACCTGAATGGTCGGTATTACGTAGGAGGACAGTCAAACCTCGATGGACTTCAATGGCATACTTGGAACAATGACATAACGGTGAAGACGTGCTCGATGAAAATTCGCCCAGACGACTATAGTTGAAACTACTCACACATCTCTTGAAACGAACATTGCTAACTAAATAATCAATTTTGGTGCACTGAGCTTCAACTACATCAGTCAAGATGCCACCATTAAGCGGTTTCTAAGTTAACAACATGTTCGTAAGTTGAACAAAAATTGAAACAAGCCTCGGTTCCATGGAGTTAAACACGTAGTTAACATATTTTTTTTCTATTTGGCCATTTGTGAGGATAACCAGCTGCGAGCCAAATAAGTAAACACTACGGACTGTAAACTTAAATGTAGCCCCGACCGCGTATCAGTATGTAGCACGGACATATATGTAGCCTCAACCTTGTACCTGTATGTAGCACAGACATATATGTAGCCACAACCTTGTACCGGTATGCAGCACAGACATATGTAGCCACAACCTTGTACCGGTATGCAGCACAGTCTTATATTTTTTTATGTAGCTGCAACCTTGTACCTGTATATAGCACAGACTTATATGTAGCTGCAACCTTGTACCTGTATGTAGCACAAACTTATATGTAGCCACAACCTTGTACCAGTATGTAGCACAGACTTATATGTAGCTGCAACCTCGTACCTGTATATAGCACAGACTTATATGTAGCTGCAACCTTGTACCTGTATGTAGCACAAACTTATATGTAGCCACAACCTTGTACCAGTATGTAGCACAGACTTATATGTAGCTGCAACCTCGTACCTGTATATAGCACAGACTTATACGTAGCTGCAACCTTGTACCTGTATGTAGAACAGACTTGTAGCCACAACCTTGTACCTGTATGTAGCACATACTTATATGTAGCTACAACCTTGTACTTGTATATAGCACATACTTATATGTAGCTACAACCTTGTACTTGTATATAGCACAGACTTATATGTAGCTACAACCTTGTACCTAAATGTACCGAACATAAATTCCGCCAAAACCTTGTACCTGTAGCCCCTGCTTAAATAAAGCACCAAAGTTGTATCTGAATGATGCCGGTGTCAGGGTATTCTGTCCTCCGGGTAATGTGTCCACTATACGGTAAATTAACGTGGGCTGGAGGTGTTTATTCAATTAGTACACAATTCGCCGTATGCTCGGACAGAATCTCCTGCCGGACAGAATCTCCTTCCACACCGGACCTAAATGTATTATGACCGTATTATGTTGCCTGGATATACGAGCAAGTATCCATCACCGTGCTTCACAATAAGCATTGTGTGACCCACACAATGAAGGTCGCCATTTTGTATTTGAGCAACGTGTTGTGTTCAGATGTTTTAGTGTTTCATTTGTAGATCATAATAAAATATGGCTTCGAGTAGATATGTTAAATTGTCTGTGTAATTTACTCCCAATAGATAAATATATTAGTACCAGACCAGTTGAGTACGTGAAGGCTAACTAGACTTGATGAACCGTTGCGTGTGATTATCATAAGAATCATTCCTTATTTTGTTCAGTTAAAACCACTGAATATTGTGTCCTTTGTTTTGTTAAATTGTTCATATGCTGAGAAAAAAGTATGTGTAAAAATAATGTACAAACGCTTGTGTTAACTCTGTATATCGTGGTTAGAATAATGTTAATAATCAGTATTCAAAAAGTCATGTACAGATGATATCACGATCCATCGAAAATGATTACAAATACATTTTAAGCCTTGTGGAAAGTCCTGCAGCGACCTCTGTAGGCGAGAGGACTTCAACCTTAAACTTGAATTCTTTCTGCGAAGAAACTCAAAGGCTTGATTTATCACAGTTGAAAATAAAGAGAGAGAAAAAAGTAGAGCAACTTTCTTTAAGGGCTTCGTTTTGAGTTATACGATGTTAAAACTGGTTTGATGAGAAAGCCTGGTCGGAATATGAAGGTTTCCGTATTTCCGGACGCGACTTTCAGCTGAATGTTGTGTCCTACTACAGCAAGAGAAGCACTGCAGGGGATTCACTTACCAACCCTCACAATGGCAAGATGTTTACCACAAAAGACAAAGACAATGACGAATCTGATAATTATTACAAATTGTGCCGTGAAGTATCACGGGGCGTGGTGGTATAATCACTGCTTTAACTCGGCTCTGAACGGTCGGTATTACGAAGGAGGCTCCGACACTGAACGCGATGGCATCAACTGGAATTCTTGGAACAATAAAAAGCCGGTTAAGAAATGTGAGATGAAAATTCGCCGTTTGTAGATCAATTTAAAGATGGCACCTTCAACTTTTACATGAAGCTTAATCAGCATTATTAAAACGTTTTCGCTTGTAGAGTTAGACGGACGAATGCTTTATGTTTTGTCACTGCAGCTCTGTACACTTTGTGATTAACCGATATTTAAGTATTGATCACTGTTTCTATTCAGCTAAACATGTAAATCATTTTTTCTTACTTCGTTTGTGGATTTTAATTTCATTATTATCCTGATATACAAATCTAGACTGGTTTATTTACTTTTTCTGATTTGGAAAGTATGACTTTGTGGCGTGAAATCTTTAATGCTTGATATGAATGATCTTGAGAAATTTCAAGTTCTGCTCGAAAATGTCCACAAAATGCGAGGGCACATGCGAACAGATACATTGTTTTAAGTTATGAACACAAGCTTTTCTATAATGTTTGTAACCGTTGCTTAGTTAAATTCTTTTGAAGAGGTATGATATTGGAAACAGTACAGTAGTATTGATAAACGTCTTTTTGTTGTATGGTGCGTAATGCTTATTAGAGTGCAACACTCATGAAAGTACTGAGTATACAGTATTTAAACACATCGGTGAATGGGTAAAACTAGTAACAATCTTTATTCTCGATGGAAATTTAACATCTATTGGAAGTACAAAGATACACTTAAGTATCTCCTCCCAAGACGCCCGATATAGACATAGATACAAAAGCCTAACAACCCGGGCCGACACATTTTTTTCTGGCAATGGTAGCCCTACAGAACGCAACTCTGAGTTTGTTTACAGATTTCTAAACCCATAGTTCCCTGTATCCCTTCTTTCATAAAGGATACCATGGACTTCCTCAATAAGCTAGAGGGTATCAAACAACAAAATACCCAACTCTGCCTTTCTAGTTGCTCTATAGGACGAAAAATATAGAAGTTTTGGGGAAAACACAATTTTTGACCCAAAAATTGGCAAAAACAGTCAAAATCGCCCTCTAGTGACGAATTTTGAAATGTTTTGGACGTCATCATATAGCACTTGGTGAAATGAACATTTGTGGCAAGTGTTATCACAATCGGTGGAACACTTTGGAAAATACGGAGGGGGGAACTAAGTGCCCCCCGCCGGTCCCTGAATATCCAGAAAAAGCCCGGTCCTGATAGGGTTAAAACAAAATGGGCCCGTGCCTAGAAACGTTTGCACATAAAATATTCGTTGAATTCCCTGAACTTTAATTTAAAAAGAAAAAAAATTAAATGCTATTTTTGACTTCATTTATTTTTATTTAAACTTTTTTGACATGTAGTTTTATAATTAACAATTTAAAATGTCTGGTCAGGACAAAATTTAAAAACAACTGTCATCATAGATGTGTCTGACCTAAATAAAGTCCATAAAAGCAACTGTCTATAAAATCAGTAAAATATTAGCACTAAAAATGGAAAACAGCAAAAGCTTAAGATTTCATCAAAAAATAAAACGTAAAGCGTTGGAAAGTTTATGTGATGTATTATTGTTTTATTATATTATTCGTGACGCGCTCACATTACGCTCACACCTCTGGCGGAAAGTTGTTTTTCCCTTTGTAAACATTCGGTGCATAAATCAGCCAAGGGATCTCATTGGTCGAGTCCCTAAAACGTCATACATCCTGAGATGCAACCTTCATCGGTCACTCACTAATATTAAACCATTGCATCGGAAAGCTTCTCAGACATAGGTTTCAGTACAGATTTCAAAACGTTAAGATTGGCAGCATTCCTGATATTACGAGGAAGATTATTCCGGAGATGAGGTGCACTGTGCTCGAAAGGCTCGGCCCCCAAGAGTAGCCCTAAACCACAGCCTACAGGATAATTTAGAAAAAATACCATCATCAGAACTATACGAAGGCAACAACATGGCTGAAATTTAACAGAAACGAGCTGACCTTAAAAATACTGAGGGGCTAGACGATGTGGAGACTCTACCGTTCTAGCAAAGAGATTACGTTGAGCGTTATTGAGTCACACAGCCCTTGTTTAAGCGCCCTTTCCCCGTCTACCGTGTTGTCTTGGCACGATCAAGAATTTAACAGATATTTATTGGGAGACCAAGGTCACTTTATTAAATCACACACCCATTGGGTCGATAGTAAATCCCGATTGATTATATTCTAGTCACTTATAAAAGTTAATCGAAAAAAAAAACACGCCGTCACAAGATCGATAATGGCGACGTGAGTCCGCTAACCCGTGACAATCCTTGGGAAGATATTAAAACCAACGGTTCCGTACCGGGCCAAATGTCCCTATAATCGTTAAATGAAGTATTAGAACAGAAGTAAAAGCCAAATCGTTAACTAACAATACAACTATAAAAATTGGCAAAGAGAATCCGCTTGACAGTGATTACATGGACTTCTATAAAACAGCGGCTCCGCTATACGTTGGGTGCATACTGACTTGGGATCATACTGGCGTCGTTAGGTTTTTCTTTTACTGCGAGTGATGCATCTATGAAGCAAAGACCAATACACGTTCATCAACCAAATATCAAGCGAAGTGAAAACTCTTTCTAAGCCTTCATTTACATTAACTGATTCATGTCATAACTCCTAAATATTTAAACTTTTAACCACTTTCTGACGAAATCCAAATACAGCGTTGCATCTGACATCTGACATCTGACACACGTCTTTAATTGAGTCTAACTTAAGTTTGCACGGGAAGGACACCGTTTCAATTTCATTAAAGACGTAAAAAACTATGGCTTCCAAGACGTGGGCTCTTGTTACAAAGTTATTCATTAAAGGAGATACGAATTAAAACAGTCGTCAATAATCACGGTACCAGAGTTGACTCCCGGTGTGTGTACTGCAACAAGATTATCAATTTTTCTCTTGTGAACTCATCTGACAGTGACAGCAAGTTGAAATGGCCATGCTATTTTCGCATGTCTTGTTCTTATTGTTTGTTTATACAAATCTTGCTGTGTTTGCACTTGTCCCGGTTTCGTCGAAAATTTTTTGCTCTTATCCTAAAAATGTGGAGTTTCTGTCTGCCGAAAATAAAGCAGTTGCCTACCGGCAGACTGTGACACGATCTCATGTCCACTGTGTGAGTTATTGCCATGCTGATCCTCAGTGCCTATCAGTCAATTACCACATTGACAATCACTTGTGTGATCAGAATAATGCTACCAGGGCTCGGTATCCTGACCACTTCATTACACACTATGGGAGTGTGTACTTTGCTGCTGATGTAGACACGCCTCGACTCTCTCTGCCTGATCCCAAACCCTCTACACTACCTGATACATCTACCCCATTTCAACCTTGTTACAGCAGCTGCAAGAAGCTACTTGAGGCAGGTAACAACGAGAGTGGTATCTTCACAGTATTTCCCGTTGGCTTCGATGATGGTCTCAGGGTGTACTGTGACATGGAGACTGATGGCGGGGGATGGATCGTCATCCAGAGGCGTCAAGACGGTAGCGTGGACTTTTACCGCAACTGGGCTGACTATCGTGTCGGTTTTGGTGACTTGGATGGTGAGTTTTGGATCGGGAACGACAACCTCCGCGCTCTGACTGAATCTGAAGGAATGTGGCAGCTGAGGATGGAGTTCGAAAACTGGTCTGATGAGAAAGCCTGGTCGGAATATGAAGGTTTCCGTATTTCCGGAGAACATTTTCAGCTAAATGTAGATTCATACATCGAGACAAGCACTGCGGGTGACTCTATCCTACATGTGAAAAGTGAGCGGTACGTGCACAATGGAATGAAGTTCTCCACGAAAGACAACCAAAATGATAATGACGACGACGAAGAATGTGCTAAAAAATTCCACGGAGGTTGGTGGTACAACGACTGCTTTTACTTTAATCTGAATGGTCGGTACTACGTCGGTGGGATAAAAGAGGTCGACGGCATTCGCTGGAATACATGGACCAATCAAGAGTCACTGAAAACTAGTGAGATGAAAATTCGCTCTCCATAGATAAATTGATAATTGATATCATGCTAATCTCGAATTGCGAAGTTGTAAGGTTTTGTGTTGACATTTTCAGCGATTGATTTTTTGTTTTAAAAAGTATGCGATTGGGAACTGGTGACACGTTTTGTTGTTGTTCAACAATACACAGATCTTTAAAAAGAACACCCTAAATTGTTCATTTGTCTTCCAATTTTTCTGATTTTTGCAAACTGAAAAGTTGTTAAAGACGAGCATTTTGAAAGCATGTGTCACCCGCATTTTGAAAGCATGTGTCACCCGCTCGAAGTGTGTTGATAGTCTGTTTGTGGGATTGACCGAATTGTTTAGGCATCAGTTAAATAACTTGATATTGTTTACAGTTTTGGAATAAGTATACGTTTAGTATTGGTTTTTGAGTTAACGTTTCAAGGTGACGTAGTTTATAGATTTGCTTTTTGACGAAATACAGTCTGTGAGATTTGCAAAGTATTTAACCTCGACCTTGCTCACAAAATCAATTGCTCGGTGGCAATGATTTTAGGCTGCAAAGCGTTAGTTAAACACTTAGTATATAGTCAAGCATTATATTCAATCTTTATTGTAATAACCATTGTATCATGAGTGCTAAATGATATTCAATTTTATATATATATATATCTTATAATATCTTTTATATCTTATAAAACAGAAAAATCCAAAGCAGATGTTTTGTACCATTTGAAAACACTCAACGATCTGCGATGCGTATTACTAAAGAAAAAAATGTCATGTACAATAATTGTACAATAATTTTATTTGAAATTTGCTTATTCACCTTTGTTGTACTGTACATCAGGACAAATTACATGTGCAATAAATCAAAATGTTCAAATTGGAGGCTTTTGTACTACTGAATTCATGTTTACAAGTGTTTTACTGACAAAGAACATGCCTGCCTATCGGTCTGCCTCATTGTATGTCTGTTTGTTTTCAAGTAAACTTTACATCTTCGATCACTGATTCCCCAGCATAAGACGACTACGTGATGTCAAAATAAAGAAAAGATTTTCCAGGCTTTGGGTAGTTTATTGAAACTCGTATATCCCTTATTGAACAATTCAAGGTGTACTTTATGGTCGAGGTTGAAGGGGGTATTAGGTCGGTTAGATTTCCTTTTGAACCATGTCGGGTAATGATGGAATTAAAATCATCTGTTTTACTCCCACACAACCGACAAAATCATTCTGAAGAAAACAAAACAAAACAACATCAAAACGAGTTTATATGTAGTGTAGACTTCCCGAGACACAAAGCCTCACGTTGTGAACTTAGCGGTTTCCAACATTAGGCATATAGTGCGTAAAATTAATTGTAGACGTATGCTACAAAATCTTGATTAGAACAAGTGTTATATAGGATCAGATCCAAAAGAAAAATGTTTGGTAATAAAGACCTGGCGAAATAACAATTCTCGGTGTAACGCAGTGACACAAATTTACAACGATCTCTGTTTAATTTCTATAAAAAAAAAAAAAAAAAACACAATTTTGTAGCTTGATTTTCTTGTACGATGAAAACAAAGCTAGTGAGGCTGAGTTCTCACAATTTAAAATAAACAAATGAATTCAAAATATCAATGTATTTATCCAGTACCGACCACACTATTGCTTGTTTATTTGTTGGGGTGTACGTATTATATTTGTATGATTGTTTGGTTTGTATTTTCCCTCTTCAAAAATTCAATGTCATGAGCATGGTGTTATATTTAAGCGGCTATATGAGACGACTTCGCTGTCAATTACTTCAACTCCAATGAACCAATTATGACGCACTTTTCCTATAGTGGAACCATCACGTTTTCTTTTTATAAATATCGTGCCGATACTTCTGTTGTGTGTAGACGACTCACGTCACCATTATTGATCTATTGATAGCACTCGTTCATCCAAGGTCTAATTGTTATCTTACACGTGAGTAGAACTAACCAATCAGCATTCACCACATGTATAGGGTGTGGTTTAATGACGACTGCTGCCGCGAGCCAGGCTCTCCTTGCGTGACGTAATTCACGATGCCCATTTACGAATTCCTAATTGGTCAAGGAAACACAACATAATGACAACTTTTAATAAAAGCTGCTACGGACGTGGTAGTTTCAATGCACGAAAGCAATGCTTTTGTTTTTAATGCAAACTCTCGCCCGTATGTCTAAATTAAATTAGAACTAGTTGTCCATTATGTATACACTTTCAGTGAATATTATTCTGATATGGGCACCGTCTACTACAATTTGCAACCTTATGACGTCATGCATGTAGGACCATTGGCTCATGTGTTATAGTTATTATAACACTTGTAACCAATGGTCTTTTCTCCCATTCAAGTTAGTCATACACTAAAAAAACTAACTTAGTCAAAACAGCGTTAACTAGTCATTTTAGACCACATTTTGACTAGAAATAGTCAAAAATGGTATAAAATTAATAATTAAGGCTGTTTTGACTAACTTTAGTTTTACAGTGAAGTCATCAAAACGATTCAAACAAAGAGTCTGGTTCCCCTTTGTTTGACCCCAATAAGTCATTATTATAGGCGGTGTATACAGGGAACGAGACCAAAGATAGCGATGGCGAAAAGAGATTAATTTGCCCGAATGGAGATGCATTGACAAAATACAAAACGTGTTTGAAGTCGTCTTTGAAATTTGTTTGAAGGTCAGCATCTTATACAAACCGATTAAAACTTCTCTGGCGCTGACCAAGGTTAGTTGGCATCGCTTAATGACAGTTTAATTAAAACTGGCCCGTTGTAGTTTTTTTTCCTGGGTGGATAGGAAGAGATAGATCCTGCCCTTGAGGGATTCAGAGAGTGGTTCGTGTTTTCATTTTGATATCGAATCGATTCACTGTCTAGTAAATTGTAAAAAGCTGCAACGTAGGCCCTATAACCAAATTAAAGGAGATATCGCGTCCAGTTCCCTACAGTCAATACCATGTGCGGAATATTTGTACATTTGACCCGCCTCATGCCTAAAAGGTCACAGCTGGCATGGTTTACAATTGCATGTTCCCGATGAAGGATTGAATCAAAGAGTACAACACTCCATGCTGATAACAGGAAAGGAGCCTTTTTTAATCTCCATATGAATATCTTCGGGCTGGTCTAGAAGTTAAGACATCTGTTTGAGATTGTTGAAGGTTGTTGGTTCGACTCCTACTTGAGGTGCCCGTGGTTTTCCCGAAGGGCCAAGATTACACTGGTTCCCTGTCTCAAACAATGGTGGTATTTAAAGAGGGAATGTTTGCGCTGAACTGATACAACACCTTTAAGACAAAAACGTGTAAGGGGAGTAGGGAGTGAACGTTAACTGTGGTTGTACGTTCCTCAATTGAGCAGATCAAACAACGCCACTATGGAGAAGGCAGAGTATTGTGTTTGCACCACCAAAATGTTAAATGTTGCTCTATTAGTTGTGTTCCTTCTCGCTGTATCTCAAATAGATGCTTTAAACAATCATTGTTCTAATCATCTGGAAAGAGAATTTCTTTCTGCAGAAAATAAAGCATTGCAGAAAGTTTCCTACCGGCAGACTGTGACACGATCTCATGTCCACTGTGTGAGTTTTTGCCATGCTGATCCTCAGTGCCTATCAGTCAATTACCACATTGACAATCACTTGTGTAATCAGAATAATGCTACCAGGGCTCGGTATCCTGACCACTTCATTTCACACTATGGGAGTGTGTACTTTGATGCCGATGTAGACACGCCTCGACTCTCTCTGCCTGACCCCAAACCCTCTACACTACCTGATACACCTACCCCATTTGAGCCTCATTACAGCAGTTGCAAGAAGCTACTTGAAGCCGGTCATATCGAGAGTGGTATCTTCACAATATTTCCCGTTGGCTTCAGTGATGGTCTTAGGGTATACTGTGACATGGAGACTGATGGCGGGGGATGGATCGTCATCCAGAGGCGTCAAGACGGTAGCGTGGACTTTTACCGCGACTGGGCTGACTATCGTGTCGGTTTTGGTGACTTGGATGGTGAGTTCTGGCTCGGGAACGACAACCTCCGCGCTCTGACAGAATCTAAAGGAATGTGGCATCTTAGGTTTGACTTTGAAAACTGGCTTGATGAGAAAGCCTGGTCGGAATATGAAGGTTTCCGTATTTCCGGACGCAACTTTCAGCTTCATGTTGACTCGTACGGTAAGAGAAGCACCGCCGGGGACTCACTCACCCGTCATCATAATAACATTGAGTTTACCACAAAAGACAGACAAAATGACAATAGTGGTACAAATTGTGCCGTGATGTATCATGGGGCGTGGTGGTATAACTCTTGCTTTGACACGGCTCTGAACGGTCGGTATTACGAAGGAGGCTCCGACACCGAACGCGACGGCATCAACTGGAATTCTTGGAACAATAAAAAGCCCGTCAAGAAATGTGAGATGAAAATTCGTCGTCTGTAGAGCTGAAACTGAAGCCGCATTTCAAACGTTTTCGCTCTTACAGGTTGTTGGACGAATGCTAAAGGTTTTAGTTGTATTAAAAACTGCAGCTTTATATTCTCACACATAATAAAGTTTATGATTCGTCGATACTTGAATTTGAATTACTTTTATTCTCTAGTGTTTATAGTGTTTACGGTGACTGATCAAAGTCCAGATATTTCCATATAGAGGCGTGGCTTACTCTGATGTCAACTGAATCTTCACTTTGTGATGTGTTTTGGATTCAGTATTTCACCGAAACACACAAAAACGGAATATCTAAACGTATCTAACAGTATATACACATCTAAAGGTTTATTAAGTTTTGATTTAGAAGGGACTAAAAAAAGTGTTGATAAGAAAACAATAATGACAAAAATAAATAAACTTTTTTTTTTAAACAAAACCTTTTTTTTTCGGAAAATGGTTCCTCTAGAGGCGTGGCTTACTCTGATGTAAATCGAATTTTTACCATGTACTGTGTTATAAATTCAGTATTTTGCCGAAAAACACGCAAAAAAATACAAAAACAAATAAATAAATAAACGAAGAAGAAGAAAAAATAAACAAAATAAAACCTTAGTTTTATGGTAAATGATCATTTTTAAACTGAAAACTTTCCATAACTTGCATCTTGAAATATGATTATTTAAACATACATTACGTTAGTAAGTTCAACTATCTCACGTTTTTTGTTTTGTTTTTTCTCATAATATGTCAATACAATAAGTATTTAGTTTTGTTGTCACTCCTTTCTTTCTTCCGCTCCTAAGAGTTCATTATGACATCGTGTTTAGCTTTTACTTCGAAGAACCAAAGCAATTGTGGTTTGCAAAGTTTTGTTTTTGGAATATTAAACAAATATAAATTCAAGTGTTTTGACGATCTCTGACCTTGCTCTGTAACGCAGTTGCACAGATCCTAATGTATTCACTCACTTTAATATTTTTGTTAGGATATATCATGTAGTGTTCAGATTAGTTGCAGACTTCCTGATTTATTCAATCACTTTAATATGTTGTGTTTAGTGTTAAGATTAATACGTTCCAATAGAAGTATTTAAACAATCAAATTGATGTACACATAATGATTCGTACTCTAAAAATCTTTGTAACATCTGCTTTATATTAACCATTAATCACTTATATAATTTTTGTTAGCATGTAGTGTTAAGAATATTATTTTCCATAGAATTATTTAAAACATCAAATTGATACATACATAATGATTTGTATTGTAAAATCTTGGTTACATCTGCTTTACATTAACCATTCGAAAGTAATATCCAGCGTTATAACGATATAAATCTCCTCAGTCAGTGACAATAGAGTCTTGCACGAAAATATGCCACTATAGGCAGCAAGGGTAAGAATCGAACCGAAGATCCTCCGCATCTACACGTTTCTAGGTGTCGTAACCACTTCACCAAATATGCCGTGAACATAAACGACAATCCATAGACATTTTTTTTCTTAAAAATTTAAAAGGAATTTCAAACATTGATGTTGATAATATTATAGAGGAGACCTGTAGTTACGTAAAATATATCGTTTACTCAGACGCACCAGTTTAATGATTCAAACTTTTAAAAAGTGGCGTAGTTTATTGTTTTGCTTTTGACGAAAGTCTTTCCGATTTTCAAAGTATTTTGGTTCTTGACCTTGATTACAAAATCAATGGCACGATGGCAATGTTTTAGCTGCAAAGCGTAAAGTTAAACACAGAGTATGTAGTCAAGTATTTTAACAATCTTTATCAGAATAATCATTGTAATAAATGTTTAATTATAACCAATTAATACTAAAACAATTATGATAATAATAACAAAGAAGTATAGAATGAAAACAAAATCAAAGTCAGACGTTTTACACCATTGTTAAACACTCTGAACGATTTCCAAGTCTTTTTCGATGCGTATTAATAAAGCTAAACGTGTCATTTACAATTTGAAATGTATATACTCCTGTGCATCTCAAGACAAAATACATTTTCAGATAATTAAAAAAAGTTCAAACTGGAAGTATGTGTAGCACTGATGTTATTTTTTACAGTTGTTACGGCCACAAAGAACCTGTCTGCCATTCGGTCTGTTTCATTGTGTGCCTGGTTGTTTTCATCATATTATCTTCGATCCACAAGCCATTCAGGATAGAAATGCTACATAATGTGATGAGATAAGGACTTATTATTAACTTATTTCTATGGTTGGTATAATTATTGAAACTCTCAAGAAAGAACAAATACATAAAAACTTATAATAGACCTTATGCATTGACGCCATCTTAGAAGTAAATCGATGATGTAACAATGGAAACGCAGAGATTTGTACGCACGGCGCACAGGATTGGCCAATGAACAACCTCATTTTGACCTCTAGACGAGGGCGCCCTACTCAAATGACGTCATGTACATAAGGTCTATAAATAAATAAAATAAATCTAGAATAAAAAAAAGAAAAAAATCCAGCTATATTATACTGGCGAGATTAAAAGTGCTTTGGTATTTTCGGATTGGCTTCTTATAAAGACCACTACAATTGGTTGGGATAGCATCTCTTCAAGCATAATTATTTATGAGAGGCGATTGGAACTTCTCTATTATGAAGACTAAGGTTATTTTAATTAAAATTGGATTGCTAAAGTTGCAGTAGGTTGATAAGGAGAGATTTATCCCGCGTCCTTGAGAGCTTTTTGGTACTCAAGTTTGATACCAATCGATTCAGTGTCAAACAATAGACGCAATCTGAGCCAGTAGTGGTCACGTGATGTAACAGTGGGTAAAAAAAAATCGAGAGACAGTGCGCTGTGTAAGGAGCTCCACCACGAGGGGTTCTTAAAACAACGAATACTTAATAGCTAAACGGCAACATATTCCTCGCGGACTAAATATTCAAAAAGGTTTGTTTTATTTTTTTTAGCGTTTCAGTTCAATTTACGTTCTAGAATTAACATAAATATTTGTGACTTTGGTATTTGCAGTAACTCATCGGGAAAATTAATCCATCATTGATATAGCAAAGCAAAGTCCTCCACAACCTGCAACACATGAGCATTGGCTTTAAGACCCGTGCTCTCTCTTCAAATGTTATACATTTCGCATTTACGAAAGCGGAGACTCGATTTGTTTTTATATTGCGGCGGCATCTACCACGTACCGTAATGTTCTTTCAGGTTTTATCCTACCAGAGCTTTAACACTTTAAGGCCAGTACACTCTAACAACTCTTGGGTCAGTATTGACCCGGATTCCGGGTTTCAGGGAGCCTGACCCATTTGGGGGTCAGTATGACCCGGAATTCTTGTTAAAATGACACATAAATTGGTTAAACTGAGGTATAAAACAAGCTACAATAAAATTTGTTAACCCTTTTCCTGGTCAACCTGACCTCGAAATGGGTCAGGCCCCCATGGACCCGGAGTCCAGCAGGTCAATTCTGACCCTGATGTTTTTAGAGTGTAGCAACTCTACTTTCAGAGCAACATGCACATCGTGTCCGTACTTCTCCTAGAGGATAAAACAATCAGGATTTGGTACCACTATAAATATTTTGGCATAACCAAACCACCCTGAAAATATTTGGAAGTTAATAATTAGGACAACTTCCGATCGATAGAGAATTTGAAATTGCGCTCCAAACAATGTCATATTTGATGTGCCTTAAATAACAAGACTGAAGCAGTCGGTCAGAAGAAGCTAGGCACGCTTTACCGTACGTGGCGTTGCTAATTGCTTGAATTGTTTACTTGTATTAAACGTATTGTGAGTCACGTGACTCTGGTCACTGATTGGGTCTATTGTGAGGAGGCTTCACTGTAGGACCTTGGAAACATCGTTAAAGGAACAGTCTCTTCAGGTTCTCCACAAACTATTCCACGCATTGATATGCCTACAATTTGTCCTACTAGTTCTTTATCAGGTCAAAGGCGACACGTTTTATGAGTGCAAAGTATTCTTTATCCCCAATGAAGAATCGCATCGAAGGGTTAAGTACTCCATTCTGGTGGCAGGACTGGGGCTTGTCTAGCATCTCGGTGATCCCTAGCGATCTCCATGGCAATAGTGGTTAATATATTTGCTCAGCATTGCGGAACGTTTGCGGTTCGAGTCCTACCCGAGGTGCCCATGGTTTTGCCAAAGGGCCCGGATTGCACTGAGGATTCAGTTTTTTTCTTTTACACTGGTATTCGATATTATGGAGAGATTTTTGCTCTGACTTGATACACCACCTTTAAGCATCAAACCGTTGGTTATTTATAGTAATTACAGGAAATTCACGTTACTCTGACTGTATATCATATATGTTCTTCGATTGATCTGATCACACTACGCCTCCATGGAGAAGGAAGAGTTTTGCGATTGCACTCCCAAAATGTTCAGTTTGAGTCTTTCTGTGTTATTCCTTCTCGCTGTAGTATCAAACACAGATGCTTTAAATATTTATTGTTCTTTTCATCTGGAAAGAGTATATCTATCTTCAGAAAATAAAGCATTGCAGCAAGTTTCCTACCGGCAGACTGTTACACGATCTCATGTCCACTGTGTGAGTTATTGCCATGCTGATCCTCAGTGCCTATCAGTCAATTACCACATTGACAGTCACTTGTGTGACCAGAATAATGCTACCAGGGCTCGGTATCCTGACCACTTCATTACACAATGCGGGAGTGTGTACTTTGATGCCGATGTAGACACGCCTCGACTCTCTCTGCCTGATACCAAACCCTCTACACTACCTGATACACCTACCCCATTTCAGCCTTGTTACAGCAGTTGCAAGAAACTACTTGAGGCAGGTAACAACGAGAGTGGTATCTTCACATTATTTCCCGTTGGCTTCGATGATGGTCTCAGGGTGCACTGTGACATGGAGACTGATGGCGGGGGATGGATCGTCATCCAGAGGCGTCAAGACGGTAGCGTGGACTTTTACCGCAACTGGACTGACTACCGTGTCGGCTTTGGTGACTTGGATGGTGAGTTCTGGCTCGGGAACGACAACCTCCGCGCTCTGACAGAATCTGAAGGAATGTGGCAGCTGAGGATTGACTTCGAAAACTGGTCTGATGAAAAAGCCTGGTCGGAGTATGGAGGTTTCCGTATATCCGGAGAAAACTTTCAGCTGATTGTTGACTCCTTCAACGAGAACAGCACTGCAGGGGACTCTATACTACATCATAAAAAGGCGAGGTTTATACATAATGGAATGATGTTCTCCACGAAAGATAAACAAAATGACAATGACAATATCGGTTGTGCTGAAAAATACCATGGGGCTTGGTGGTACAACGACTGCTTCATGTCTAACCTGAATGGTCGGTATTACGTAGGCGCGCAATCAATTAAAGACGGTCTTAATTGGGACGGTTGGAACCTTGACGTAACACTGAAGTCGTGCTCGATGAAAATTCGCCCAGACGACTAGCTGAAATGACTCACACATCTCTTGAAACTGACACTGATAACTTCATAATCCACTCGGTGCATGGAGCTTTAACTATCTCCATCAAGATGCAACTATTGTGCGATTTGTAAGTAGAATACTCTGTAAGTCTAAACCAAAATACAAACAAGGCCCTGTTTGGGGGAGTGGATCACCTTATTAAAAGAATGTTCCCCTGTTTAATAGCAACCATGAACTTTCGTCTAGACTTTGAAACTGACTCAAGTATCTTTTCCTTTTAGCAAAAAATCCTAATCGGTATTTTAGTGTTGAAAATACTTTGTTGTTCCTCCGGTGTGGATCACTTTCTCTGTCTTTGCATCGTCATTGACAGAATAGATTTGACACGTAAAATGATAACTATGTGTTAATCGAAGCAAGAGACATAACAGACCATAAATGTAGCACAAATCCTGTACCGAAATATTGCCTTAAACTCTTCACCTAAATAAATGTATAGGCTGGATCTAAATGTAGCCTGTGCTCCGTACAAGCCCGGACGTATTTGTAGCACGCACCTAAATGCAGCCTTAACTTTGTACATAAATATATATGCCGGATCGCAATTTTTTTTTCTGCAGTCCTGAATTGCCATCCTTGAAAAAAAATAATTAATAATATATATATGTATATATATTTTTTAAGAATTCCCTTTTTGGAATCGATTCAAAGAAAAAAAATTCCATTAAAAGTTAATACGACAGTGGCAATTTTAGACTGCAGAAAAATATAAAACTGCCGGATCTAAATGCAGCCTCAACTCTGTACCTAAATGTATAGCCTGGATCTAAATGTAGCCCTAGCTCTGTACCTAATTGTAGCCCTAGCTCTGTACCTAAATGTAGCCCTAGCTCTGTACCTAAATGTAGCCCTAGCTCTGTACCTAAATGTAGCCCTGGCTCTGTACCTAAATGTGGCCCTAGCTCTGTACCTAAATGTAGACCTAGCTCTGTACCTAAATGTAGCCCTAGCTCTGTACCTAAATGTGGCCCTAGCTCTGTACCTAAATATAGACCTAGCTCTGTACCTAAATGTACCCCTAGCTGTGTACCTTAATGTAGCCCTAGCTCTGTACCTTAATGTAGCCCTAGCTCTGTACCTCAATATGGACCTAGCTGTGTACCTAAATGTAGCCAAAGCTCTGTACCTAAATGTAGCCCTAGCTCTGTACTTAAATGTAGCCCTAGCTCTGTACCTTAATGTAGCCCTAGCTCTGTACCTTAATGTAGCCCTAGCTCTGTACCTCAATATGGACCTAGCTTTGTATCTAAATATAGCAAAAGCTCTGTACCTAAATGTTGCCCTAGCTCTGTACCTAAATGTAGCCCTAGCTCTGTACTTAAATGTAGCCCTAGCTCTGTACCTAAATGTGGACTTAGCTCCGTACCTAGATGTATAGCCTGGATCTAAATGTAGACCTAGCTCTGTACCTAAATGTAGCCCGAACCTTATTTCAGCCTCGACAGATTCTTCATTGTATCTCGGACCGAAATGTAGCCCCAAAATTAACGTAGCCCCAACTTTGTACCTCATTGTAACCCCGACTGAATTGTACCCTGAACTATGTTCCTTAAATAGCCCCAACATTGTACATATATGTATAACCGGATCTACATTTAGCCCCGATGCTGCACATACATGTATCAAGGAACCTGTGCCTAATATTTTGTTATACATGTTTACTTAGTTAGTGGTTTCTTTTATTCAAATTTTTGCTTGTGAAGCGCAGTGATCAAGCTTAGAATTGCGCTATATAAGAACTGTTATTATTATTAAATGTAGCCTATGCGTGCGAGCAAGAATCGAAAATCGTGTGTTCGCTCACATTACTTACACACACGGATGGTCGGTTGAGGGTCGACATTTTGTTTTTGAGCAACGTGTTGTATTTGCATTTTTTAGTTTTTCATTTACGATTTTATGTTTCTGAGTTGGTAATGATTAAATATCTGTGCATATTACGATTGAATAATTGTGGAAGGCCAGTTGAGTACATGTACTAGACGCGAACAACCATTGCCTATAAATAAATGTAATATTTGTAAAGTGTTATGGTTTACCTCATTGTTATTTTTTAATTGCATAATATTACACAATAGATCACCGCGTTAAAATTTTAATTAACATTAAAGTAATCAACAATAGTGATTTAATTAGATTCAGTATCATATAAATCCTTCAATATTTTAGTTTAGTTAAAACAACACTCAATTGCGTAATTTGTTGATATATTTATGTTCAACGCAGTGTGTTTCAAAATAAAGTATAATAGCTCGTGTCAAGCAATGATAATTAACCACTTTGTACATCTTAATTAGAATCATTGTAATAATAAGAAGAAAGCATTCAAGAAGTTATTTATTACAGAGATATCACGGCTCATCGAATGGTTACAAAATTAACACATTTCTAAAAAAAAAAGTGAACGAGGCATGCAGCGATCTTTGTAGACGAAAAGACTTCAATTATCTTTAATGTTTTGCGCGATGAAAGTCAAAGGCCGGACTTATCCGTTATAGATTTATTTGTTTTCAACTTGTCAGATGAAGATCGGCAACTATGGAAAAGGCAGAGTTTTACTTTTGCTCTTACAAACGTCTCTTGTTACTAAAACCACTGATTATTGTGCCCTTTGTTTTGTGAAATTGTTCGTATGCTGAGGAAAAAAAGTCTGTAGAAAAATAATGTACAAACGCTTGTGTTAACTCAGTACATCGTGATTAGAATAATTTTAATAATCAGTAAAAAGTATTCCGAAAGTTCTGTACAGATGATATCACGATCCATCGAAAATGATTACAAATACATTTTAAGCCTTGTGGAAAGTCCTGCAGCGATCTCTGTAGGCGAGAGGACTTCAACCTTAAACTTGAATTCTTTCTGCGAAGAAACTCAAAGGCTTGATTTATCACAGGTGAAAAAAAGAAAAAAAGAAAAAAACTAGAGCTCATTTGTATTCGTGAACCAGGTGTTTCGCAATTTTCATCCCAAATTTGTTTAAAATTTAAAAAAATTCCCTTTTTAGTATTAAGTGAGTTGAAACTTTAATCTTTGTGAAGCAAAACTATAGTTTCAAGCCTGTGCGCCAGATAAAGAAAAACATGCAATAGTATTGATGTGTTTTTGAACTTCCGCTTCGAGTCGGAAATAAGTTGAACAGTTCGGTAGTCTAGCTGGTAAGACATCTGCTCTAGAATGGCAGGGGTCGTGGGTTCGAATCCCACCCGAGGAAAATGCCTGTGAACATTTTTTTTCACACAACTCGGGAAAGTACTGAGTATACAGTGGTTAACACACATCGGTGTATTGGTAAAAACTACAACTAATATTCTTTATCCCCGATGCAAAAATCAACATCTTTCATAAGATATGGTTATGAACAACAATTCAATACCTGAAAGTGTCATGAAGATGTAACATGATTTTGCTGCCAATATTTTCAATGAAAATCTCCTGAAGAAGCTACAAATTCCTTTATTTTCACCCTAAAATTGTTTGATTGGAAAGGGTATCTGTGTAAGCTACAGACTGACAACTTCGGTCTTCGTTGGCTAGAGCCTGACTTCACTTTGATTTGAGGGCCGTACACAGTGCAAAAATCACCGCGGGCGCTGCGAGCTGCCCGCTGCAAGCCTCGCTTATTTACGTAGTCTAACCAAAGCTCAAAAGAAAGCTTTTGAGTTATAAGTGTTATCTACCGAAAATAAGGCCAATTGTGGTCATCGGTACGAATCTTCCCATGCCTTATACTGCGTAGCTGATACTTTTAAACACCCACCTCAGGTCACGTGGTCACATCCTATTTGTATTGTGCGCGCCATAGCAGTATAATAAATGCGGCGCGTTGCGGTGTTTGGGAAGCGTGTTTGTAGGGAAGTTCAATGGTCAAAACTTAAAACATTCGTAAAAACTCATGTGATGACATCATCATGACGTAATTTCAGATTTATTTCTTACATATCTCTGTCTAAACACATATCAAGATTCAACTTATCAAACTTAAGGTTCAGTAGGTACACGGCGTCAAAAAGTGCATTTTAATGTAATACCACGTGACACTTGAGGAAGTCATCAACCTGAAACTTTACACATTTGTTGTCTGGATAACAGTCATCATGTATACCAATTTTGAAGCGATAACTACAATCTTCGCAACAGACATCAAGTACAAGTGCATTTGTAACTGTTTTTCACCTGCCGCTAGAAGGCGCTATTGTATATTATGACGTCACCGGTACTATTTTTCAAAAGTAGACCCTTGCCGGACGCGGACACTAACATCGTTTGAAAGCAACTTCGTAAAATTTATCACTTTTGAATTACAAGACACTTCAGGTTTCGACTTGAAGTAGAGGTCTCGTGATTTCATGCACACGACCAAAATAAAGACCTATATTAACTCTATAACATATTCCTGAGAAAAAAACTTACGGTCTCGTATGATTGATTTGATACAGATTTTCAAAGGTTTAATTTATTAATGTTTTAAACATTGTAATTTGACTGGTCATGACGTCATCATGACGTCACTGCAACATGCAAACTATTGCACTATTGTCTTTAGTCATGCCAAGTTTCATTTAAATCGCAAATAAAGAAATGTGCAAAAATGGCGATGAGAATAAATCACCTTCCAGTACGCAATAATGAAAAAAACTTTAATGCAAACAAGAGCTGTTTCGCTGCGCTTCGCGGCGAAACAACCAATTATACTAGTGTGCGTGTGTAACAAACATTTATTCCATGCAACTAACATTTACTTCATGTTTCGCTGCGCTTCCCAGTGAAACAGCCAATTATACTAGTGTGCGTGTGTAACTAACATTAATTCCATGCAACGAGGAACGCCTTGTTTTAAAATTACTTGTACTCCAGCGTACCGATTTGACGCACATCACAAAAGCCACACTCTACTTTCTATTTATCTAAAAACACTCTTTGTCGTCCCTTTTGTCAATTTCATTTTACAATTGTTACAAGGACGAGTTCTTGTTCCATATTAAAGACCCAGTTTTTATTATTTGAATTACACACCCGTGGTTGTGGAGAATGCTGATAAGTCATTTCATGTCACGTGCTTTCCAAAAGGCGACGTAAGTCTAGGCGAGACGAACTAGCCAATCAACAACAGCCACAATATCAGAATCAACTCCAGCGCTGCGTTCTGCAACACATTTCAGTTTCATTTCTTCTCATAAGAGAGTGACAGCAAGATGGCCACGATACCCACGGATCTTTCGTTCTTAGTGTGTGCTTATTTAACTATTGCATTATTTTCAGTCGTTCCGGTTTCCTCGAAACATTTCTGCTCTCATCCTAGAAATAAAGAGTTTTTTTCTGCAGGAAATAAAGCATTGCAGCAAGTTGCCTACCGGCAGACTGTTACACGATCTCATGTCCACTGTGTGAGTTATTGCCATGCTGATCCGCAGTGCCTATCAGTCAATTACCACATTGACAATCACTTGTGTAATCAGAATAATGCTACCAGGGCTCGGTATCCTGATCACTTCATTACACACTATGGGAGTGTGTACTTTGATGCCGATGTAGACACGCCTCGACTCTCTCTGCCTGATCCCAAACTCTCCACACAACCTGATACACCTACCCAATTTGAGCCTCGTTACAGCAGTTGCAAGAAGCTACTTGAAGCAGGTCATATCGAGAGTGGTATCTTCACAACATTTCCCGTTGGCTTCAGTGATGGTCTTAGGGTTTACTGTGACATGGAGACTGATGGCGGGGGATGGATCGTCATCCAGAGGCGTCAAGACGGTAGCGTGGACTTTTACCGCGACTGGGATGACTACCGTGTCGGTTTTGGTGACTTGGATGGTGAGTTTTGGCTCGGGAACGACAACCTCCGCGCTCTGACAGAATCTAAAGGAATGTGGCATCTTAGGTTTGACTTTGAAAACTGGCTTGATGAGAAAGCCTGGTCGGAATATGAAGGTTTCCGTATTTCCGGACGCAACTTTCAGCTTCATGTTGACTCGTACGGTAAGAGAAGCACCGCCGGGGACTCACTCACCCGTCATCATAATAACATTGAGTTTACCACAAAAGACAGACAAAATGACAATAGTGGTACAAATTGTGCCGTGATGTATCATGGGGCGTGGTGGTATAACTCGTGCTTTGACACGGCTCTGAACGGTCGGTATTACGAAGGAGGCTCCGACACCGAACGCGACGGCATCAACTGGAATTCTTGGAACAATAAAAAGCCGGTCAAGAAATGTGAGATGAAAATTCGTCGTCTGTAGAGCTGAAACGGAAGCCGCATTTCAAACGTTTTCGCTCTTACAGGTTGTTGGACGAATGCTAAAGGTTTTAGTTGTATTAAAAACTGCAGCTTTATATTCTCACACATAATAAAGTTTTTGATTCGTCGATACTTGAAATTGATTTAAACAAATCAGAAGAAATAAAAAATAAAAAAAAAAAAAATAAAATAAAATAAAACCTTAGTTTGTGGAAAATGTTCACTTGTAAGCAAACTGAAAACTTTCCATAACTTGCATCTTGAAAGTTGATATTTTTTTTTACGGACTTAAACATACATTACAAGTAAAATCGACTATCTCTCGTGCTTTTGTTCTTTTCTCTGATATCTCAATATAATTATTAGTTTGTTATCACTCCTTTCTTTCTTCTTCTCCTTAGAGTTCATTATGACATAGTTGCACAGTTCCTAATGTATTCAATCACTTTTATAATTTTTGCTAGCATATATCATGTAGTGTTAAGATTAACAATCAAATTGATGCACACATAATGATTCATACTCTAAAGATTTTGGTCACGTCTGCTTAACATTAACCATTAGTCACTTTTATAATTTTTGTTAGCATATATCATGTAATGTTAAGATTAATACTTTCCATAGAAATATTTAAAACATCAAATTGATGCCCACATAATGCTTTGTTCTCTGCATGAAAATATGCCACTATAGGCAGCAAAGGTTAGATTCGAACCAAAGACCTTCCGCATCTACACGTTTCTTGGTGTCGTAACCACTATACCAAATATGCCTGGTGAACATAATCCGGACCGGTCCAGAAGGAGAATCCATAGACAATTTTATTTTTATTAAAAATTTAAAAGGAATTTCAAACATTGATGTTGATAATATTACAGAAGAGGCTTGTAATGACGTATCTCGTTTACTCAGACACAGTTTAATGATTCAAGCTTTTAAAGTGGCGTAGTTTATAGTTTTGCTTTTGACGAAAGTCTTTCCGATTTGCAAAGTATTTTAGTTCTTGACCTTGATTACAAAATCAATGGCACGATGGCAATGTTTTAGCTGCAAAGTGTATAGTTAAACACAGAGTATGTAGTCAAGCATTTTAACAATCTTTATCAGAATAATCATTGTAACAAGTGTTTAATTATATTCCATTATTACTAAGAAATAATTACAGTAATAATAAAAAAGGGGAAGGAATACAAAATCAAAGTCAGACATTTTACACCATTGTTAAACACTGTGAACAGTTTCCAAGTCTTTTTCGATGCGTATTAATAAAGTAAAACGTGTCATTTACAATTTGAAATGTATATCCTGCTATGCACCTCAAGATAAAATACATTTTCAGATAATGAAAAAAAAAATTCAAACTGGAAGTATGTGTAGCACTGATGTTATTTTTTACAGTTGTTACGGCCACAAAGAACCTGTCTGCCACTCGGTCTGTTTCATTGTGTGCCTGGTTGTTTTCATCAAATCTTCGATCCGCAAGCCATTCAGGATAGAAATGCTACATAATGTGATGAGATAAGGACTTATTATTAACTTATTTCTATGGTTGGTATATTGAAACTCTAAAGAAAGTACAAAAAGAAAGAAAGACATACAAATACATAAAAAACAATAATAAATAAATAAATACAATAATAAAAAGAAAGAAAAAAATCCAGCTATATTATACTGGCGAGATTAAAGTTGCTTTGGTATTTTCGGATTGGCTTCTAATAAAGACCACTACAATTGGTTGGGATAGCATCTCTTCAAGCCTAATTATTTATGAGAGGCGATTGGAACTTCTCTATTATGAAGAGTAAGGTTATTTTAATTAAAATTGGATTGCTAAAGTTGCAGTCGGTTGATAAGGAAAGATACATCCCGTGTCCTTGAGAGCTTTCATAGGTACTCAAGTTTGATATCGAATCGATTCAGTGTCAAACAATAGACGCAATCTGAGCTAGGAGCGGTCACGTGATGTAACAGTTTATACCAAAAAAAAGAGGAAGAAAAAAAAACATCACGAGACAGTGCGCTGTGTAAGGAGCTCCACCACGATTTTTTTTTAAACTACGACCACTTGATAGTTGAAAGGCAACATATTCCTCGCAGACTAAACATTCATAATGGTTGGTTTTATTTTTTCTAGTGCTTCAGTGCAATTTACGTTCTAGAATTAACATAAATATTTGTGACTTTGGTATTTGCAGTAACTCACCGGGAAAATTAATCCATCATTGATATAGCAAAGCAAAGTCCTCCACAACCTGCAACACATGAGCATTGGCTTTAAGACCCGTGCTCTCTCTTCAAATGTTATAAATTTCGCATTTACGAAAGCGGAGACTCGATTTGTTTTTATATTGCGGCGGCATCTACCACGTACCGTAATGTTCTTTCAGGTTTTATCCTACCAGAGCTAACACTTTAAGGCCAGTACACTCTAACAACTCTTGGGTCAGTATTGACCCGGATTCCGGGTTTCAGGGAGCCTGACCCATTTGGGGGTCAGTATGACCCGGAATTCTTGTTAAAATGACACATAAATTGGTTAAACTGAGGTATAAAACAAGCTACAATAAAATTTGTTAACCCTTTTCCTGGTCAACCTGACCTCGAAATGGGTCAGGCCCCCATGGACCCGGAGTCCAGCAGGTCAATTCTGACCCTGATGTTTTTAGAGTGTAGCAACTTTACTTTCAGAGCAACATGCACATCGTGTCCGTACTTCTCCTAGAGGATGAAACAATCAGGATTTGGTACCACTATAAATATTTTGGCATAACCAAACCACCCTGAAAATATTTGGAAGTTAATAATTAGGACAACTTCCGATCGATAGAGAATTTGAAATTGTGCTCCAAACAATGTCATATTTGATGTGCCTTAAATAACAAGACTGAAGCAGTCGGTCAGAAGAAGCTACGCACGCTTTACCGTACGTGGCGTTGCTAATTGCTTGAATTGTTTACTTGTATTTAACGTATTGTGAGTCACGTGACTCTGGTCGCTGATTGGGTCTATTGTGAGGAGGCTTCACTGTAGGACCTTGGAAACATCGTTAAAGGAACAGTCTCTTCAGGTTCTCCACAAACTATTCCACGCATTGATATGCCTACAATTTGTCCTACTAGTTCTTTATCAGGTCAAAGGCGACACGTTTTATGAGAGCAAAGTATTCTTTATCCCCAATGAAGAATCGCATCGAAGGATTAAGTACTCCATTCTGATGGCAGGACTGGGGCTTGTCTATCATTTCGTCGATCCCTAGCGATCTCCATGGCAAAAGTGGTTAATATATCTGCTCAGCATTGCGGAACGTTTGCGGTTCGAGTCCTACCCGAGGTGCCCATGGTTTTGCCGAAGGGCCCGGATTGCACCGAGGATTCAGTTTTTTTCTTGTACACTGGTATTCGATGTTATGGAGAGATTTTTGCTCTGACTTGACACACCACCTTTAAGCATCAAACCGTTGGTTATTTATAGTAATTACAGGAAATTCACGTTACTCTGACTGTATATATACGTTCTTCGATTGATCTTATCACACTACGCCACCATGGAGAAGGAAGAGTTTTGCGATTGCACTCCCAAAATGTTCAGTTTGAGTCTTTCTGTGTTATTCCTTCTCGCTGTAGTATCAAACACAGATGCTTTAAATATTTATTGTTCTTTTCATCTGGAAAGAGAATTTCTCTCTTCAGAAAATAAAGCATTGCAGCAAGTTTCCTACCGGCAGACTGTTACACGATCTCATGTCCACTGTGTGAGTTATTGCCATGCTGATCCCCAGTGCCTTTCAGTCAATTACCACATTGACAGTCACTTGTGTGATCAGAATAATGCTACCAGGGCTCGGTATCCTGACCACTTCATTACACAATGCGGGAGTGTGTACTTTGATGCCGATGTAGACACGCCTCGGCTCTCTCTGCCCGATCCCACACCCTCTACACTACCTGATACATCTACCCCATTTCAGCCTTGTTACAGCAGCTGCAAGAAACTACTTGAGGCAGGTAACAACGAGAGTGGTATCTTCACAGTATTTCCCATTGGCTTCGATGATGGTCTCAGGGTGTACTGTGACATGGAGACTGATGGCGGGGGATGGATCGTCATCCAGAGGCGTCAAGACGGTAGCGTGGACTTTTACCGCAACTGGACTGACTACCGTGTCGGCTTTGGTGACTTGGATGGTGAGTTCTGGCTCGGGAACGACAACCTCCGCGGTCTGACAGAATCTGAAGGAATGTGGCAGCTGAGGATCGACTTTGAAAACTGGTCTGATGAAAAAGCCTGGTCGGAGTATGGAGGTTTCCGTATATCCGGAGAAAACTTTCAGCTGAATGTTGACTCCTTCAACGAGAACAGCACTGCAGGGGACTCTATACTACATCATAAAAAGGCGCGGTTTATACACAATGGAATGATGTTCTCCACGAAAGATAATCAAAATGACAATGACAATGTCGGTTGTTCTGAAAAATACCACGGGGCTTGGTGGTACAACGACTGCTTCATGTCTAACTTGAATGGTCGGTATTATGTAGGCGCGCAATCAATGCAAGATGGCCTTAACTGGGATACTTGGAACAATGACATAATAGTGAAGACATGCTGGATGAAAATTCGCCCGGAAGACTAGTTGAAACGACTCACACATCTCTTAAAACTAACATTGATAACTAAATAATGCATTTGGTGCATGGAGCTTTACATATTTCAGGCAAGATGCCACCATTATGCGATTTGTAAGTGGAACACTTTGTAATTTTAAACCAAAATACAAACACGGCCCTGTTGGAAGAAGTGAACCTATTTAAAAAAAAAATCCCTGTTTTGTAAATTTTTGATAACAAGTTGTGAACTTTAAAGGAGCTGTGTCGTCTTGATCACAGCGAGTTTGTGGCTAGACTGACTTATGACCGCTCAACTTGTTATTGCACGCACTCGCGCGCGAGTAGCGGTCACATCACAGAATAATAAAGACGGCGCACTTTGTGATATGATGGTTAACGCTGGCGGGTGCAGTAACTGGATGAGAGTTCATGTTTCTAGGCCCAGAAACAGGCAGACTATGATCATGACGACACAGCCCCTTTAACACGAAGCGTGAACTTTCGTCTACAATTTGAAACTGACTTAAATATCTTTTCCTTTTAGCAAGAAATCCTAATCGATTTTAAGTGGTGGAAATACTTTCTGTTGCTCCGGTATTGACCACTTCCTCTGTCTTTGCATTGTTGATGACAGAACAGTTTTGATATGTAAACTGATATATATTAACCCTGGGGTCATCCGCATTGAAAACTTTTCGCTGTGTAACCACAAGATGATTTTTTATCAACACCCTGTCTTTTAGGACAATAACCCCCACCCCATGCAAGCCGAAATCTATAATAAATTACCATGGGGTGAACTGGAGTGCAAGTCAAGACTTAGACTTGTGTTATTTACGATCAGTGTGCGGCCGCAAGTTGTTTTCACAAAGTGCATACCGCCTTGTGCCAATGACCCTTAGCACAAGGGTCAATCAATTACTACACTGAGACAGGTGGCTTCTGTCTTTCAACACTCCTTACTCTGCAGTGGTTAGGTTCTGGCCAATGAAAGTCTACAGGCTCGTGGGGTATACCAGGGGTGATGATTACATGGAATTTAGGCTTTTTTGGCCCATTGAAGAAAAAAAAGTTATGGCCATATTTGGTAGTACCTGCTGAATTTTATCATGTTGTGGCTGACACGAAGCACGTAAGTGTGCCCCCCAAATGTAGCCCGAGACATATCAGACCGTAACTATAGCACAAACACTGTACCGAAATGTAGCCTTAACTCTTAACCTAAATAGATGTACAGCCTGAACATAAATAAAGCCCGGACGTATTTGTAGCACGCACCTAAATGTATAGCCTCAACTTTGTAGCCGGATCTAAATGCAGCCTCAACTCTTTACCTAAGTGTGTAGCCTGGATCTTAATGTAGCCCTAGCTCTGTACCTAAATGTAGCCCGTACCTTATTGTAGCCCCAATATATTCCTCATTGTAGCCCGGACCGAGAACGTAGCCTCAAGCGTGTACCTAAATGTTTCCCCGACCTCATTGTACCCTGAACCATGTACCTGAAATAGCCCCACTCTGTACCTCTAGTATAGCCAGATCTAAATTTAGCCCTGATGCTGTACAATAAATGTATCAAAGAACATCTACCTCATATTTTGTTATACATGTTTAGTGTTTTAGTGGTTTCTTTTATTCGCTAATTTGTGGTTGTGAAGCGTAATGATCCAGCTTGTGATTGCGCTATTATTATAAGAACTGTTATTATTACTAATTGAAACGTGCATACGTGCGAGCAAGAATCAAAAATCGTGTGTTCGCTCACATTACTTTGAACACACACGGATGGTCGGTTGAGGGTCGACATGATGTTTTTTAACAACGTATTGCATTTGGATCTTTTCCTTTTCCATTTACGATTTCATGTTTTTATTTTATTTTAAAAGGCCGGTTGAGTACATGTACGAGACGCTAATATTTGTACAGTGTTATGTTTTACCTCATTGTTAACTTTAACTGCATTATATTACGAAACAGATCACCACGTTTGTATTTTAGTTAACTAAGTAATCAACGATAGTTATCCAATTAGATTCAGTATCAAATATATCCTTCGTTATTTCGTTTAGTTAAAAATCACTCAATTGCGTAATTTGCTGACGTTTATAATGGTTCATTGCAGTGTGCTTAACAATAAGGTCTAAAAGCTCGTGTCAAGCAGAGTAATTAATCAGTCTGTACATCTTGATAAGAATCATTGTAATAAACAGAATAAAACATGCGATTCGTCGAATGGTTACAAAATTAATACATTTCTAAGATGTGAACAAGGCACGCAGCGATCTTTGCAGGCGAAAAGACTTCAATTATCTTGAACATTTTTGTGCGGTGAAAGTCAAAGGCCGGACTTATCCGTTATGAGTTTATTTGCTTTCAACTTGTCAGGTGATGATTGGCAACTATGGAAAAGGCAGAGTTTACTCTCCAAAACGTCTCTTGTTAGTCTTAAAATCCCCTGGTTTTTCTTCTCATATAAGAGCACACTTCTTCAGAAAAACTGTCAGGTGATCATCAACTTTTGTAAAGCAAACTGAAAACTTTACATAACTTGCATCCTCAAATTAGAAATTTTTCACAGGCATGAACATCGTCAAGTATCTTCTGTCTTTGTTTAATTTCATTTTTTTTCTTTCTCTGTCATCAATAAATTTATTATTATTTTATCACTTTTTTTTTCTCTCCTCAAATTTAAATGATAGTGTATAGTGTTTTTTTTTCTCGAAAAAACATCAAATAAAAAAAACAAATAAACAAACAAACAGTTTTGGTTTGCAAAGTTCGATTTTTAGATAAACAATTAATGCAAGTGTTTGATCTTTGACCTTGTTAGGAGACGTGGTTGCACGGAGCCGTAATTATGTAACCACTTTTATATGCTTTGTTAGGATAAATCTTACCATGCATGTTAAGGTTATGTTTAATACATTTTAAACGCAAAATCAAATTGATACACGCTTCAGGAATATTTTTTCTCTCGTAAAAGCTTGTGAAACATTACAAGTCAAAATTAATTACCAACGTCATTAGTTGTAAAGCTCTCCAGTCGATGACAATTTAAAAGTCACGCATGGAAATAGTCCACTAGGCAGGGAGGGTTTGATTCAAACCGAAGACCTTCCGCGTTTACAAGTACCATTGAATAATCAGGGCGGTTTTAGGGTGACGTTGAATCCCAGTTGTGTCCAAGGAAGTTGTTGATTACGTTTGATGCACCATGAGCAAAGACAATACACAACTATTGGTAATACAAAACAGTCTAGAAATAATTTTATCACATCTCTTCAAGCCTTTATTTGGAATTAGCAATTAATGTGATATCGCGTATCATTTTTATACAATATTACATGTACCTGTTACTGCCGGAATACAACAACAGCGAGTCTATTGACAGCATCTGGGTCACATTTTTTTTGTTTAACTACTCGATGGATTACAAACGATAAGTTTTGTTGTATGGCACTAACGTATCACAGTCTGCGATACCACGGTATCTCACTCGAGCTTGGCGTTTAATCAATCCATTGAAAGAAAAATTAATTTTGCGTCGTTTTGAAAAGAGACACCAGCTATTGAGAGTAAAATTTAATAACGTACTGAAAGGACGTCTTTGGAGTTTCACCAAGGACGTAAGAAACTGACGGCTTCCGAGACACAGCTTGTTGTCACTAGCTCAAGGCGAGACGGAACTAGCCAATCTGTAATAACCACGATACCAGAGACGACTCCAGTTCTGCGCTCTGCAAGAAGATTATCGGATGAAAATACTCGTATCTCTTCTTGTTAGGTCATCAATTGAACTGTTCATACAATTGTTTCTCATGTTTTTGAATCCGCCTGGATCCAAAGGGGATTGAGTGTATGGTGGTGACTCGATTACGTCAGAGAAAAAAGTGACGCAGACGAGATTATCAAATTGTGTGTTGACAACTTATTTGGGCCTGAGTGTGATCGAAATGTGTGTCAAGCTGTTGGTCTGCCTTGGGTGGATGCAGTGGTTTTTTTTTAGTGCATTTGTAATCTTAGAAAATAAGCCAGACAATCAATTAATAATCCCAGAAGTAATTTACCTGATGCCATAAATATATTTTCATCGGCTTATTATTGTAATTTGGGGGCGAACAAAAGAAAAAAATTGACTAGAACGGAATTTGAACCTGCGACCTGCTGATTAACATTTTTTTGTTTTATTCAGTCATTTCAATAAATGCTGTTTTCCCCGACCCTTAAAAATTAGTAAAACAAAACTACTGTTTATTAATTGTTGTTATTATTATTATTCTTTTTATAATATAATTTTTAAATCGTACATTTTTTAATCACTACTCACACAATCAATTGAGATAACTTATTGTTGCAAAATCCCAGTTCAATTTAATATCACGTATTGTTTTCGAAGAATTTGACCCATTTCTTCCAAAATCCAAACACAGCGGGTAAGTTGATGCCATCCGAGCCACAACTCTTGCATATACTAGTTTCACACTAGTTTCATTTGCGCTGTAGTTTTTGTTTAATACACAACAACTCTATACTTCGTTTATTCATGATGTATTTTAAGAATTAACTATTCAAATACCGACGCGGTATTAATGGTACTCAGTTTGCGATGCTCGGGTTTTTGGCGTTTAATTAAATCGAATGTAGACAAAAAATCGATTCTCAACGTTCTGAATAGAGCCTCCAGCTATAGAAAGTGAAATACGTGCGCTGTAAAGGATATCCTTTGAATTTCTTCAGAGAAGTAAAAACGCATGGCTTCCGAAACACGCGGGTTGTTGTTACAAGATTTAGGCGAGACGAATTGGCCAATCAGCAATAACCACGACAGCCGACTCTAGTTCTGCGCTCTGCAAGAAAATTATCAGTTTCATCTCTTCTCATCTGAGAATGACCGCGATCAAAATTAAAACTGCCATAGTCTTCGCTTGTCTTGATGTTTGCTTGCATAACTCTGACGTTGTTTGAAATAACCCCATATTCTTCGAAACGTTTTTTCTCTGATCCTTTAAATGACGAGTTCCTGTCTGCAGAAAAAAAAAAGTTAATTTGTTTGTCCGGGATACAAGAAAATACTTTTTTTAGCAATTTATTTGCTTTTATTTGAACATGAAGATCGCAAGTATGGAGAAGGCAGGGTTTTACGTTTGCTTTCCCAAAGAATTCTTCGTCGTAACGTCCCTTGTACTTTTCCTCATGAATACACCAATCACAGCTTCACAAATACTATCATGTGATCATCAACTAGAACAAGAGTTCCTGTCTGCAGAAAATAAAGAACTATTGCAAGTTTCCTACCTGCAGACTGTTACACGATCTCATGTCCACTGTGTGAGTTATTGTCACGCTGATCCTCAGTGCCTATCAGTCAATTACCACATTGACGATAACTTGTGTGATCAGAATAATGCTACCAGGGCTCGGTATCCTGACCACTTCATTACACACTATGGGAGTGTGTACTTTGATGCCGATGTAGACACGCCTCGACTCTCTCTGCCTGATCCCAAACCCTCTACACTACCTGATACATCTACCCCATTTCAGCCTCGTTACAGCAGTTGCAAGAAGCTACTTGAAGCAGGTCATATCGAGAGTGGTATCTTCACAATATTTCCCGTTGGATTCAGTGATGGTCTCAGGGTGTACTGTGACATGGAGACTGATGGCGGGGGATGGATCGTCATCCAGAGGCGTCAAGACGGTAGCGTGGACTTTTACCGCGACTGGGCTGACTATCGTGTCGGTTTTGGTGACTTGGATGGTGAGTTCTGGCTCGGGAACGACAACCTCCGTGGTGTGACTGAATTTGAAGGAATGTGGCAGCTGAGGATCGAGTTCGAAAACTGGTTGGATGAGAAAGCCTGGTCGGAGTATGAAGGTTTTCGTATTTCCGGAGAAAACTTCATGCTCAATGTGGACTCGTACAACACGAAAAGCACTGCCGGGGACTCACTTACCCGTCATCATAACAACATTGAGTTTACCACAAAAGACAGACAAAATGACAATAGTGATACAAATTGTGCCATAAAGTATCATGGGGCGTGGTGGTATAACTCGTGCTTTGACATGACTCTGAATGGTCGGTATTACGAAGGAGGCTCCGACACTGAACGCGACGGCATCAACTGGAATTCTTGGAACAACAGAAAACCGGTTAAGAAATGTGAGATGAAAATTCGCCGTCTGTAGAGCTGAAACTGAAGCCGCATTTCAAACGTTTTCGCTCTTAGAAGTTGTTGGACGAAGGCTTAAGGTTTTAGTTGTCTTAAAACTGCAGCTTTTTGTTCTTATACATAATTAAGTTTATGATTCCTCGATACTTGAATTTGAATTACTTTTATTCTCTAGAGTTTATAGTGTTTACGGTGACTGATCAAAGTCCAGATATTTCCATATAGAGGCGTGGCTTACTCTGATGTCAACTGAATCTTCACTTTGTGATGTGTTTTGGATTCAGTATTTCACCGAAACACACAAAAACGGAATATCTAAACGTATCTAACAGTATATACACATCTAAAGGTTTATTAAGTTTTGATTTAGAAGGGACTAAAAAAAGTGTTGATAAGAAAACAATAATGACAAAAATAAATAAATAAACTTTTTTTTTTGAAACAAAACCTTTTTTTTTCGGAAAATGGTTCCTCTAGAGGCGTGGCTTACTCTGATGTAAATCGAATTTTTACCATGTACTGTGTTATAAATTCAGTATTTTGCCGGAAAACACGCAAAAAAATACATAAACAAATAAATAAATAAACGAAGAAAAGAAAAAATAAACAAAATAAAACCTTAGTTTTATGGTAAATGATCATTTTTAAGGAAACTGAAAACTTTCCATAACTTGCATCTTGAAATATGATTATTTAAACATACATTACGTTAGTAAGTTCAACTATCTCACGTTTTTTGTTTTGTTTTTTTCTCATATTTCAATACAATAAGTATTTAGTTTTGTTGTCACTCCTTTCTTTCTTCCGCTCCTAAGAGTTCATTATGACATCGTGTTTAGCTTTTACTTCGAAGAACCAAAGCAATTGTGGTTTGCAAAGTTTTGTTTTTGGAATATTAAACAAATATAAATTCAAGTGTTTTGACGATCTCTGACCTTGCTCTGTAACGCAGTTGCACAGATCCTAATGTATTCACTCACTTTAATATTTTTGTTAGGATATATCATGTAGTGTTCAGATTAGTTGCAGACTTCCTGATTTATTCAATCACTTTAATATGTTGTGTTTAGTGTTAAGATTAATACGTTCCAATAGAAGTATTTAAACAATCAAATTGATGTACACATAATGATTCGTACTCTAAAAATCTTTGTAACATCTGCTTTATATTAACCATTAATCACTTATATAATTTTTGTTAGCATGTAGTGTTAAGAATATTATTTTCCATAGAATTATTTAAAACATCAAATTGATACATACATAATGATTTGTATTGTAAAATCTTGGTTACATCTGCTTTACATTAACCATTCGAAAGTAATATCCAGCGTTATAACGATATAAATCTCCTCAGTCAGTGACAATAGAGTCTTGCATGAAAATATGCCACTATAAGCAGCAAGGGAAAGAATCGAACCGAAGATCCTCCGCATCTACACGTTTCTAGGTGTCGTAACCACTTCACCAAATATGCCGTGAACATAA
This sequence comes from Marthasterias glacialis, assembly GCA_911728455.2. Lineage (NCBI taxonomy): Eukaryota > Metazoa > Echinodermata > Asteroidea > Forcipulatida > Asteriidae > Marthasterias > Marthasterias glacialis. The sequence goes on from OU452233.1 coordinate 16,757,155, forward strand.
ACGACAATCCATAGACATTTTTTTTCTTAAAAATTTAAAAGGAATTTCAAACATTGATGTTTATAATTTTATAGAGGAGACCTGTAGTTACGTAAAATATATCGTTTACTCAGACGCTCCAGTTTAATGATTCAAACTTTTAAAAAGTGGCGTAGTTTATTGTTTTGCTTTTGACGAAAGTCTTTCCGATTTTCAAAGTATTTTTGGTTCTTGACCTTGATTACAAAATCAATGGCACGATGGCAATGTTTTAGCTGCAAAGCGTAAAGTTAAACACAGAGTATGTAGTCAAGTATTTTAACAATCTTTATCAGAATAATCATTGTAATAAATGTTTAATTATAATCAATTAATACTAAAACAATTATTATAATAATAACAAAGAAGTATAGAATGAAAACAAAATCAAAGTCAGACGTTTTACACCATTGTTAAACACTCTGAACGATTTCCAAGTCTTTTTCGATGCGTATTAATAAAGCTAAACGTGTCATTTACAATTTGAAATGTATATACTCCTGTGCATCTCAAGACAAAATACATTTTCAGATAATTAAAAAAAGTTCAAACTGGAAGTATGTGTAGCACTGATGTTATTTTTTACAGTTGTTACGGCCACAAAGAACCTGTCTGCCATTCGGTCTGTTTCATTGTGTGCCTGGTTGTTTTCATCATATTATCTTCGATCCACAAGCCATTCAGGATAGAAATGCTACATAATGTGATGAGATAAGGACTTGTTATTAACTTATTTCTATGGTTGGTATAATTATTGAAACTCTCAAGAAAGAACAAATACATAAAAACTTATAATAGACCTTATGCATTGACGCCATCTTAGAAGTAAATCGATGATGTAACAATGGAAACGCAGAGATTTGTACGCACGGCGCACAGGATTGGCCAATGAACAACCTCATTTTGACCTCTAGACGAGGGCGCCCTACTCAAATGACGTCATGTACATAAGGTCTATAAATAAATAAAATAAATCTAGAATAAAAAAAAGAAAAAAATCCAGCTATATTATACTGGCGAGATTAAAGTTGCTTTGGTATTTTCGGATTGGCTTCTTATAAAGACCACTACAATTGGTTGGGATAGCATCTCTTCAAGCATAATTATTAAATGAGAGGCGATTGGAACTTCTCTATTATGAAGACTAAGGTTATTTTAATTAAAATTGGATTGCTAAAGTTGCAGTCGGTTGATAAGGAGAGATTTATCCCGCGTCCTTGAGAGCTTTTTGGTACTCAAGTTTGATACCAATCGATTCAGTGTCAAACAATTGACGCAATCTGAGCCAGTAGTGGTCACGTGATGTAACAGTGGGTAAAAAAAAATCGAGAGACAGTGCGCTGTGTAAGGAGCTCCACCACGAGGGGTTCTTAAAACAACGAATACTTAATAGCTAAACGGCAACATATTCCTCGCGGACTAAATATTCAAAAAGGTTTGTTTTATTTTTTCTAGCGTTTCAGTTCAATTTACGTTCTAGAATTAACCTAAATATTTGTGACTTTGGTATTTGCAGTAACTCACCGGGAAAATTAATCCATCATTGATATAGCAAAGCAAAGTCCTCCACAACCTGCAACACATGAGCATTGGCTTTAAGACCCGTGCTCTCTCTTCAAATGTTATACATTTCGCATTTACGAAAATGGAGACTCGATTTGTTTTTATATTGCGGCGGCATCTACCACGTACCGTAATGTTCTTTCAGGTTTTATCCTACCAGAGCTAACACTTTAAGGCCAGTACACTCTAACAACTCTTGGGTCAGTATTGACCCGGATTCCGGGTTTCAGGGAGCCTGACCCATTTGGGGGTCAGTATGACCCGGAATTCTTGTTAAAATGACACATAAATTGGTTAAACTGAGGTATAAAACAAGCTACAATAAAATTTGTTAACCCTTTTCCTGGTCAACCTGACCTCGAAATGGGTCAGGCCCCCATGGACCCGGAGTCCAGCAGGTCAATTCTGACCCTGATGTTTTTAGAGTGTAGTAACTCTACTTTCAGAGCAACATGCACATCGTGTCCGTACTTCTCCTAGAGGATAAAACAATCGGGATTTGGTACCACTATAGATATTTTGGCATAACCAAACCACCCTGAAAATATTTGGAAGTTAATAATTAGGACAACTTCCGATCGATAGAGAATTTGAAATTGCGCTCCAAACAATGTCGTATTTGATGTGCCTTAAATAACAAGACTGAAGCAGTCGGTCAGAAGAAGCTACGCACGCTTTACCGTACGTGGCGTTGCTAATTGCTTGAATTGTTTACTTGTATTTAACGTATTGTGAGTCACGTGACTCTGGTCGCTGATTGGGTCTATTGTGAGGAGGCTTCACTGTAGGACCTTGGAAACATCGTTAAAGGAACAGTCTCTTCAGGTTCTCCACAAACTATTCCACGCATTGATATGCCTACAATTTGTCCTACTAGTTCTTTATCAGGTCAAAGGCGACACGTTTTATGAGAGCAAAGTATTCTTTAGCCCCAATGAAGAATCGCATCGAAGGGTTAAGTACTCCATTCTGATGGCAGGACTGGGGCTTGTCTATCATTTCGTCGATCCCTAGCGATCTCCATGGCAATAGTGGTTAATATATCTGCTCAGCATTGCGGAACGTTTGCGGTTCGAGTCCTACCCGAGGTGCCCATGGTTTTGCCGAAGGGCCCGGATTGCACCGAGGATTCAGTTTTTTTCTTGTACACTGGTATTCGATGTTATGGAGAGATTTTTGCTCTGACTTGACACACCACCTTTAAGCATCAAACCGTTGGTTATTTATAGTAATTACAGGAAATTCACGTTACTCTGACTGTATATATACGTTCTTCGATTGATCTTATCACACTACGCCACCATGGAGAAGGAAGAGTTTTGCGATTGCACTCCCAAAATGTTCAGTTTGAGTCTTTTTGTGTTATTCCTTCTCGCTGTAGTATCAAACACAGAGGCTTTAAATATTTATTGTTCTTTTCATCTGGAAAGAGAATTTCTATCTTCAGAAAATAAAGCATTGCAGCAAGTTTCCTACCGGCAGACTGTTACACGATCTCATGTCCACTGTGTGAGTTATTGCCATGCTGATCCTCAGTGCCTATCAGTCAATTACCACATTGACAATCACTTGTGTGATCAGAATAATGCTACCTGGGCTCGGTATCCTGACCACTTCATTACACGATGCGGGAGTGTGTACTTTGATGCCGATGTAGACACGCCTCGACTCTCTCTGCCCGATCCCACACCCTCTACACTACCTGATACACCTACCCCATTTCAGCCTTGTTACAGCAGTTGCAAGAAGCTACTTGAGGCAGGTCAAAACGAGAGTGGTATCTTCACAGTATTTCCCATTGGCTTCGATGATGGTCTCATGGTTTATTGTGACATGGAGACTGATGGCGGGGGGTGGATCGTCATCCAGAGGCGTCAAGACGGTAGCGTGGACTTTTACCGCAACTGGGCTGACTACCGTGTCGGCTTTGGTGACTTGGATGGTGAGTTCTGGCTCGGGAACGACAACCTCCGCGGTCTGACAGAATCTGAAGGAATGTGGCAGCTGAGGATTGACTTCGAAAACTGGTCTGATGAAAAAGCCTGGTCGGAGTATGAAGGTTTCCGTATTTCCGGAGAAAATTTTCAGCTGAATGTTGACTCCTTCAACGAGAACAGCACTGCAGGGGACTCTATACTACATCATAGAAAGGCGCGGTTTATACACAATGGAATGATGTTCTCCACGAAAGATAAACAAAATGACAATGACAATGTCGGTTGTGCTGAAAAATACCATGGGGCTTGGTGGTACAACGACTGCTTCATGTCTAACCTGAATGGTCGGTATTACGTAGGTGCGCAATCAATTAAAGACGGTCTTAATTGGGACGGTTGGAACCTTGACGTAACACTGAAGTCGTGCTCGATGAAAATTCGCCCAGACGACTAGCTGAAACGACTCACACATATTTTGAAACTAACACTGATAACTTCATAATCCACTCGGTGCATGGAGCTTTAACTATCTCCATCAAGATGCAACTATTGTGCGATTTGTAAGTAGAATACTCTGTAAGTCTAAACCAAAATACAAACAAGGCCCTGTTTGGAGGAGTGGGTCGCCTTATTAAAAGAATGTTCCCTTTAGGTGACCAGTTGTTTGCAAAATGCAAAGTTTTAATTAGCAACCATGAATTTTCGTCTAGACTTTGAAACTGACTAAAGTACCTTTTCCTTTTAGCCAAAAATCCTAATCGCTATTTTAGTGGTGAAAATACTTTGTTGTTCCTCCGGTGTGGATCACTTTCTCTGTCTTTGCATCGTCATTGACGGAATAGATTTGACACGTAAAATGATAACTATGTGTTAATCAAAGCACGAGACATAACAGACCATAAATATAGCACAAATCCTGTACCGAAACATAGCCTTAAACTCTTCACGTAAATAAATGTATAGGCTGGATCTAAATGTAGCCTGTGCCCCGTACAAGCCCGGACGTATTTGTAGCACGCACCTAAATGCAGCCTTAACTTTGTACATAAATATATATGCCGGATCGCAATTTTTTTTTCTGCAGTCCTGAATTGCCATCCTTGAAAAAAAATAATTAATAATATATATATGTATATATATTTTTTAAGAATTCCCTTTTTGGAATCGATTCAAAGAAAAAAAATTCCATTAAAAGTTAATACGACAGTGGCAATTTTAGACTGCAGAAAAATATAAAACTGCCGGATCTAAATGCAGCCTCAACTCTGTACCTAAATGTATAGCCTGGATCTAAATGTAGCCCTAGCTCTGTACCTAATTGTAGCCCTAGCTCTGTACCTAAATGTAGCCCTAGCTCTGTACCTAAATGTAGCCCTAGCTCTGTACCTAAATGTAGCCCTGGCTCTGTACCTAAATGTGGCCCTAGCTCTGTACCTAAATGTAGACCTAGCTCTGTACCTAAATGTAGCCCCAGCTCTGTACCTAAATGTGGCCCTAGCTCTGTACCTAAATATAGACCTAGCTCTGTACCTAAATGTACCCCTAGCTGTGTACCTTAATGTAGCCCTAGCTCTGTACCTTAATGTAGCCCTAGCTCTGTACCTCAATATGGACCTAGCTTTGTATCTAAATGTAGCAAACGCTCTGTACCTAAATGTAGCCCTAGCTCTGTACCTAAATGTAGCCCTAGCTCTGTACTTAAATGTAGCCCTAGCTCTGTACCTAAATGTGGACTTAGCTCCGTACCTAGATGTATAGCCTGGATCTAAATGTAGACCTAGCTCTGTACCTAAATGTAGCCCGAACCTTATTTCAGCCTCGACAGATTCTTCATTGTATCCCGGACCGAAATGTAGCCCCAAAATTAACGTAGCCCCAACTTTGTACCTCATTGTAACCCCGACTGAATTGTACCCTGAACTATGTTCCTTAAATAGCCCCAACATTGTACATATATGTATAACCGGATCTACATTTAGCCCCGATGCTGCACATACATGTATCAAGGAACCTGTGCCTAATATTTTGTTCTACATGTTTACTTAGTTAGTGGTTTCTTTTATTCAAATTTTTGCTTGTGAAGCGCAGTGATCAAGCTTAGAATTGCGCTATATAAGAACTGTTATTATTATTAAATGTAGCCTATGCGTGCGAGCAAGAATCGAAAATCGTGTGTTCGCTCACATTACTTACACACACGGATGGTCGGTTGAGGGTCGACATTTTGTTTTTGAGCAACGTGTTGTATTTGCATTTTTTAGTTTTTCATTTACGATTTTATGTTTCTGAGTTGGTAATGATTAAATATCTGTGCATATTACGATTGAATAATTGTGGAAGGCCAGTTGAGTACATGTACTAGACGCGAACAACCATTGCCTATAAATAAATGTAATATTTGTAAAGTGTTATGGTTTACCTCATTGTTATTTTTTAATTGCATAATATTACACAATAGATCACCGCGTTAAAATGTTAATTAACATTAAAGTAATCAACAATAGTGATTTAATTAGATTCAGTATCATATAAATCCTTCATTATTTTAGTTTAGTTAAAACAACACTCAATTGCGTAATTTGTTGATATATTTATGTTCAACGCAGTGTGTTTCAAAATAAAGTATAATAGCTCGTGTCAAGCAATGATAATTAACCACTTTGTACATCTTAATAATTAGAATCATTGTAATAATAAGAAGAAAGCATTCAAGAAGTTATTTATTACAGAGATATCACGGCTCATCGAATGGTTACAAAATTAACACATTTCTAAAAAAAAAAATGAACGAGGCATGCAGCGATCTTTGTAGACGAAAAGACTTCAATTATCTTTAATGTTTTGCGCGATGAAAGTCAAAGGCCGGACTTATCCGTTATAGATTTATTTGTTTTCAACTTGTCAGATGAAGATCGGCAACTATGGAAAAGGCAGAGTTTTACTTTTGCTCTTACAAACGTCTCTTGTTACTAAAACCACTGATTATTGTGCCCTTTGTTTTGTGAAATTGTTCGTATGCTGAGGAAAAAAAGTCTGTAGAAAAATAATGTACAAACGCTTGTGTTAACTCAGTACATCGTGATTAGAATAATTTTAATAATCAGTAAAAAGTATTCCGAAAGTTCTGTACAGATGATATCACGATCCATCGAAAATGATTACAAATACATTTTAAGCCTTGTGGAAAGTCCTGCAGCGATCTCTGTAGGCGAGAGGACTTCAACCTTAAACTTGAATTCTTTCTGCGAAGAAACTCAAAGGCTTGATTTATCACAGGTGAAAAAAAGAAAATAGAAAAAAACTAGAGCTCATTTGTATTCGTGAACCAGGTGTTTCTCAATTTTCATCCCAAATTTGTTTAAAATTTAAAAAAATTCCCTTTTTAGTATTAAGTGAGTTGAAACTTTAATCTTTGTGAAGCAAAACTATAGTTTCAAGCCTGTGCGCCAGATAAAGAAAAACATGCAATAGTATTGATGTGTTTTTGAACTTCCGCTTCGAGTCGGAAATAAGTTGAACAGTTCGGTAGTCTAGCTGGTAAGACATCTGCTCTAGAATGGCAGGGGTCGTGGGTTCGAATCCCACCCGAGGAAAATGCCTGTGAACATTTTTTTTCACACAACTCGGGAAAGTATACAGTGGTTAACACACATCGGTGTATTGGTAAAAACTACAACTAATATTCTTTATCCCCGATGCAAAAATCAACATCTTTCATAAGATATGGTTATGAACAACAATTCAATACCTGAAAGTGTCATGAAGATGTAACATGATTTTGCTGCCAATATTTTCAATGAAAATCTCCTGAAGAAGCTACAAATTCCTTTATTTTCACCCTAAAATTGTTTGATTAGAAAGGGTATCTGTGTAAGCTACAGACTGACAACTTCGGTCTTCGTTGGCTAGAGCCTGACTTCACTTTGATTTGAGGGCCGTACACAGTGCAAAAATCACCGCGGGCGCTGCGAGCTGCCCGCTGCAAGCCTCGCTTATTTACGTAGTCTAACCAAAGCTCAAAAGAAAGCTTTTGAGTTATAAGTGTTATCTACCGAAAATAAGGCCAATTGTGGTCATCGGTACGAATCTTCCCATGCCTTATACTGCGTAGCTGATACTTTTAAACACCCACCTCAGGTCACGTGGTCACATCCTATTTGTATTGTGCGCGCCATAGCAGTATAATAAATGCGGCGCGTTGCGGTGTTTGGGAAGCGTGTTTGTAGGGAAGTTCAATGGTCAAAACTTAAAACATTCGTAAAAACTCATGTGATGACATCATCATGACGTAATTTCAGATTTATTTCTTACATATCTCTGTCTAAACACATATCAAGATTCAACTTATCAAACTTAAGGTTCAGTAGGTACACGGCGTCAAAAAGTGCATTTTAATGTAATACCACGTGACACTTGAGGAAGTCATCAACCTGAAACTTTACACATTTGTTGTCTGGATAACAGTCATCATGTATACCAATTTTGAAGCGATAACTACAATCTTCGCAACAGACATCAAGTACAAGTGCATTTGTAACTGTTTTTCACCTGCCGCTAGAAGGCGCTATTGTATATTATGACGTCACCGGTACTATTTTTCAAAAGTAGACCCTTGCCGGACGCGGACACTAACATCGTTTGAAAGCAACTTCGTAAAATTTATCACTTTTGAATTACAAGACACTTCAGGTTTCGACTTGAAGTAGAGGTCTCGTGATTTCATGCACACGACCAAAATAAAGACCTATATTAACTCTATAACATATTCCTGAGAAAAAAACTTACGGTCTCGTATGATTGATTTGATACAGATTTTCAAAGGTTTAATTTATTAATGTTTTAAACATTGTAATTTGACTGGTCATGACGTCATCATGACGTCACTGCAACATGCAAACTATTGCACTATTGTCTTTAGTCATGCCAAGTTTCATTTAAATCGCAAATAAAGAAATGTGCAAAAATGGCGATGAGAATAAATCACCTTCCAGTACGCAATAATGAAAAAAACTTTAATGCAAACAAGAGCTGTTTCGCTGCGCTTCGCGGCGAAACAACCAATTATACTAGTGTGCGTGTGTAACAAACATTTATTCCATGCAACTAACATTTACTTCATGTTTCGCTGCGCTTCCCAGTGAAACAGCCAATTATACTAGTGTGCGTGTGTAACTAACATTAATTCCATGCAACGAGGAACGCCTTGTTTTAAAATTACTTGTACTCCAGCGTACCAATTTGACGCACATCACAAAAGCCACACTCTACTTTCTATTTATCTAAAAACACTCTTTGTCGTCCCTTTTGTCAATTTCATTTTACAATTGTTACAAGGACGAGTTCTTGTTCCATATTAAAGACCCAGTTTTTATTATTTGAATTACACACCCGTGGTTGTGGAGAATGCTGATAAGTCATTTCATGTCACGTGCTTTCCAAAAGGCGACGTAAGTCTAGGCGAGACGAACTAGCCAATCAACAACAGCCACAATATCAGAATCAACTCCAGCGCTGCGTTCTGCAACACATTTCAGTTTCATTTCTTCTCATAAGAGAGTGACAGCAAGATGGCCACGATACCCACGGATCTTTCGTTCTTAGTGTGTGCTTATTTAACTATTGCATTATTTTCAGTCGTTCCGGTTTCCTCGAAACATTTCTGCTCTCATCCTAGAAATAAAGAGTTTTTTTCTGCAGGAAATAAAGCATTGCAGAAAGTTGCCTACCGGCAGACTGTTACACGATCTCATGTCCACTGTGTGAGTTATTGCCATGCTGATCCGCAGTGCCTATCAGTCAATTACCACATTGACAATCACTTGTGTAATCAGAATAATGCTACCAGGGCTCGGTATCCTGATCACTTCATTACACACTATGGGAGTGTGTACTTTGATGCCGATGTAGACACGCCTCGACTCTCTCTGCCTGATCCCAAACTCTCCACACAACCTGATACACCTACCCAATTTGAGCCTCGTTACAGCAGTTGCAAGAAGCTACTTGAAGCAGGTCATATCGAGAGTGGTATCTTCACAACATTTCCCGTTGGCTTCAGTGATGGTCTTAGGGTTTACTGTGACATGGAGACTGATGGCGGGGGATGGATCGTCATCCAGAGGCGTCAAGACGGTAGCGTGGACTTTTACCGCGACTGGGATGACTACCGTGTCGGTTTTGGTGACTTGGATGGTGAGTTTTGGCTCGGGAACGACAACCTCCGCGGTCTGACAGAATCTGAAGGAATGTGGCAGCTGAGGATTGACTTCGAAAACTGGTCTGATGAAAAAGCCTGGTCGGAGTATGAAGGTTTCCGTATTTCCGGAGAAAACTTTCAGCTGAATGTTGACTCCTTCAACGAGAACAGCACTGCAGGGGACTCTATACTACATCATAGAAAGGCGCGGTTTATACACAATGGAATGATGTTTTCCACGAAAGATAAACAAAATGACAATGACAATGTCGGTTGTGCTGAAAAATACCATGGGGCTTGGTGGTACAACGACTGCTTCATGTCTAACCTGAATGGTCGGTATTACGTAGGCGCGCAATCAATTAAAGACGGTCTTAATTGGGACGGTTGGAACCTTGACGTAACACTGAAGTCGTGCTCGATGAAAATTCGCCCAGACGACTAGCTGAAACGACTCACACATATTTTGAAACTAACACTGATAACTTCATAATCCACTCGGTGCATGGAGCTTTAACTATCTCCATCAAGATGCAACTATTGTGCGATTTGTAAGTAGAATACTCTGTAAGTCTAAACCAAAATACAAACAAGGCCCTGTTTGGAGGAGTGGATCACCTTATTAAATACATGTTCCCCTTAGGTGACCAGTTGTTAGCAAAATGCAAAGTTTAATAGCAACCATGAATTTTCGTCTAGACTTTGAAACTGACTCAAGTATCTTTTCCGTTTAGCTAAAAATCCTAATCGGTATTTTAGTGGAGAAAATACTTTGTTGTTCCTCCGGTGTGGATCACTTTCTCTGTCTTTGCATCGTCATTGACAGAATAGATTTTACACGTAAAATGATAACTATGTGTTAATCGAAGCACGAGACATAACAGACCATAAATGTAGCACAAATCCTGTACCGAAATATTGCCTTAAACTCTTCACCTAAATAAATGTATAGGCTGGATCTAAATGTAGCCTGTGCTCCGTACAAGCCCGGACGTATTTGTAGCACGCACCTTAATGCAGCCTTAACTTTGTACATAAATATATATGCCGGATCGCAATTTTTCTCTGCAGTCCTGAATTGCCATCCTTGAAAAAAAAAAATTAATAATATAGATATATATATTTTTGTAAGAATTCCCTTTTTGGAATCGATTCAAAGAAAAAAAAATTCCATTAAAAATCAATACGACAGTGGCAATTTTAGACTGCAGAAAAATATAAAACTGCCGGATCTAAATGCAGCCTCAACTCTGTACCTAAATGTATAGCCTGGATCTAAATGTAGCCCTAGCTCTGTACCTAATTGTAGCCCTAGCTCTGTACCTAAATGTAGCCCTAGCTCTGTAACTAAATGTAGCCCTAGCTCTGTACCTAAATGTAGCCCTAGCTCTGTACCTAAATGTGGCCCTAGCTCTGTACCTAAATGTAGCCCTAGCTCTGTACCTAAATGTAGCCCTAGCTCTGTAACTAAATGTAGCCCTAGCTCTGTACCTAAATGTAGCCCTAGCTCTGTACCTAAATGTGGCCCTAGCTCTGTACCTAAATGTAGCCCTAGCTCTGTACCTAAATGTGGCCCTAGCTCTGTACCTAAATGTAGACCTAGCTCTATACCTAAATGTAGACCTAGCTCTGTACTTAAATGTACCCCTAGCTGTGTACCTAAATGTAGCCCTAGCTCTGTACCTTAATGTAGCCCTAGCTCTGTACCTCAATATGGACCTAGCTGTGTACCTAAATGTAGCCAAAGCTTTGTACCTAAATGTAGCCCTAGCTCTGTACTTAAATGTAGCCCTAGCTCTCTACCTAAATGTGGACTTAGCTCCGTACCTAAATGTAGCCCGAACCTTATTTCAGCCTCGACATATTCTTCATTGTATCCCGGACCGAAATGTAGCCCCAAAATTAACGTAGCCCCAACTTTGTACCTCATTGTAACCCCGACTGAATTGTACCCTGAACTATGTACCTAAAATAGCCTCAACATTGTACATATATGTATACCATGTACCTAAAATAGCCCCAACATTGTACCTATATGTATAACCGGGTCTACATTTAGCCCTGATGCTGCACATACATGTATCAAGGAACCTGTGCCTAATATTTTATTATACATGTTTACTTAGTTAGTGGTTTCTTTTATTCAAATTTTTGCTTGTGAAGCGCAGTGATAAAGCTTAGAATTGCGCTATATAAGAACTGTTATTATTATTAAATGTAGCCTATGCGTGCGAGCAAGAATCGAAAATCGTGTGTTCGCTCACATTACTTACACACACGGATGGTCGGTTGAGGGTCGAGATTTTGTTTTTGAGCAACGTGTTGTATTTACATGTTTTAGTTTTTCATTTCCGATTTTAGGTTTCTGAGTTGGTAATGATTAAGTTTCTGTGCATACTACTATTGAATAATTGTGGAAGGCCAATTGAGTACATGTACTAGACGCGAGCAACCATTGCCTATAAATAAATGTAATATTTGTAAAGTGTTATGGTTTACCTCATTGTTATTTTTTAATTGCATAATATTACACAATAGATCACCGCGTTAAAATGTTAATTAACTATAAAGTTAAAGATTTAATTAGATTCAGTATCAAATAAATCCTTCATTTTTTTCGTTTAGTTAAAACAACACTCAATTGCGTAATTTGTTGATATATATATGTTCAACGCAGTGTGTTTCAAAATGAAGTATAAAAGCTCGTGTCAAGCAAAGATAATTAACCACTTTGTACATCTTAATTAGAATCATTGTAATGATCAGAAGAAAGCATTCAAGAAGTTATTTATTACAGAGATATCACGACACGTCGAATGGTTACAAAATTAACACATTTCAAAAAAAAAGTGAACGAGGCATGCAGCGATCTTTGTAGACGAAAAGACTTCAATTATCTTGAATGTTTTGCGCGATGAAAGTCAAAGGCCGGACTTATCCGTTATAGATTTATTTGTTTTCAACTTGTCAGATGAAGATCGGCAACTATGGAAAAGGCAGAGTTTTACTTTTGCTCTTACAATCGTCTCTTGTTACTAAAACCACTGATTATTGTGCCCTTTGTTTTGTGAAATTGTTCGTATGCTGAGAAAAAAAAAGTCTGTATACAAATAATGTATAACAAACGCTTGTGTTAACTCAGTACATCGTGATTAGAATAATTTTAATAATCAGTAAAAAGTATTCCGAAAGTTCTGTACAGATGATATCACGATCCATCGAAAATGATTACAAATACATTTTAAGCCTTGTGGAAAGTCCTGCAGCGACCTCTGTAGGCAAGAGGACTTCAACCTTAAACTTGAATTCTTTCCTGCGAAGAAACTCAAAGGCTTGATTTATCACAGGTGAAAAAAAGAAAATAGAAAAAAATAGAGCTCATTTGTATTCGTGAACCAGGTGTTTCGCAATTTTCATCCCAAATTTGTTTAAAATTAAACAAATTTCCCTTTTTAGTATTAAGTGAGTTGAAACTTTAAATTTTGTGAAGCAAAACTATTGTTTCAAGCCTGTGCGCCAGATAAAGAAAAACATGCAATATTATTGATGTGTTTTTGAACTTCCGCTTCGAGTCGGAAATAAGTTGAAAAGTTCGGTAGTCTAGCTGGTAAGACATCTGCTCTAGAATGGCGGGGGTCGAGGGTTCGAATCCCACCCGAGGAAAATGCCTGTGAACATTTTTTTCACAGGACTCGGGAAGGTACTGAGTATACAGTGCTTAACACACATCGGTGTATGGGTAAAAACTACAACTAATATTCTTTATCCCCGATGCAAAAATCAACATCTTTCATAAGATATGGTTATGAACAACAATTCAATACCTAATAGTGTCATGAAGATGTAACATGATTTTGCTGCCAATATTTTCAATGAAAATCTCCTGAAGAAGTTACAAATTCCTTTATTTTCACCCTAAAATTGTTTGATTAGAAAGGGTAGCTGTGTAAGCTACAGACTGACAACTTCGGTCTTCGTTGGCTAGAGCCTGACTTCGCTTTGATTTGAGGGCCGTACACAGTGCAAAAATCACCGCGGGCGCTGCGAGCTGCCCGCTGCAAGCCTCGCTTATTTACGTAGTCTAACCAAAGCTCAAAAGAAAGCTTTTGAGTTATAAGTGTTATCTACCGAAAATAAGGCCAATTGTGGTCATCGGTACGAATCTTCCCATACCTTATACTGCGTAGCTGATACTTTTAAACACCCACCTCAGGTCACGTGGTCACATCCTATTTGTATTGTGCGCGCCATAGCAGTATAATAAATGCGGCGCGTTGTGGTGTTTGGGAAGCGTGTTTGTAGGGAAGTTAAATGGTCAAAACTTAAAACATTCGTAAAAACTCATGTGATGACATCATCATGACGTAATTTCAGATTTATTTGTTACATATCTCTGTCTAAACACATATCAAAATTCAACTTATCAAACTTAAGGTTCAGTAGGTACACGGCGTCAAAAAGTGCATTTTAATGTAATACCACGTGACACTTGAGGAAGTCATCAACCTGAAACTTTACACATTTGTTGTCTGGATAACAGTCATCATGCATACCAATTTTGAAGCGATAACTACAATCTTCGCAACAGACATCAACTAAAAGTGCATTTTTAACTGTTTTTCACCTGCCGCTAGAAGGCGCTATTGTATATTATGACGTCACCGGTACTATTTTTCAAAAGTAGACCCTTGCCGGACGCGGACACTAACATCGTTTGAAAGCAACTTCGTAAAATTTATCATTTTTGAATTACAAGACACTTCAGGATTCTACTTGAAGTAGAGGTCTCGTGATTTCGTCACACGACCAAAATAAAGAACTATATTAACTCTGTAACCTATTCCTGAAAAAAAAAACAACAACAACTTACGGTCTCATATGATTGATTTGATACAGATTTTCAAAGGTTTAATTTATTAATGTTTTAAACATTGTAATTTTACTGGTCATGACGTCAACATGACGTCACTGCAACATGCAAACTATTGCACTACTGCCTCTAGTCATGCCAAGTTTCATTTAAATCGCAAATAGAGAAATGTGCAAAAATGGCGATGAGAATGAATCACCTTCCGGTACGCAAGAATCTGAGAAATAATAATAATAATAATAATAATAAATATTGCAAACAAGAGCTGTTTCGCTGCGCTTCGCAGCGAAACAGCCAATTATACTAGTGTGCGTGTGTAACTAACATTTATTCCATGCAACTAACATTTACTCCATGTTTCGCTGCGCTTCGCAGCGAAACAGCCAATTATACTAGTGTGCGTGTGCAACTAACATGAATTCCATGCAACGGGGAACGCCTTGTTTTAAAATTACTTGTACTCCAGCGTACCAATTTGACGCACATCACAAAAGCCACACTCTACTTTCTAATCTAAAAACACTCTTTGTCGTCCCTTTTGTCAATTTCATTTTATTATTGTTAAAGACCCAGTTTTTATTATTTGAATTACACACCCGTGGTTGTGGAGAATGCTGATAAGTCATTTCCTGTCACGTGCTTTCCAAAAGGCGACTTAAGTCTAGGCGAGACGAACTAGCCAATCAACAACAGCCACAATATCAGAATCAACTCCAGCGCTGCGTTCTGCAACACATTTCAGTTTCATTTTTTCTCATAAGAGAGTGACAGCAAGATGGCCACGATACCCACGGATCTTTCGTTCTTAGTGTTTGCTTATTTAACTATTGCATTATTTTCAGTCGTTCCGGTTTCCTCGAAACATTTCTGCTCTCATCCTATAAATAAAGAGTTTTTTTCTGCAGGAAATAAAGCATTAGTGCAGCAAGTTGCCTACCGGCAGACTGTTACACGATCTCATGTCCACTGTGTGAGTTATTGCCATGCTGATCCTCAATGCCTATCAGTCAATTACCACATTGACAATCACTTGTGTAATCAGAATAATGCTACCAGGGCTCGGTATCCTGATCACTTCATTACACACTATGGTAGTGTGTACTTTGATGCCGATGTAGACACGCCTCGACTCTCTCTGCCTGATCCCAAACCCTCCACACAACCTGATACACCTACCCAATTTGAGCCTCGTTACAGCAGCTGCAAGAAGCTACTTGAAGCAGGTCATATCGAGAGTGGTATCTTCACAACATTTCCCGTTGGCTTCAGTGATGGTCTTAGGGTATACTGTGACATGGAGACTGATGGCGGGGGATGGATCGTCATCCAGAGGCGTCAAGACGGTAGCGTGGACTTTTACCGCGACTGGGATGACTACCGTGTCGGTTTTGGTGACTTGGATGGTGAGTTTTGGCTCGGGAACGACAACCTCCGCGCTCTGACTGAATCTAAAGGAATGTGGCATCTTAGGTTTGACTTTGAAAACTGGCTTGATGAGAAAGCCTGGTCGGAATATGAAGGTTTTCGTATTTCCGGACGCAACTTTCAGCTTCATGTTGACTCGTACAGCACGAAAAGCACTGCCGGGGACTCACTCACCCGTCATCATAATAACATTGAGTTTACCACGGAAGACAGAGATAATGACAATAGTAATAAAAATTGTGCCGTGATGTATCATGGGGCGTGGTGGTATAACTCGTGCTTTGACTCGGCTCTGAACGGTCGGTATTACGAAGGAGGCTCCGACACCGAACGTGATGGCATCAACTGGAATTCTTGGAACAATAAAAAGCCGGTCAAGAAATGTGAGATGAAAATTCGCCGTCTGTAGACCAATCCAGCAATGACTAAGATGGAATCCTTAGAGTTTAGATGAAGCTGAAGCCGCATTTAATAACGTTGCCGCATTTAGAACGCTTAAAGTAATCTTCACCTGCAGCATTATATTTTAATACAGCTGACACTTTGTGGTTCGCCGATTTTGAATGTTATTTTTTCTTTTGTGTGAAAGGTGGCACCTCATGCTATAGTCTAAGTCTCATTGCTCACTATCCCGATATTTGCATAGAGGCGTGGCTTACTGAAGTAAAACGAGTTGTAGCATTTTACTGTGATTTAGGTTCAAAGTTAACACAGGGGAAAGTTTCATGTTTTCTGGAAACAAAAATAACTCCCAGAAAAAATGATCAACAGGTCACGAAATGTGATGTGAATATTCGCCTTCAATGAATGATTGAACAAAAAACATGATGGAATTTTTAATATTCAGTCTTACATTGAAGCCACCTCGTGTGTTATTTACACGGGTAAGGTGGGTTGTTACTAGTAGTCTTATTTCAAGACGTTATTTGTGGTTTCCTGAATCGGCTGCAAAATTTGATGTACCATTTTACATAATATTATTCAAAAAAGTTGTGGTAGTATTTTAAAAGTCTTTTTTACGTAGTGTGGCGCTCAAGGTTACTACATCGTCCAATGTTGTTAAAAAGGGATCATTTTAGTCTTAGTAAAAATCAATAAAATAACAAATGCATGCTGCTCAAAAGAATTTTTTTTTTTAATTTGTTGTTGGTTTTTAGCACTCAATTTTGTGTAAACCGGCAATTAGAAACAGATAATATGCCTTTCACATGATTTAAAATAAAATATGAAACGCTCCGTTTTTCATCTTTTATTATTATTATTAATAAACAAAATAAATAAATAAATACAGTATTTTTTTGTTTTTTACTTCATATTTCTGTTAATAATTTTAGGAATTATCTGCCTCTGTTTTTTCCTCTCTTCTAAGTGTTGAACATTACATTATGTTTTTTTTTTTTTTTTTTTTTTTTTTTTTTTTTGATAGACAACAGAGTATCTGATTTTTAAAGTATACATTGTTGATGCAAGTGTTTTGACCTCTCGCCTTGCTTGGAGACATAGTTGCACAGAGCCTAATTCATTTAAGTCACTTTGATATTCTTTGTTAGCTTAAAGGCACACCTCAACATTAGTAAGAAGAAAAACGTAAATGTTCACAGATGCACATTTACCTTACACGGTATTAAGATTATGGTAGAAAACTTTCCTTGAAGTGTTATCACATTTAAATAATAAATGAAATAAGATCCAAAATTAGTTGTTATCTCAGTGAGACGAAAACTCTGCCTATAGGAATGCATACAAACACGCTGAATGCAATTTTATCGTTTTCTCGCAAATGAAACAACGCAGTGAGCTGACATTTTCACAGGTTGGTTTTGTTACAAATATCTTGATTTGTGCAAAGAATGGAAGCATTTTAGTTTACCCATGTTGAGCTAGGGCTTTAAACATTACTATGAGTGTTAAGATGGTGCTCAATAAAAGACCGAAAATCTAATAAATGCAGTCATTAAAAGTAAGCATTCTCTCGAAAACCGTGTTATACTTGCTTTACAATACAATTCAAAACTAATAAAACAGCGCTATCAAGTTTTAAAGCTCTCCAATCAATGATTTTTAAGTCTTGCTAAAAATTTTCCATTAGACAGCGAGGGTTAGATTCGAACCGAAGACCTTCCGCATTTTAAGTAAAGATGTCTTCATCACTGCAATGAACTTGCCAGGGTGAGCATAATACCTGCCCTAACCCTTACAGCAGCATTTCATACCACTTGATAATTTTAATTGGTTAGAAGGTGAAATTTCAACTAATATTTGTATTATTTTAAAACAGGGTCAGATTGACACATCTCCTTCACTCACTGTCACCAACCCCTGTTGTAATTGTTGTTGTTTTGTATTATAGGTCTTTTTTTCACAAGGACGAGAGCTTCGTAGATTAGAATACGTATCGAGTGACGTTGAGCCTTTACTGAGTAACTTGCTTCGTTCCCCTTTGTATTGTTGTGCTTTTCTCTGTCTATCTTTTTGTCTCGGCAAGAACAATAACTTAACAGATAAATATACGGACAACAAGGTTACTTTATTGAATCACACACCCTTTGGCTGTAGTAAATGCCGATTGATTACATTTTAGTCACTTATAAAAGTTAATCAAATCAAAAACGCCGTCACCAGATTGATAATGGCCACGTGAGTCCGCTGAACCGTGGCAATCCTTTGGAAGATATTAAAACCAACGGTTCCGTTTCTAGGCCAAAATGCCCCCAAAACATTAACTGAATTGTTAGAGCAGAAGTAATGCAAAAGCAAATCAGTAAGTAACAAGACATTTTTGTAATGAGATCAAATTTGTCGAAGAGAATCCGCTTGACCACGGTGATTACATGGACAGCGGCTCCGTGATTACATGCACTCTACAAACTCCTGGGTCAAAATTGACCCGGATTCTGGGTTCCATGGGGCATGACCCATTTCTGGGTCAGTATGACAAAAATCCTTGTCAAAATCAACCAGAATTTGGTCAAAATGACCTAGAATTTGGTCAAAATGATTGTAGTTTGCCAACACCACAATATGTCAATAGCGCCACCAGACGTTTATTATGTTGACCTGGATTGACATCTAGGTCAAAGGTTATCTTTGCTAATTGAAAGTTTTCCTAATTTGATGTAATATTGTGTGATTATATTGGCAGTGGAGTAACTGGCTAAGATAAGGCACATTCAATTAAAAATGTTTCAACTTACATTGTTTAACTCTTCCATTTTGTTAGTGTTGGCTATAACGTAGGTTTCCAAAAACACATAATTTGGTCAAACTGAAGCAGAGTCCGAGTTCAAATCCATTATTTAAGCCGTTTCCGGATCATCCTGACCCGGAATGTGTCCGGCCCCCTGGGACCCGGAATCTGGGTCAATTCTGACCGGGGAGTTTTTAGAGTGTAGAACAGCGGCTCCCCTATCCCGTCGGGTGCATGACCTGGGATCATACTGGTTGTCGTAAGGTTTTTTGTGGGTTTATTTTACTGCGAGTGATGCACCTAGAAGCAAAGACCAATACACGTTCATCAACCAATATCAAGCGAAGTGAAAACTCGTTAAGCCTTCATTTACATTAACTGATTCATGTCACAACTCGTACTCCTTAAACAAATTGACAGATTTTTTTACGAAATCCCAATACAGCGTCTGACATCTGACACAAGTCTTGCATTCAAACGTAAGATATTTTCACGGGAAGGACACCGTTTGAATTTCATTAAAGACGTACAAACCTATGGTTTCCCAGACGTGGACTGTTGTTACAAAGTCACCTAAAAGGAGAGACGAACGAAACAGTCGTCAATAATCACGATACACCAGAGTTGATTCCAGGTGTGTGTACTGCAACAAGATTATCAACTGTTTTGTGGTGGTGTAATCGCTGCTTTGAATTGGCTCGGAACGATCGGTATTACGAAGGACACTCTACACACTTTACTGAAGCACCTACATACGGTCACATGACCCGGTTTCATGAAGATGAATACATTTCAACATGTTTGTTCTATTTGTCAAAATTGAGAATAACCAATTGCGAGCAAAATTCACAAACTTGTACTCTTTAATTTCAATATTTTGAAAAGCCAAGACAATGACTTGTAATTTTCAGTTCAATGTGATCAAATAAGACAGTTAGCTACAGTGTTACCCAGACATTAGTTCTGTCATTAAAGTTCTTTAAGTGTGCTTTTTCTGTAAAGTTTTAATTTGTCAAAAAATAAAATAAATAGATAAAAATAGCGACTCGCAGAATTATTGTTTAAAGTCATGTCTCAAGCAAATCTATCTCTTTTTGATAATGACAAGTGATGAAGTCAGCAAAAAAAACTTACAAAAGAAAACAACATAATAATTATGAAATAAATAAATACACAATGATATCAAGATGTTTATTTTTACAGACGTTCGAAAACTTGCAACAATCTCTGCAGGCAAAAATGCTACATTTTGTAGCTTCTTGTTATTCCCCCTTTTTCTTTTGAGTTTCGAAGATAATGACAAACCTGTTTTTGCTCACAAAAACGAACAAAAATAATCTGAAAATCAATCAAATAACCACCAGTGTGCTCGTGTAACTGTGAACAACTCCACGCAATGAGGTACGGCTTGGCTTAAAATTACTTCTACTCCAGCAAACCAATGTGACGCACTTGACGAGAAGGCATTATTTAATATCTGCCCAAGGACTCTTTGTGATCCTGTCTTCTCGCGTTGCCATTATCGATCGGAATACCGTATTTTGTTGATCAGATTTCCATTGTGAATCTAACACGCGATTATAGAAACAGCCAATCAGCACTCGTCATTTCTCCGAGGGTAGGGGATTCAATGACTCATTACGTGACTTCCGGTGCTGGTGAATCCATTCAGTTTCGTCCTTGGCAAAAAGCTGTACAGAAGAAGTACCCTACTCTGAAAATCCGATTCAATTTTTCTACTCGAGGATTGATGTAAAGAAGACTCAGTAATTCACAAAAGCTGGTTAAAGAAACCCAGCCACAAATAAACAGCGCCGTGGTAACTCCACCTGATAGGCCTGTATAATGACGGGCACATTCACAGGAGCGGAAATTCTTTGGTTCGAATCCTACCGCTGTGATGATTGATCTCTGTTCATGTGCGTCACTCGCTGCGGCTGTGCCACGCACGCCATTTTGGGAATCAATAAGCATAAACACTTATCAGAGCGGCTGGTCCACGGTGGTTTGCACCATCGCACCTACTGCCGCCGCACGCGAGCGTCAACGCACACTCACAGTGATTCCTCCATGCTGATTGGCACATACGCGCGGCTGACGCGCTATTTTTGCATTTACACAACAGGTCCTTGTGGTTTGTAAGCAGTTTGCAACAGCTAATAAGGTGTTCGGACTCAAGTCCGAAGACCTCTTGTTTTTGTTCGTTTTTTTTAGGTGTCCGGAGCCACGGTCGGAACACCTCTTTTTTTCAGGTGTTCTGGTGAAACCCGGAACACCTCTTGTTTTTGTTCTGTTTTTAAGGTGTTTGGACTCGAGTGCGAAGACCTCTTGTTTTTGTTCATTTTTTATTTTTTTTATTTTTGTTTAGTTGTTCGGAGCTACGCTCGGAACACCTCTTGTTTTTGTTCGCTTTTTTCAGGTGTTCGGGTGAAACCCGGAACACCTCTTGTTTTTGTTCTGACTTTTGTTTTGTTTTGATTTTCGTTCGTTGTTTTAGGTGTTCGGGCATTCAGCCCGGAACACCTTTTGATTTAGCTCGGTTTATTTAGGTGTTCGGCTATCAGCCGGATACCTATTGTTATTGTTAAGTTTTATTTTAGGTGTTTTTATTCATAGGAGAGGAAACCGTTGAAGTGATGTCATGATGACGTCATCAATTCTTGAAATATAAAAAATCAAAGATTATTATTTCCAAAAAATCAGAACTTTAGATGTAAACAAGGGATATTTACAATCAATACATCATCAGAAAAGTCATCCAAAACTTCGCAAACGCTTCACAGACATGACCTCATTTTGACCTTGTCTTCCGGTTCGAACCGGAAGTTGAAAATTTCAAAAATTTATATTTTAAGAAATACTGATCACATGATCACAAATCTTACATCAGATTGTAGAGAATTGAGCTTCTCAATTTGTTTGCATTGAGGGGACACCATTTTGACCTGTACTTCCGCTTGAAATCGGACGTTAACGCAAATCAATTGATCATGTGCGTCCAAGCGTGTCCAACATTGCTATAGAAAATCCAATGCCATTATACATGTACACGTCGATGTGTGTGCGTGGCTGTGTGACATCGATGCCCCATTGACATGCGCATTAACCACGCGATGTTCTTCGTCTCTTCAAGGTACGATTTGTAAGTCTTTAATACAGGGCTTATTTAAACCTTTAAAAATCAACACAAAATCAACCGTTTTAGATATGAACTTAATTCTTTCAACAAATGTCAAGGTAAGGGGGGTCATCTTTGTGACACATTAAGTGACCTCTGTGCCATCTACTTCCGGTCAAACCGGAAATAGATCTTTATTTAAAAATGATAAGAGCTAGAAACATGATTCACCAAATACCAAGGTTAGGGAAGGTCTTTTTCTGTTGC
This sequence comes from Marthasterias glacialis, assembly GCA_911728455.2. Taxonomy (NCBI): domain Eukaryota; kingdom Metazoa; phylum Echinodermata; class Asteroidea; order Forcipulatida; family Asteriidae; genus Marthasterias; species Marthasterias glacialis. The sequence continues at coordinate 16,779,736 of OU452233.1, forward strand.
ACATTGGGTGACATCTGTGACCTCTACTTCCGGTCAAACCGGAAGTAGCTGCTCATTTAAAAGTGGTTAGAGGTAGGAACACGGTTGTTTCGAAAAAATATCAAGGTTAGGGAAGGTTTTTCTTTGAGAAACATTAAATGACATTTGTGACCTCTACTTCGGGTCAAACCGGAAGTAGTTCCTCATTTAAAAATAGTAAGCGCTCGGAACATGATTCTTTCTCCAAATACTAAGGTAAGGGAATGTCCTTCTCTGTTGCACATTGCGTGGCCTTTGTGACCTCTACTTCCGGTCAAACCGGAAGTAGCTCCTCATTTAAAAATGGTAAGAGCTAGAAACATTATTCTTTCATCAAATACCAAGGCCCATCTCTGTTGCATATTGCGTGACCTCTGTGACCTCTATTTTCAGTCAAACCGGAAGTTGCTCCTCATTTATAAGTGGTTAGAGGTAGGAACATGATTCTTTCATTTAATACCAAGGTTAGAGAAGGTCCTTCTCTGTTGCACATTGCGTGACCTCTGTGACCTCTACTCCAACTCAAACCGGAAGTAGCTCCCCATTTTAATTGTTTAGAGGTAGGAACATGATTCTTTCGCAGAATATCAAGGTAAGGGAAGGTCTTTCTTTTTGACACTTTGAGTGTCCTTTGTGACCTCTACTTCCGGTCAAACTGGAAGTACCTCCTCATTTAAAAATGGTAAGAGCTAGAAACATTATTCTTTCATCAAATACCAAGGTTAGGAAGGTCCTTCTCTGTTGCACATCTCTGAAACTACTTAAGCCATTTTCACAATCTTTACGCCATATGAAAGGGCTTAAAGTACTTCACAAAGTTATACTAATATATTGACCTATTTTCTTGTAAAAACCAGAAGTTCAAATTAAATATTATATTATAAAGCACAATTTCACGCGTTTATGTTCATATTTAGATTGTTAAGTTGATTCAACTTTATTTACATCAAATAACAATTTTAACTACCATAATTTCGAACACCTTGTTTTTATGATGTCACAAAAACTTATGTCTATTTTTTGCCACATCAACTATAAACTAATGTCAATTCTAATTAAGAACAATTCATAGAGAACATGGTTTCAGATTTTTAACGCAATGTTAAATTATACCCGTATCTAACGGCACTCTACTCATTTGGTTAAAGTCAGAGAAGATAAACATCTGAAATTAATATGAATACAGAAGAAAGAGACTTTGCGAATTTGCAAATATACAAGCCAAAATACTGATTTTGACGCTTAAGCTCTGAAGTAAGTTACTTTTTGCGTTAAAGTAATAAACACAGTAATACATACAAGTTTGAAATACAACAATGATTAAACTTTAAAATCACTTTATATTTACAAGATTGATTCCGGCTCATTGTCAGATACCAGCGTTGTTATTACTTTCTCAATTGTCTATTTTAAAGATTACCGGTTCTTTAATCTAAGATAAAAGTCATTATATTATTTTTTGTCAGTTCAAACAGATAATCCAGTCCAATCAAAACATGAATACATTTAAATATCTGCATATAAAGTTTTCCGTAAAGATACACAACAATGTGTAAGAATACAGTTTATCAAAAGTTTCACTTTGCAAGTTTACATTTGTAGAGGAACAAAACAAATGATAAATAGCTGTTGCAAACTGCTTACCAACCACAAGGACCTGTTGTACAAATGCAAAAAATGTGTTAATGGCCTCACGTTTCGACCCTAGCAGAGTCTTTCTCAAGGGCTAAAAAAGCTAGCGTTTGGGAAAGACTCTGCTAGGGTCGAAACGTGAGGCCATTAACAATTTGTTGCAAGTTTAAAAGTAACGTTCTCTTCTTTTTTTTCTCTCTCTTGAAATTAATGTGTGCCAATACCGGGTTGGGGCAATCGGATTGAGTTTACGGACTGTTTTCTGATAATGTTACAGGAATACATACACTTCCCTCGAAAGCAAAATACGAAAGTAATAACTGTATTAATATCAACTTCAATAAACAAATCATCAGTTCAAAAAAACAAGCCTTTTCCTTTTTAGAATGAAATTGTGGATCACAAATACTTTATACTTTGATAGATCATCTCTCCAGTTGGTTATTTCTAATTCACACACAACTCGGAACTTGTGCTTTCAAATTTAAGTGCAATAGATTAATCAAAAGTGTAACAAAGTACTCTTTCCTTCTAAACCAACTCATAAAACACACAATATTGACAAAAAAATTAAGTCAAAAACTATTTTCCTTTTATCAATTGCGTCTAAAAGAAATTACCGAAAATGGGAAAACAATATAAAAAAAAATTGATGAATGAACCTCTTCCGACAGATCATAAGATACTAAAGTAGAGTGTCGAATCACATCAGCTAAATATCGGTAATAATAACAATACTAGATATTAATTGTTTGTATTGCGCAAACGTAAAATGAAATATTTACACAATTAATAACCATCACATTATAAACTATTAAACATGCACTTATATGGTCTATTTTGCAGCTGACCCAGACACCACAAGTAACCTCTTGAGTTAAAATTACTGCTCTGTTGATAATAAACAATAAAAACAATTGCTTCTTATATAGCGCATTTCCAAAGTAAACTCTCCGGGGAGCATTGCGCTTCGAGCTTTATTACCCCTGGTCACTGGGCCATTAATGTCATTCCTTTAACCATCTCAGCTCCCGGGGGAGTATACAGCCAAAATGAAATGAGACTTTAATGTAAACTAAATGATACAATTTGCATCTGATTATTCTCTAGAATAGTTCACTCAAGCTGAATTTTCATCTCACATTTCTTAACCGGTTTTCTGTTGTTCCAAGAATTCCAGTTGATGCCATCACGTTCAGTGTCGGAACCTCCTTCGTAATACCGACCGTTCAGAGTCATGTCAAAGCACGAGTTATACCACCACGCCCCGTGATACTTTACGGCACAATTTGTATCACTATTGTCATTTTGTCTGTCTTTTGTGGTAAACTCAATGTTGTTATGATGACGGGTAAGTGAGTCCCCGGCAGTGCTTTTTGTGTTGTACGAGTCCACATTGAGCCTGAAGTTTTCTCCGGAAATACGGAAACCTTCATACTCCGACCAGGCTTTCTCATCCAACCAGTTTTCGAACTCGATCCTCAGCTGCCACATTCCTTGAGATTCAGTCAGAGCACGGAGGTTGTCGTTCCCGAGCCAGAACTCACCATCCAAGTCACCAAAACCGACACGGTAGTCAGCCCAGTTGCGGTAAAAGTCCACGCTACCGTCTTGACGCCTCTGGATGACGATCCATCCCCCGCCATCAGTCTCCATGTCACAGTACACCCTGAGACCATCACTGAAGTCAAAAGGGAATATTGTGAAGATACCACTCTCGATATGACCTGCTTCAAGTAGCTTCTTGCAACTGCTGTAACGAGGCTCAAATGGGGTAGGTGTATCAGGTAGTGTAGAGGGTTTGGGATCAGGCAGAGAGAGTCGAGGCGTGTCTACATCGGCATCAAAGTACACACTCCCATAGTGTGTAATGAAGTGGTCAGGATACCGAGCCCTGGTAGCTTTATTCTGATCACACAAGTGATTGTCAATGTGGTAATTGACTGATAGGCACTGAGGATCAGCGTGGCAATTACTCACACAGTGGACATGAGATCGTGTAACAGACTGCCGGTAGGAAACTTGTTGCAATTCTTTATTTTCTGCAGACAGAAACTCTCTCTGTAGATGACTAGAACAATACGTATCAAAAGCATTCGATCGAGAAACAGCAAGAAGAAATAGAAGGAAAATAACCGCATTGAAAATGGGAGTGAAAACGCAAAATCCTGCCTTCTCCATTGCGGCAGAGTTTGATCTGCTCATTTGAAGAACGTACAACCAAAGTAACGTAAATATCCCCGCTCTTCCTGACATACTGTGGATTTAACGTTAAAGGTAGTGTCAATTCAGTGGAAATAAAAATATAAAAAATATATATTTTTAATTCTTAGAACAAGTTGGGCTCTTCGTAAAACAAAACCAAAACCACCGTCACTTTGGGTGGGACTCGAACCCGCAACTTCGACCATTCCTGAGCAGATGTTCTCTAACTGCAAGACCACTGAGTTTAAGAAGTGATGCCATACAAGCTACGGTATGTTCCTCTTGTTTTTCTTGAGAGCAACTGTTTATGCATTTCTAGGTCGGGGATAAAGGATTCAAATTAACTATATGGACCGTGTCAGCTTCGTTCTTTTGAGCAACACACAAGTCAAATATTAAAAGCCCAACACGACAGCATCTTTAAGTTGATTTCTGGGCTGCAGTTGAGCCCTTTACAATTTTTTGACAATAAATCAATTCGCTTCCTGAATCCCAGACGGACAACCTTGGGATTTTTCCTTGGCATTTTAAAGAACAACAACTGCAGAGCGAGTCAATAATAATCAAAATCTTTTTGAAGCGTTCCGTCTTCTAAACCTTGGCATCTTTCAGAAAGGTTGCAATCGACTGGTATTGATTTTATTTTAACGTTTTACAACGCCACCCCACCCCCTACTTCCAATGAAAAAGAAAAATCGACTTTGAAAATATATCTCTAAGAAAACGTACTTTGATTTTTTGCCATCGCCATCTTTGGTTATTTTCCTGTATGCTGCACCAGTAATGATTATGTAATCTCGCTATAACAAAGGGGAACCAGACTCTATGTATTTATTTAAAGATATTTTTTTATTATTATGTTTTTTTAATTTTTATTAATTTGTTATTAATTTTTATTTCGATGAAAAGACTTGAAAAAATTGAAATTGAAAAAAATAAAATAAAAAAATGTGTCTGCGTTTTTTTTTTTTTTTTTTTTTTTTTTTTTTATTTCTTTGAGAGAAAATGGCCTCTAATCACAAGTTATCGACTCGCGTCACAACACTGTAAATTGCTGTGAACTAAACGGTATAACTTGGCATGTAATACACTTTTATAAGTTTAAAGATAATCGGGTTTTAACTATTTATTTCTTTATTTATAATTTATGTAATAACAGATATTCGCCTTACTTCCTGTGACCATGCTGTGACGAAAAGAATGTGTCACAAAAGACAAGAGTTTTACATCATGCCCTGGTTTTTTACAGGGCAATTTATCCTATTTTGGACGGCAGAGGGCGTTCACTCCCTGATTTTGTCACAGTAGTTGTGTAAAATTGACTCGCTCCAGTACGGGCAATTACATTTCATGTAACAGAAATATTGTAGGGGCTGGAGTTTCCACAATGAGCAAGGATACCAACGCAGGCCACCGATGTGTAAGTTGAGCTCTCTTTCTTACCGCATATCGTAATAATTGTAATAAGTCTCTGCCATATCATTTGGGTAAAGTAGGCCAACTGTGTTTAATGCTCCATGGCCTATATCACGTTCCTTGTTACGCGGATCTCAACCGTTGGTCCAGTACAGTGTGTAAATGCAACGCATGTTTTGGAACGTTGTTTGCTGTGGGGGTGCACAAGCTATTCACAGTAACGTCTTGGATTATAGAGGGAATAGGCATACCTTTCTTAGTAGTGTTCCTTCGTTTTGAACGTTCGTAGGACCGTAGCACGGTAAAGACCTTGCCATTGCCCAATCACAAGCTATGCAACTAAGACTCTACCCAACACTGACAGTTGTTTTTGTTGAACATCATAAATATTCATGTTATTCAAAAAGCCAGGGGAGAGGCATGCGCTGAGAAATGTTCGCATAATGCTTCTACCTGTAAAGCATACAGGGCGAAGACAATACTGCCAATGCAAGGCAGCAATGTGCCCCCACTAATAAAATAATTGTTAACTTGCAATAGAAGATGTGGACTCGTGAATGCAAATTGAATCGGGGGATGGGAGGAAAAGGACGACAATTTGGGACTAAAGAGCCCGCATATAAAATAAACTGATTGCAAAAACATTTATTACTCCACCACAAAATTAACGCGCGAACAGCAGCATGTTTTTTAAAATATTTATATTTATATTTTTTTAGGAGTCGGGGACGGGGTGGGTGAAGCACGAGGATTTGGGTGTCAGTTGGCCAAATAGCTTAAAGGTATTATAGAACTGGTAAAGCTGATAGTGCAGGGATTTTACTTTATTTAATTCAATGTAATTCACATTCAAATGAGATTCGGTTCGTCCAAGATGATATTCAGGCCTGCTGTTTACATTGTTCACATTCAAATGATATTCGTTTCGTCCATGATGATATTCAGGCCTGCTGTTCACATTCAAATAAGATTCGGTTCGTCCAGGATGATATTCAGGCCTGCTGTTCACATTCAAATCAGATTTGGTTCGTCCATGATGTATTCAGGCCTGCTGTTCACATTCAAATCAGATTCGGTTCGTCCAAGATGATATTCAGGCCTGCTGTTTACATTGTTCACATTCAAATGATATTCGTTTCGTCCATGATGATATTCAGGCCTGCTGTTCACATTCAAATAAGATTCGGTTCGTCCAGGATGATATTCAGGCCTGCTGTTCACATTCAAATCAGATTTGGTTCGTCCATGATGATATTCAGGCCTGCTGTTCACATTCAAATCAGATTTGGTTCGTCCAAGATGATATTCAGGCCTGCTGTTTACATTGTTCACATTCAAGTGATATTCGTTTCGTCCATGATGATATTCAGGCCTGCTGTTCACATTCAAATAAGATTCGGTTCGTCCAGGATGATATTCAGGCCTGCTGTTCACATTCAAATCAGATTTGGTTCGTCCATGATGATATTCAGGCCTGCTGTTCACATTCAAATAAGATTCGGTTCGTCCAGGATGCTATTCAGGCCTGATGTTCACATTCACATAAGATTGGTTCGTCTGTGATGATATTCAGGCCTGCTGTTCACATTCAAATCAGATTTGGTTCGTCCATGATGATATTCAGGCCTGCTGTTCACATTCAAATAAGATTCGGTTCGTCTGCGATGATATTCAGGCCTGCTGTTCACATTCAAATCAGATTTGGTTCGTCCATGATGATATTCAGGCCTGCTGTTCACATTCAAATGAGATTTGGTTCCATCATGGCATGTAGCGGCTGATAATATTAGGATTTATTTTCTCACCTATTTTTGTGTGATTGCTTGGAAAATTTCTGGCTAAATCCGTTGTCTAAGTGAAGAGAAAATAGTGAAAAGCCGAGCACATCTGTTGGCACCATGTAAAAACGTTATTTTAAATTTCTGTTGTAATAATTGGAATTAAAATCTGTGTCTTTAAAAACAAATTCTCGACAGAAATAATTATGTGGGATACTGTCATGAACTTCATAACCAGTGAGGTTTCAGCAGACTGATTCAAAGAAATCAATGTTTTTTTTATGGGTACCAATCCTGTATTTTATATGTAGGCCTATTTTCCCGCAGTCTGAAAGCTCACTGTTTATGAAGTTCATGTCAGTACCAGCTCCCAACCAATGTTTTTGAAGACCCAATTTCAATTTTAAATTGACGTTTTTACGTACTTAAAATTGTATGACTTTTCACGATTCCCTGCTCTTTTAGACAACTGATTGAATCAAAAAATTCATTTTTTCCCTCGATGTTTTCATGGAATTAAACAAAGTAAGAAACCTGCACTATAGGCTTTACCAGTCCTATATAGCTTTAATTATTCGGCCAACCTGACACCCAAATCCTTATGCTTCACCCGCCCCACCCAAAAAAATAATAATAACAAACAAACAAACAAATATGCTGCAGTTCTCGCGTTAATTTTGTGGTGAATTAATAATAATAATTATGAAGTAATAATAATTGTGAAGTAATAATAATTTATATGCGGGTTCTTTAGTCCAAAATTGCCGTCCTTTTCCTCCTTTCCCCGATTCAATTTGCATTCACGGCACATCTTCTATTGCAAGTTAACAAGACTTTGTCTCAAGAGCCATGCAACACAACCTCCATTTAAGTTACATTCTTGTACGAGCTCGATGCTTTTATTAGTGGGGGCACATTGCTGCCTTGCATTGTCAGTATCGTCTTCGCCCTGTATGCTTTACAGGTAGAAGCACAATACGAACATTTCTCAGCGCATGCCTCTCCCCTGGCTTTTTGAAAAACATGAATATTTATGATGTTCAACAAAAACAACTGTCCAGTGTTGGGTGGAGTCTTAGTTGCATAGCTTGTGATTGGGCAATGGCAAGGTCTTTACCGTGCTACGGTCCTACAAACGTTCAAAACGAAGGAACACTATTTGAATGCAGCCGTTCATTTACTATGCTTTGACATTTCGTTAAAGAACAGTACTCCAAGTTAAGTGATGTGATTGCAGTAAATGCATGCTTTTGTGTTGCTCATTTGCAAGCGCCGGATTTGGTGAATGGTGAGTTCTATTGAAGTGTGAACAAATCTAGGGTTGTGTGTGACAACAGTTACTACCACTGCATTAGTTATCGTGGTTTTAACTTGTCAGGGTAGGTGCCATTAGCGAAGGTCTTGTCACATTGTTGCAGATGTTGGAACGCATTCGTTGTTGGCTTCACAACAATGTCTGACCACAAGGAAGTTAAATAGGTTCTGGGCCGGACGGTACAGTGTAAACAGTTAACAGCAGAATCTGTATCCCAAGCTCTCAATGGCTAATTTGTTCTCGATTTTATTTTGAAGGATACGAAATAAAATTAATAAGAACAATCATGTCTTGTCTGCACCCTGACACATTATTTATTCTATTTATTTATGATTATAATAGTTATCGTGTTTTTATTATCAGTGGTATTATGTTTTCTTCAGAAAATGCACCGCTTCATTTTTTTTTTATATTATATATATATGACAGCCGACTTCCCGGGTAAATTTCAATTGTCGCATTGTCCTGAGTATGTGCACATTTCCAAGAACAAAATGTCTATCTGGTAAAAATGTCTGCTGCCACCTAGTGACCTCAAAAGTCTCCCATGGATTATCTCGAACCTGGGAACTTAATAAAATCAGCTTTCTCCCAACGAGTTCACATAATTATCAATAAGAAGATGCTATTTTGAGAGTCCCAAAATTAATTTTAAATTAAATGCTTCTGATCATAAATGCCAGCAGTAGAGGGCGTATGTCAAAAGAATTCTAGATAACCATAGGCAACTTCGCAAAATACTTTTTACGAGCAGTTTACACAGTTTACAGTTATATGGGGACGCGTTAATCCTAGCTATGGAGCGAGGTGCATGCTGGTCTAGATAACGACAAAGACTATCTAGGATCATATTGATACCGGGGATTAGCTGTTACCATGGCAATTTTTTTGCATATACTTTTTGAACACACTTTCCACATGTTTTAGATTTTCTTACCAGAAAAGTAATAGTGACGAGTCAAGTGATAGTGGCTGCCATCTTGAATTTTGTGTTTTAAGCCTGTATTTAGGGATTACAAATTATAACAATTTTTTTTTACCAATAGAATAGTCTTAATATACTAACTTTTTACTTATCTGGCTTCGTCCATGTTGATTTTTAAGTGAAAAAGAAAAAGAAAAAAACCCGCACACATCCCCCTCCCCAAACGGGATAAAATAATAAATTTTCTCGCCCCCACCCTAACGATTACTCCAGTCAGGAGTTAATTAGGTTGTAATTGTATTGTTCATGTAAACATGAAAAACGCCCTCTAGTGACGTTTTGGTGAAGTTTGTTGATGGCATGTAGAACTCGGTGCGGCAAGGATGAAAATTTGTCATAAACTTTTGAAAATACAGAGAGATGGGGTCACTATGTGCCCCCTCCCCCTCCCCCTCCGACCCCGTACGTCCCCACAAAAGCCCGGTCTTGATATTTAAGGGTTAACTTATGTACATAGATTATTACATGTGTGGCCAGTAGGTTCTTGTTCGTGAGTTACGAACTACGTCAGCGTATGCCTAACCAATGCAACTATTCCGTTAGTTCGACCGGTGCCTGCCTTTTATCCTGGCGAATAAAAAAATAGACAACAGAGGGCGTTTACTCGAACGCAACGGCTGCAAGCTGCTCGTAAAATCGAAGTGCAGTTATTGGGTAAATGACACCACAAAGTGCATGTTTTACCTCAAGGCCCACTTTGTATTTAACGACCTATTGAAGTTGATGGTAGATGTATAATAAAATCGAGATTTACCCGAGGACTCATTTTGATTTCTATTTCAAAGGTGAGACCGAATGCAAAATAAATAAGAACGACCTAAAACCAAAATTGAAAGTCTTAAGACCAATAATGACTTACCCCTCTGAAAGCTTCTGCATTTTATAGGTGAGAAGTTGTATACCCACCGCCTCGAAACTGGTTGGTGGTGGGGTTTGTGGTTGGAGGTGGTGGTAGTATCATAGCATTTTTTCTACTTGATTAAATTTTATGACCGTTTAATAGCAGTTTTGACTATTTATTCGTAGGCGTATTCAGATGGTGGTACCCAGTTGATTTTAGAAGAAAAAATACAGTAAGCTCAAAGTGTTGTTTTAATGCAGATTTGTCCCGTCCTGGATTTGCAGTTCAATCCAGGCACCCTAGCGATCCTCCGACGGTCAACAGATAAAGTTCAATCTATTTCTGCGGATTATTGAGCCTTAGCAGGACGGGGGCATTATGTGGCCTCCCTATCAATACCGGGGGTTAGCTCTTGCCATGGCAACCATTTGTTTAACCTTGGGTCACACGATTTTCCTGGTTTTTAGTGATTTTTAAAACTTTTTGGACATAATTTCCTCATATTTTAGATTTTTTTGCCAGAAAGGTGATAGTGGTGAGTCACGTGATAGTCTGAAATGGTCTGGGGAATTCAAAATGGCCGCCATTTTTGGCGGCCATCTTGGATTTTGTGTTTTCAGCCTGTAATTAGGGGGGTCAAATTATATCAAGTTTTTTAACAATGGAAAATTTTCAACCTGCTAATTTCTTATTTTTCAGACCCAAAACATGTTCAGATTTGTTATTTCTCCCTGGGCCCTTGGCGGCGGCCATTTTGATCGTTAAGTGAAAAAACGCAAAAACCATTTTTTTCCCCGAAAATTGGATAAATTAATGAATTTTATATGCCCCCTAAAGATAACTCCAGTGACTAAATTAGGTTCAAATTATATTTACCTTGTCAAAATGTACAAGTTTGCCAAGTTTCAAAACATTCGGACAAAAAATACAGAAGTTATGGCAAAAACACGATTTTAGACCAAAAATGGGCAAAAAACAGTCAAAAACGCCCTCTAGTGACGATTTTTTTGAAATGTTGTGACGTCATCATGTAGAACTTTGTGAAATGAACATTTGTGGCAAGTATCATCAAAATCGGTTGAACACTTTGGAAAATACGGAGGGGGCACTATGTGCCCCTCCCCGGTCCCCGTACAACCAAGAAAAGCCCGGTCCTGATAGGGTTAAGGTTGAGTACAGCAGCGTAGCCAAGATTTTATCACGAGGGGTGGGGCATTGCTTTTCAGTGCGGGGGGCAGGTACCATGGGTTTTTGTTTAACAAATACATATACTACATTTTGTTTATTGGAGGCACCTGGGGGTCACTGGAAATTTGTGGGGAACTTGCCCCCTCCCCCCACACAAAGCCCCCCAACCCCACCCCCGGCTATGCGACTTTTTGAGCATAATGATGACTGGCCATAAACCCTCAGCCAACTGGCCCAACATAATCAAATTCCTGCAAAATTTGTTAGACCTTACATTGACTTTGTTCATAGTTTCATACTGTACGGCATTGGTGTAGAACTTGTTTGTGAAAAAAAAAGTTTGCTGGATTTTTGATATCTTGTAGGCTTACTGTCTCTCATATCCCCCGTGCTCAAACAAATAATTATATTTACATATAAAATGTCAGAGCCCGCCTGCCCAAATTTCAAAGAGCTGCTTAATTAATTATAAGCATAACTATAGCTAAGCACCAAAACATTTTTTCTACCCGAGTAAGGATACTAAAAATCAAAATACCATGTCAATTAATACCATCTGTGTCTGGTATCCTGCTAATTTTTGATAAGCGGACAATTTTGTTTACAAATATTTGTTCTGCTCTATAGCAGGGGCCCTGGTATTATGTCTTTTTTGTCCTTGTCTTTGTTTTCAAGACCTACCTTTCGTTAAGTACAAAACAACAGGTAAAATACAATGTATAGATGTCATTTCTCCCTTGTTTTCCTTTCTCTGTTTGTCTTTGTTCTCTTTCTAAACATGACACAGGTAGGTTTCTCTTCGAGGCGATCTTGATAGTTTTATCATAGATCGGCCAAAGCGATTGAATACGAAAAATGTCAGCCCGCAATAAAAATAATTTCTAGAGGTCACGTCATTAACAGTTCGCTAGATTTGTGACAATAATTGCGTTTTATTTTTTTATTGTTATTTTTTTTTTCGTTTTCTTCGTGTCCCCCCCCCCCTTTTTGTTTAATGGGAGAAAAAGGTCGGCCTTGCTTTGAAATAGACAATTACTTGTTTTCACGAAGTAGGAAAGTACAGCAGAACTCACGTCAGCTAAAGTAAATTCAGCTGGTAGACTTTTCACTGTACAAAAAACATAATGGAAGGTACTTCCGCTGTCGTAGGCGTTGCTGTAGAACTTGTCGCATTTTATCTCAAAAGTAGGTTTAGAGCTGAGTTGTTTCTTACAACTCCTCTTACTCATACGTTTTGTCCACAGGAAGGAAACAAAAGTGGTTGGAGTTTACTAAATTCGCTCGTTCTTATCTTCCAAAGGTTTATTTAGTGATATGTTGTGGGATGTTTTGGACGTCATGTTGGCGTTTAGTTGTATCTTTTTGCGCCGTCCACCTCTAGGACCCCGCTGTGAATCCCGCAGGAGGCACTATGTGGCTTTGGTTTTTAGTTTCTACCTGTTTGCGTGAATTGTCCCTGAAATAACTCTCTGAGTTTTTACTCCCACTTCTAAAACTGAACCTTCCTTCCTTGTCTTCTCTCCATGGGGTTCTTGGCTAGTATAGTGATTAAGTTCGCTTTTCTGGAAATTCTTGGCTGCACAGTTAATAAATGAAATGAAACAACAGTTAATAAATGAAATGAAACAACAGTTAATAAATGAAATGAAACAAAAAAAATTAAAATAAAATAAGGCACGTTTTGCGAAGAGCCATCGATGCGGCATTGTACTGTTTAACTAAAACTGTTTTACCAGTAACAAGTTTAATGAAACTAATTCGGTTAAACTGGGTTAAGCCGGACGAAGACAACCAGCAAAATATTACTTGCGAACGAGATACTAAGTTCAAGCAGACTTGCATAAGTGCATGTCTTTCCATAAAGTCTGGCCTTGTGGTTTACTGACCTTCGCTGCTGCTTTTTATCTTCCAATTCTATATTATTTGAATATGAGGGTAGGGATCTAGGCATGTCATCCAAAGACTTATCGCTGCAGAAAAAAGACAAAACACCATATCACACTATATTGCTTTCTCTCTAACCTGTTATTTGTGTTTTAGTAAATGCAACAATGCTTTATGGCTTATTTGGGGTCTTCCCTATGACGGAAATAGTCTACAACTGAATAAACTACACTGTACACAACACGGGGACATTGACTTCCAAAATGGCGCAACCAAGAAAATCATATGATAATGACGTCAGGTGATTTTGGTCAGTATACCCAATTACGAATACGAGAGCTTTATAAATATTCCCCCAAAAAAATTAAATAAAAAATAAAAATAGTAATAATAAAAATACTTCAAAATGACATATAAATACATGTTTTTTTTCTGGGCGACAATAATTTGTTATGATAATTATCTTTTAAAGGCAAAGTATACCTTTGGTTTTTGGAACCGTACATTTGCCTTAATGCTATATAGTTGTAGATATATGCCATAAAACTAACCTGTGTAAATTTCAGTTGAAAAGGTGGCAGCGTTTTTGAGATATCACCAAAAATCTGGAGCGGTTGTGTTCACGCAGAAGAAGTATCCGTCATTGGAATACACATTCTGAGAAGCGTTACGGCCATAACGCTTCTCAGATTCAAATTTTTGGGGATAAAAAGTGATGTATTTTTCCATAACTGCAGTACTTCGAAGTGAAACGTTTCTCAAAATGCATTATACTATCCGAAGCTGCTGTACTTTTTACCAAGTGAGTTATTATTGCCTAAAATTTTCAGAGTCATTACCAAACGTATACAGACCCTTTAAGCATGAATATATCAGAGAAAAATTAATTTTCCCCCAGAGCTTTATTCCTCTTATCATTGCATTAATGGACGTACAGGAAAGGGGTAAAGGAAAGTGGTATTTTGAATACGAGCATTTAAAATCAGAGTCCAAGAAAAATCAATCAAGTATCGAGTATGGACTTCGAGTACGACTGTTTTGCTAGCCGAGTACCAGTGTACTATCAAGTTGGTACCCGAGTAGTACTCAATTACAACTACAGGTACCGAGTACCCGTGTACCACCAAATTGGTGCCCGAGTAGTGCTCAAGTACAACTACAGGCACCGAGTACCAGTGTACCATCAAATTGGTACCCGAGTAGTACTCAATTACAACTACAGGTACCGAGTACCAGTGTACCATCAAATTGGTACCCGAGTAAGACTCAAGTACAATTACAGGTACCGACTACGAGTACTACAACAATGTTTTCAATCCTTCAGATTTCGCTTTGCACAAACGGCTCAAGTTAACTATAAAATTCCATCGGCGCACACGTAGTCGCTATGTTAGCTGTACCTCTCAATTTGAATTATTGGAACATTAGTGAAGTCGGACACCTTGTTAAAAAATCATAACAATAGCATTATCCTTTAAAAATACTTATTTCTTGTTGCGCTTTATCACACTTGAAAGCTCTCGTTAATTTAACGACGGGAACGCAGAGCTATGTTTGAATTTCAAGACCCATTTATTTGTACAGCACCTTCTAAAAATGAGGAGGCGCAACCTGCGGACAACCGTACCAAAATCACGAGGGCAAACCCTTTAAGTTAGTTTACTCGGTTCTTTTCCTCGTATTCGACAACACACGGCACCTTCGCGGCTTTTTACGTACCGCCCGAAGGACGAAGCAATTATGGTTGAGTGTCTTGCTCAAGAACACAAGTGCCATGACCGGGACCCGAACCCAAGTGCTTTCGGACACACCAAGTGTTAAACAGCTGCTCTTGAGGAGTTTGGTCCGAGAGCCTATTGACTGTCCTCGACGTTTCGACTAGTGTGCTCTAGTTGTCTTCAGTTAAGAGTGACCAAAATCTAAAAGAGCACTCATGAACGTGGACAAATCTCTTAAAAAATAATCATGAACATTTTCCCCGAAAATACTACTAGAATGTTCTTCTACAGTTATTTTTCCATCTGTACAACAATGTTAGGATGATAATATTATAATCAATAAAAGACAAAATCATGCATGCAACATCAAAAATGAAACATAGAGAGTGCTTCACTGATTTGTTTGACATTGTTGTTTATTTCAGAAGCATTGAAGTTGACAACTACTGTGAATGACAATCTTACCATAACTTTAATTACTGAAATACAATAATAAAAATGGAGGCAAGGTTTGGAATACAGTGTGGCTTTGAAGTGAGAACTGTGTGTCTGAAAATTCGTTCTATTTAAAAGGAAGTAGTCCAATGGCACAACAGTGGGATTTGTGAAATCGAAAATAATTTGTTCATTAACATGATAAGTTAACAGTCAAAGCAAGTTACCACAAAGGAATAAATCCAACCGAACCCAGTGAACAAGTAATTTGTAGCTAATTTACGATTGTTATTGATAGGGGATTGTATATTTAAAAGAAAGTAGTAAAAAAAAATAATAATAATAAAAAAAATAAACGAAAATCTCTTTTGGTACAGTTTCCTCTCTATTATCATTTACTTGAAGAAAAGTTACATCTGAAATAGTTTAACTACGGGCGGAAAAAACTATTCCTCAAGACTCTATTTTTTCAGCTAGACGTGGAGTCAAAAGCAATTGACGTGGGAAAACAAACAGAACATGTACTGGGCCCAATTCATAGGCCGTTTACAGGGCTTCAAACAGGCGGACGGAGCCCGAGCCTGAGCCCAAGCCCAAGCCGTGGTTTCGCAAACGGCCATAGGGCTGCTTATTTTAAGCACAAAAAGTAGCTGAACATAAACAAAATGATTCTTACCAGAATAAGGGTACCAGCCAAAACAGCATGTCACATGTACAATCTGTGACTGGTATCCTGTTTTTTTTTCCACTTAGCAGAAAATTTGTAAGCACTATTTTCTGCTTATTCCGCTCTTACTCTTTAAAAAGAGGACCGCTTATTTTGAATAAATTAATACAGGTTGTCTGCCTGTTGGGGTGTGTAAAAACTAGAAGAACTGAATACATTTTCTCCAACAGAAAAAAAAAATGTGTTCGAAGAGTAATGATAATTATAACTAACCAGACATCACCAAAGTGTATTTCTACGCCGTAAGAAAATACACTATTCTATTTTAAAATAAAATGAAAAGATATGCATTCGATGGAAGCACCGGTTGCTGTTGTTAATGATGTTTTCACTAATTGTATTTATTTCTTTGAACTACAATTCTTGACGATAATTTTTTGGGGGCGCCTGGAGTGAAGAGTGTTCTACATGGAGCGTTTGAGTGGCAAGGGAAGTCAAACAATTTGTATGTTTATTTTTAAGACTACGTCGAGCAGGTCCGAAGCCGGTCTGTACGGCACGACGATGCGTGGGATCACTACTTCGCTGAACAAGTTCCGGGTGCAACGTCAGCCACGTCCGACCCCGCGTCGATTGCCATGCAAACAAAGCACTCATTTAAGTATGTTGTCCCATCTGCGCACACGGGATTGAAGACCTGTGGGCAGTTGGCGATGTCAACATTACTGCAGTCAGGCGCCTTGTAACAACAACAACAACAACAAATAATAATAAGAAGAAGAAGAATAAAAAAGAAAATAATAATTTAACAGTACTCTGTTGTCTTAAAACTACAGCGCTTTATCACACCCGACGGACACCTAAAAAAACTCATTGTTTTAACGGCGGGTATGCAGAGCTATATTTGATTGATTGAACTCATTCACATATCAGATTAAAAGGGTTTACATGTGATGCAGACCCTGCCTCCGTCGCCCCCACCACCCACGGCCCACCCCCGGTCGCAAAAAAAACCAGGTCCTGACTGGGTTAATCTTGGACCATTATACCATAATAACTATACACAGGCGCGATTCCAGGGGGTCGACTTCAGGGGTCCAGACCGATAACCTCGCTACAGACCTAAAGAATACAGTCAAGCATTTGAGGTTGTTAAAAATTCCCTCGTACCCTCCCTCCGTAGACCCTGGCCTTTTTGTATATCGGAGCACGCATGTTACAAATGTTGCTGTCAGGTACGCCTACTGCCTGAATGAGTGGGTTTTTTTCGTTTTTTTTTACTCCTCCCTTTTAAAATTCCTCGATCCGCTCAGGAGGGTTTTTCTCTTGACAACCTCTGGGGGTCCCCCCCCCCCCCGAGAAACTAAACACTTTCGATCTCAAGCTATGCTCCGTGGTCATAATGATTTGGGTTGATGTGTCTGGCTGCCAAAGGCTCTTCTCGGCTGCCAGTGAGGATTATTAGCCTCCAAGATTATTATTAATATAAACATCAAATTAACGATTGCAATATACTTACAGCTGCCTGAACGCCACTCTTCTCCATAACAAGGAAAGCTGTAGAGAAATAACATTTGAAGGTAAAATATAGGATTGGTAAAGCTGATAGTGCAGTGTTCTTACTTTGTGTGATTCAATATCTACATGCGAAAAAAAAAAAAAACACTGTGAACATTTTGGCTCAATCCGTTGTTCCTAGTTGGGTGTAAAAGGTGAAAAGCCATGCACACTCTATCAGCATTTAAACACATTGTTCTTAGTTTCGATTGTTACAATCAAAACTTAAAATCGGAGTCTTCAAATTCTATTTTCTCGACTTTGACAGCGACAGAGAAGTTTTCTGGTACTGGTATAAACTTCATAATCAATAAGCTTTCGGACTGTTACTAACAAAAATAAAATGTGATGAATGTCAAACCTGTATTAAATTAAATTTCTCACATATATAAATAGAATTTTACATCATGCTGTCTTAGAAGAGTTAATTATTTCCAAAACAACTTCATTATCAGTACCAATTTTGATTCAAGGTGATGCAATCAGCTTACCTGCAATTGCAACGCAGATCATCAAAGTAAACGACTTCATTGTGAACCGAAAATAGTAGGCTTGGCTGATCTCGATACAGTGGCGATGAGTGTCTCTCAAAAGCAGCAGAAATTAGAATAACCGAACTATCCGGAGCGTTGTGGATTTTATACTACCCAGATGACAGCTCTTGTCTCGTGACTGGAATGGGAACCTCATTACCATAATGTCATTGCCGACTTGCAGTTACAAACCTTGACTGGATTTACCTGGGAATTTTGTTTTATTTCATTTCATTTCATTTTACCATTTGGGGGTCGTTAAATTAAATTACCTACCTACAGCCCCAGCCCAACATTGGTAAGAGGAAAAACAAACATTTTCACAGATTTACATATAAGGTATTAAGATAAAAAAAACTAGTTTTCGTCTCAGTAGTGTTCCTTCGTTTTGAACGTTCGTAGGACCGTAGCACGGTAAAGACCTTGCCATTGCCCAATCACAAGCTATGCAACTAAGACTCCACCCAACACTGACAGTTGTTTTTGTTGAACATCATAAATATTCATGTTATTCAAAAAGCCAGGGGAGAGGCATGCGCTGAGAAATTTTCGTATTGTGCTTCTACCTGTAAAGCATACAGGGCGAAGACAATACTGTCAATGCAAGGCAGCAATGTGCCCCCACTAATAAAAGAATTGAGCTCGTACAAGAATGTAACTTAAATGGAGGTTGTGTTGCATGGCTCTTGAGACAAAGTCTTGTTAACTTGCAATAGAAGATGTGCCGTGAATGCAAATTGAATCGGGGAAAGGAGGAAAAGGACGACAATTTTGGACTAAAGAACCCGCATATAAATTATTATTACTTCACAATTATTATCACTTCATAATTATTATTATTACTTCACCACAAAATTAACGCGAAAACTGCAACATATTTTGTTTGTTTGTTTATTATTTATATTTTTTTTTTTGGGTGGGGCGGGTGAAGCATAAGGATTTGGGTGTCAGGTTGGCCGAATAACCTAAAGCTATATAGGACTGGTAAAGCATATAGTGCAGGTTTCTTACTTTGTTTAATTCCATGAAAACATCGAGGGAAAAAATGAATTTTTTTATTCAATCAGTTGTCTAAAAGAGCAGGGAATCGTGAAAGTCATACAATTTTAAGTACGTAAAAACGTCAATTTAAAATTGAAATTGGGTCTTCAAAAAACATTGGTTGGGAGCTGGTACTGACATGACTTTCAGACTGCGGGAAAATAGGCCTACATATAAAATACAGGATTAGTACCCATCAAAAAACATTGATTTCTTTGAATCAGTCTGCTGAAACCTCACTGGTTATGAAGATCATGACAGTATCCCACATAATTATTTCTGTCGAGAATTTGTTTTTTAAAGACCCAGATTTTAATTTCGATTATTACAACAGAAATTTAAAATAACGTTTTTATATTGTGCCAACAGATGTGCTCGGCTTTTCACTATTTTCTCTTCACTTAGACAACGGATTTAGCCAGAAATTTTCCAAGCAATCACACAAAAATAGGTCAGTACATAAATCCTAATAATATTATCAGACGCTACATGCCATGATGAAACCAAATCTCATATGAATGTGAACACCAGGCCTGAATATCATCACAGACGAACCGAATCTTATTTGAATGTGTGAACAGTAGGCCTGAATAGCATCCTGGACGAACCGAATCTTATTTTGAATGTGAACAGCAGGCCTGAATATCATCATGAACGAACCAAATCTGATTTGAATGTGAACAGCAGGCCTGAATATCATCATGAACGAACCAAATCTGATTTGAATGTGAACAGCAGGCCTGAATGTCATCATGGACGAACCAAATCTTATTTGAATGTGAACAGCCTGAATATCATCCTGGACGAACCGAATCTCATTTGAATGTGAAGCAGCAGAAATTAGAATAACCAAACTATCCGGAGCATTGTGGATTTTATACTACCCAGATGACAGCTCTTGTCTCGTGACTGGAATGGGAACCTCATTACCATAATGTCATTGCCGACTTGCAGTTACAAACCTTGACTGGATTTACCTGGGAATTTTGTTTTATTTCATTTCATTTCATTTTACCATTTGGGGGTCGTTAAATTAAATTACCTACCTACAGCCCCAGCCCAACATTGGTAAGAGGAAAAACAAACATTTTCACAGATTTACATTAAGGTATTAAGATAAAAAAAACTAGTTTTCGTCTCAGTAGTGTTCCTTCGAAAACTCTGCATATAGGGAATGCGTACAAAAATGAAAGCATTTTTACTGTTTTCTTGCAAATGAAACAACAAAATGAGCTGACATTTTCACAGGTTGGTTTTATTACAAATAATTTTATTTGTGTAAAGAATGGAAGCATATACAGACACTTTACTATTGTTGAGCTGGGGCTTTAAAATACACAATAATGTCAGTACTTTCTGGTTTGTGCGACCCTGAAAACGGGTCATGCTGACAATTTTGGGGGCCAACATAACCGTGATCTGAGTCAAGCACACATTGCCGTCAATAATTCCTGGTTTGTGCGACCCAGAAAACGGGCCACGTTGACCCATTGTGGCGTCAACATGACCAGTAGAGTGAGTGAAACATGGATTTTTATACAGAATTTCTTATTTTTGCGACTCAGAAAATGGGTCGTGCTGACCTGAAATCATTAATAAAAGTTTTACTGAAAATGTCATTCTAAGATCACGATTTACAGTGTTAAATGTGTATTTGTTCTGTTACTTATTCTTTCGCTGATTGCTCAATTCCATATTATCAAAGCCACTGCAGTCCTCATCATGTTTTTTTTTTTTGGAAATAATGATCGAAACGTCGAGTTTTTAAACCACCGGTTCTTTTATATAGGTTTTTATCTCTATTGAATGATTGTATTATTTTGGATGTCATTGATGCTATTGTTTTTAGATGTGTCTTGCATGAATTCTGTCGTGTGCTTTTGTTATTGACTCTGCTTATTTTTCTTGATGTGATTCTTAGGTTTTATTTCCATGAAGTATTGTATTTGGATGGTATTGTTGTTGTTGTTTTTTAATTTTATGCTTAATTTGTATAATTTTTCTGATTCACTGTTTATTTTTTACACTTTTTGTTTTCTTCTTAATTCTTTGTAGTTTTTATATTTTAGTTCTTTTTATTGTATGCTTTATAATTGTTATGCTTTGTAATTCTTTTTATGCGCCTTCGAACATCTTTGGATGGAGAGGGCGCACTGTAAATGTAATAAATTATTATTATTATTATTATATTATTCATGTACCTGGTGTCTCCACAGACCCCACCAGATTGTATTTCCACCGTGCAAAGTTTCAAATCCTACTTAGAGCAGCTGTGCTATTTAGTTGTGTCAATTCGATTATTAAATATATTTTATAAATTCAGGGTGAGCAAAGAAAATTTAATTTAGCAAAGAAGATTTAGCTGACTCGAACCCGCGACGTCTCGAATACCGTATGAGCGCTCTTTCGACTGAGCTAACCACCGCAGGCGCGGCTGTTTGTGAGTGGTTCTGCTGAATGCCAAACCTCTTTCCTCTGTGAGGGACCCCGATCAGACGCCACACACCATGTTTGCCGATAAATTTTTTAAAAAAGAAGAAAACGCAAAGCAGTCCTCTGATTTAGTAGGGTAAAGAAAGCGAGGGCCTCTTTGGTAACTTTCCCGATACTTTTTAGAAAGCTGGAGCGCTCTTTTCGTCAACAAAATGCCACCCACTCATCGATAACTTCCCACATAGTCTATAAAATTCCATCACTGATGTCAAGGTGAATTATCCGTACCAATCCCTACCCGCAAGTTTGTTTTATTGCATTCTATGCCCATTTCTATTACCTTAGAATTTTGCAACTCACCGTCTAAACCTGATAGGTTTCTGCTAATAAAAATGTATATTTTTATTTATTTTTCTCCCGGGGATACATGTTATTATCGTTTTGTTTTATTCGTATTCAATTTGTTGCAGGACAAAAAAATAAAAATAATAAAGGGGGAAAAAATAATGTCAATATTGTTGACTGTATTTTTTATTTTTATTTTTTTTTTACAGGGTAGCGTCTGCAGTTCTAAGTTATTATTTTTTAGGACAAAAATGTAATACTTAATAGTGAAATATAAATATCAAGAACGAATTTATATTATCTCCCAAAAATCAAATGTTGACACCCACTCTCCTTTCATGGGATTATTTGAGTTTAAAAACTTTTGGAGGGATGTCTGTTTTCTACATAATTATTCGTATTGCTATTGCATTTGTTTAATTTGCTACACTTTGAAAGCAAAGTATCGTATAAAATTATACTGTGTTCCAATAAACACTAATCTCCAAACCTGCTATGTGTTACAAAGGTTTGTATTTGGTGTTTTTGATTTTTCGTCAAAACAATAAAAAATCTACACATAAAAAAAAACAAAAAGAACACCAACCAACCAACAAACAAATAAAAACGTCGAAGGTATGCCAGTGCTTTGTATTTTTATTTTTTTAACGTGATACAAAAACTGTGTATAAATTTGAATTTGATGAATTAAAATATAACATTTCTGCACATCTGCTGTAAGTTTATAAAAAAAGGAAAACAGGTGGAAAGTAAAACGCGTAACCATGCGTTGGCTGGCTCACAGACTCTAACGAGATGAAATTTTGAATGAACCATTTTCCGCAGTAGAAAAAAAAACCGAACGTGATTATCAATGCTTGTATTTATTTATTTATTTATTTTTTTGCCATTATTATTATTTTGTTTTTTATCAATCTGAAAATTTACTGATTATGACGTTCATACCTACCAGTACAAATTTTCCATAAAAAGTTCTCAAATACTGTCGTAGTCGAGACAATAGAATTTGAAGACCCAGACTTAAACTTCGATTTTGTAACAATCGAAATTAAGGACAAATTATTATTTAAAAACTGAAAAGTGTGCATGTTTTCCCACTATTTTCTCCTGACTCGTAAAGACGGATTGATCCCAATTTTTTTATTTTTTTTTTTACAGTTTTTTGTTTTATTATGTTAGTATTGAATCGCACAATGAACACTTCACTATCAGCTTTACCAATCCTATATAGGCCTACCTATAAATATATTATGCTGGTTATTCTTTATTGCAGTTCGAAACTTAACCATGCATATTAAAACGATATTTTTTTGTTTTATTCTTTTATTCTATTGTTTTAATAGCTTCTCACATGACAACGTTGAGGTCATCAGAAATGCCTGGAATGCTTCACTTCGAGGAAGATTAATTTTAATTGACGCAGTCTTCAACTCTGTAAGTCATTTAAATAAATTTTGAAAGGAATAGGCACAACGTTTTAACCCTTTAACGTACGATCGTACTAAAAAGTTGAGTCCAACAATATTGTTGTTTACGAAGCCATTTTACAGTCAGATTTTTCCCAAACTCAGCAAGGTCCTGTAAGAACCATGGCAATTAACAGTTTTACATGAAAAATTAGCCTGGGTTGACCAGTTGACCTAGAAACATGGTTACAAACATAAGCTCAGTCAAACTCCCATAGGTTGTGTACAAAATGTACAAAATGCCAGGATTTTCTCCAAATTTGGCTTTTTGCTGTCAACACCCTGTCACCAACTGTGTACCAGGCAACTAGTCTATAATTACTTTGTGGGTTTAGAGGACCTCTACCAGTCATTTGAGACCATTTGAGAGGAGATTGTGTTCACAAAAGTAATGTATTTGCACGATATTCAAACGTACTGACAAAGATAGTACCATCGCGCAGCCGTGTATACAACGTCATCGTCACTGTGATATTTATTTATTTGTGTATGTTATGTTATTTATCAGGTGTTTTTTTTTTTTTTTTTTTTTTTTTTTTTTAGATTAAAGTGATTTTTTCATAACTACGGTTGTACTGTTTTTGTGAATTTGCAGTATAAATAGTTTGGAAAAGTAAATAATTATTACCGTTGACAATCCGCGATTAATTTTCCATTCTTAAAAACAAATGATGTAATTCATTACTTTGGTGATTGTCAGTACACGTCAGCCTAAAAGAAGAAGAAAAAGAAAAGGAGAGAAAAAACGCCGTGTTTGTATTCTATTAAGTTCTGCATGTTTAGGCTGCAATACCATGCTTATACTAAATGGCAAGTTTATTGTTTTATTCTTTTAAGCTTTTAAGCTTCAACACTGTAATCATCAGGGGTGCCTGGAGCGCGCAGGAGGGAGATTACTGACGCAGTCACCAACACCCGTAAGTCCTTAAAATGAATAAAATAAACAGTTGAATCAATATGAAGTAAACTTATTATTCACAACGTCATCATCACCTTGTTATGTTAAATTAATAATTAATAATTATATACAATTATTTCCATACGAAATTCACAAAATTAAGAGCTAACAGATGAGCAATAACCAGGTAACCATGAAATATGGGCGTGGTCAGCGTGTAGGCGTGGTCTAAGATTCAACCAGGGCTTGTTGCGACTTGCCTTTAAAATTTACCGGTAAAAGAAAACACATGATACTGGTATGTTCGAAATGCGTACGTCAAAAGTTCGTTGTATTTCATTACGAAGTTACGTTTGTATAGTCCATCGTACCACAGTGGACCGATCCACTAAGCCCCGCCTTTTCTGTATTGGCCAATCACAGACGTGATTGCGCAACCGAAAGTTCGACAAACACGTTAGGGCATGGTGCGCGTGCACAGTGGGCTATTTGACAACCAGAGCAAGCAAACTCCAATCACTAACGACATGGGAGTCAGGAAATAGCCTGTGGGCTTCAACGTTTTATTGTAGCCATACAGGCATGACGTCAGTTGTAAAAGTGTAACAAACAATCGAAAGACTATGACTTAGGGGCAAGCATACCCATTCCCTCGAGCCTTGCGTTAAAATTAACTTTGCTTTACCAAGAGGAACTATAAGTGCATGAACGTACAAGCAAACAACTGTTACTAGCATCATTAAAAATCATAAAAATTATAAGAATAATTCAAACAAAATCTAACTACCACGGTAAGCCGAAAGCATGTAGCTAACTCACGTGGATGTACTATGAACCAGTAACGATATGTAATTGTAATAATAATTATTAAAACTATTTAATTCAAACAAAATCTAACTACCACGGTAAGCCCAAAGCATGTACAGTAGCTAACTCACGTGGATGTACTATGAACCAGTAACGATATGTAATGGTAATAATATTTATTAAAACTATTTACATCAAAAAACGGAGAAAAACAAATCCCCTAAATACTTCCGAAGTTCGTGTATAGAAGATAACTTGATCTAGTACAGTAGTGAAGACCGTGACAAATGTGTACAAAGTTGCCAAGAGAGGGCAGTATGTACAAAGTAAGGTTGAACAGTGGTTGCATGCAGAGTAACCTATCATTATACACTGATGTTCCGCGACTAAGGTCTCTTAGTTATGGTTTTCTAGAATACCATCATACGAAAAATAATAAAAAATAAACAACAATGGCGTTTTTACCGCTTAAAGAATCAACAGGTAAAACGAAGTGGTACTGTGAAGAGAAAAACAAAAATCTTTTTACATGGAACAAAAAAAAACAGTTACTGTTTCTCGAATGCAGTGATCGAGCTTCATTTCTTCCGTAAAACGTCGATGAGGGCGCACTGCCATAAGCACTTTCAGGAAGTGCACAGATAATGGTACCAACACGTAGCGTCATGTCATAAACCTACTCCCTAGTATATCAAAGTATTCATATATATATTTTTTTTAACGTCAATAAAGTGCAAAACGTGGATCAGCCACTAGGAACAGACCCCGTTGGAAACAAAAAACTTTGATTCTACAGTTCCCGAAGTCAAAAATCTAATTGTTTTTGTTGTTGTTATTGTTGTTTGTTCGTTTGTTTGTTCGGTTTTTTTTTTGTTTTTTTTGTGTGTTTTTTTTCACAAGACAACTGAATTCAAAATTAACTTAAGTTTTCTAAATTGTTGTCATGTCATATCGACAGCTAGAAGATGGAAATTAACTCACTTCGCAATTTTTTTTTCTCCTTCTTTTTGATTGGCTGCACGTCAGCTTAAAAGATCATCTATCACGTTATATTCTTTATTACGCACTGCATGATAAGAGTGTAGTTCGATAATATACAACCATGAACAACTTAAAACGCTATTTTATTTTATTACTTTTTGGAAAGTTTTTAACATTTCAACGTATAGCCACAGTGGTGCCTGGAACACTATGAGGAAGATTAAGTTTAACTATTAAAACTTTCTGCCGCTAGCGTTGATACGTAAACACTGATTGGTCCAGCTTAGATCTAAACATTGGAACCCTGCCTGTACTTTTTTTTTTAAAGTTGACTCGGCATGATCAATTGTCACTAGTCTGGGCAAAGACTCCACTTTGAAGGGTTGTGTCTACAGCCAGTCGTTTTATGTCCAATCAGCAAGCCTGATTGAGATTTGGCTGGATGGTGGCGGTGGGTGCACTGCAAAAACTTGGGTGCTAAATTGATTTTCTTGGTATCTATATAATTATGACAACACCAGCATGGTGTTAATTTTACCAATGAAAAAGCAATGGGGATAACTAACACCATGTCGGTGTTGTCACATTATAGATACCAAGGGAATCAATTTAACACCCCAGTTTTTGCAGTGTGAAGGGGCTGGGGCGGTGGAAAAGTGGGGCCAGGTAATTGCAAGTATTCCTACCACGGATCTGCCGATCCGTCAGTGTACATGAGATACCCATCTTTTTTGGATGACTGAATTGTATTTGCGGGGTGTATGTACAAAAGTTTTCCTTGCAGGTAATACACCAACATTTTTATAATGGGTGCGTTCGATTAGCTTCCCCGTGTATATCGGGGAGTTACACTCGTGGTAGCCACTATACGCAAGGCTAATCGAACGCTGCGGTGTATTCACTTGACATTCTGGAAAAACTAAGGTTAAAGGTTGTTCCCCGCCGTGAGCCTGCAGCCGTACTACGTCATTACACCGGGTAGCCACCAGAGACCCGCTCGCGAGCTGGGGCTGTGGTGGCATACACCGGGGTCAGACACGAGTATCACCTGATGGCTAATCGAACGCTCTCGTGTAAGCTTTACTTACACGTGTGTTACGTACCATTGTGTCCGACATGGACTATTGTGTCCGACAAGGTTTTTGAACCATTATGTCCGGCCCATTGTGTCCGTAGCACCATTATGTCCGGCCCATTGTGTCCGTAGTACCTTTATGTCCGGCCCGTTATGTCCGCTGGACCATTATGTCCGGCCCTTTATGTCCGCTGGACCATTGTGTCCGGCCCGTTATGACCGCTGGACCATTATGTCCGGCCCGTTATGTCCGCTGGACCATTATGTCTGGCCCATTATGTCCGCTGACCCATTATGTCCGGCCCATTGTGTCCGCTGGACTAAACAGCGAGTAAATACAATGTTCTTTACAAATTGTCGATTTCCTGTGTTTCGGACATAAACATTTCAGAGGAAAACAATGTATTAACTTCATAATCAGTTAGCTTTTAAACTGATACTGATAAAAACAATCGATCAATACCAATCCTGCGTTCTACCTTAAATGTCATAAGTCTATTTCCATAAACCAGTAAACTAAAATATCACAAAATCCAGTTTGCCACAGCCCGATTAAATTCAAATAATCATGAATCCATTGACATCCCGTGGGAAACCAGCTCACAACGCCGCCCATGTGAAGAATACAACAACACTTTTGAATCTGAATAATGTTGGTTTCCATGAGTCATTTTATTGTTTATCTTTACCAGTCCTAAGTTTGTTGTTTTAATAAACCGTCGTGTACCCGGCAAAAGGACGTAAGGGAAAGTTCCCGGCAAAAGGACGTAAGCGAAAGTTCCCGGCAAAAGGACGTAAGCAATTTATGTTAAAATTTGTGTTTCAAGAATTATGAGCGGGAAAGTTTGGTAAACATGTTGCCATGCAAAAGTCATTCTAAAAAGGTTAAATTCTGCATGGGGAATGGGGAAACATGTCTTTAGGGTAATTCTAGCCAAACAAAAAATGACAAAAATGATATATTTTTCATGTCAGGAGCCGTTTTGTGGCTTACGTCCTTTTGTTACTGGGACAAACTACTTTATGTTCCCGGCAAAAGGGCGTAAGGCCTTACGCCCTTTTGCCGGGCACACGACGATAAACGATAAATCAAAATGAACAGTATTTGCAGAAATCGTGTTTTTAAAATCATGATATACGTTTGGGAGATAGATGTCAGAGCAATTACAAGAAATTATAATGGGGGTCAGGTTGGTGCGTTGGTATCTCTCCCTGCATTTCACCTCTCTGTGGACCCTGGTTCGAATCCCACCTCAGACCGAAGCCTGTGTGTGCAATGAGTTTTCAGTCCCTACCCTATTGCGTAGGTTTTTACCATTTGGGGGTTTTCCCCCCACATCTAAGACTGAACAATATAGTGAACAATTCTTCACCGCCTCCTGTTCATCCTGTTATTGCCGCTAATTGTGCTGTTGGATGTGTAAACATTCAACGAAAATTTCGCAAAACAAAATCTTTAAATTTTCACAAGTTATCTCTTATATAACCTCTGGGGGGGGGGGGGGGGAAGGTAGCTTTAAAAAGATAATGACGTTTTAATATATTATAAGGAACGTATATGCACGGATTTCTCATAGCACTGCAGTTGACTGCACCTTAGGAGTTTCTGTAACTGTGATGCCCGGCGGTCGCCCAGGGTTGGGGGTCAAATTGAGAAATAACTTCGTGGCTTACAAGCTCATTAAGAGTCAGACGATGATAACTATTGTGAGTAGTGAGTCCAGACGCGTTGATGAATTCTATAGGTAAACATTTTGAGTTTAATGGGTGTAGACTTGCTGATGAATTGATGCGTGACCATTGAGAGTCATCTGACGTGCTGAAGAAAAAAAAAGAACAAACAAGTTTCCGGAGGATCCGTGTTGCAAGTTTGACTTGGATGGGGTTGTGAATATCAAAGGACGAGAAAACTCAATGAGTCTGATGAGTGAGTAACTATTGTGGGTATTGAGTCCAGAAACTCCAGACTAATAAATGTCACAGAGTCTGGTAAGTTAACTGTTATCGAATGCCAGACGTGTCTGACCTTGGTCCTAGCGTCGAGGAAGGAATAGGACAAGTAGGCCTAAATGGATTTTTGTTTCTGTCGATGGACAATGATATCATGGAAGTGGCAAGCTTGCTTTTACCATCTGCTTGTTTCCATCCCTCTATGCACAGGAACAGTCGGTGTCACAGGGTATCTTGCAGACATATGGCAGCAAAACGGTACATGGAAGATCATTCCAAAGCAATCTACCAACACTCTTGTAAAATGCAGCACAATCTTCCTTTGATTTGTAATTATCCGGTTGACGGCTTGCCCACTGGACGTAGTCCAAGGCTGTGCCGTCACTCCAGCGGAAATTGCCTTCCTTCTTTCGATCAGACAACCCAATCCACACGTGGGTAGTCTTCTGGGTAAAGACGGGCGAAGATTTCAAATACTTGGCAATGAACGCCGTCTCGTCGGAGCTATGCATGGACGCGAGGTGGCCCCGTCCGCCGGCGGTAAAAAACTGCCGACAGTGTGCTTCTCCATCGGCCCACGACAATTTACGGCCACCCAATAAGCGATAGCAGTTGTTGCCGAAGCGAGTCCACAGCGGTGGACAGCCGGCCGTTGTCAGCCCAATCACAGCCATCAGGACTATAACCGCACCTCGAAGGTAGATTGCCATTATTGATTCAAGCTACCGGTCGTATTGCAAGAGCAAAGAATTATGGGGAGGAAAATGATTTGGTCTTGACTTTTAACTCTGTCTTTAGGACTGAACGCCTACCTGGTCGCTGATCGAAAGAGGATCAATAGCCAATCAGATTTTACTAAAATATAATTGTATACTTTAAACACGCCTCTTGTTGATTTTTTAAGTACTGAAGCATATTTCCGCCACGTGAATAAAAACATCTCATTCTTATCGTGTACGTACACGATAGTTATCGTGTACGTACATGATAAGTTCCAACTTATCGTGTACGGACACGATAATTATCGTGTACGTACAAGATAACTATCGTGTTCGTACACGATAAGAGTGAGAATTTGTTTTATTCACGTGGCGGCAATACGCTTCCGTACTTAAGTATGTTTCGTTATAATTTTTAAAACATTTGTAAATATTGTAAATCACTGTGGGGGTGAATTGGAGCGCCAGCCAAGACTTAGACTTGTGCTATTTCTGATCCACGTGCGGCACAAGTTGTTGACACAAAAGATATCCTCAGATATCCTTGGCACAAGGGTATCCAGTTATACTGCACTAAGCAATATGGTGGCACCTTCGGGCTGCCGTCTTTCAACACTCCTTTACTCTGCAGTGGTTAGGGTCTGGCCAATGGGAGTCTACAGGCTTGTAGGGTATACCAGGGGTGAGGATTACGTGGAATATTAGCCTTTTTGGCCAACTGAAAAAAGTTTTGACCATATTTGGTAACATAATTGTGTTGGATTTTGTCAACTCTCCGCTGCTATGTGGGTTTTAAGCAGTTTTGAAACGTTGCTTACCACATGTTAAGCTTATAGGGAGAACAACATTATTGGAATCAGTATTTCTTGTATTGAACCCATGCCTGTAAAAATACATTACAAAGCCTGGCATGTCTGGTGCTAGACCATGGGCACATTTATACAAAATACAAGCCAAACGAAAGTCCATCCTTTACACAGAGGTTTGCAGGAAAGCATCCCAATGATATCATCACCGTGAACATTAACAAAGTCTTTTCAACAATCCAGCCGGCTCTTTATCAGTCTTAACCGCTTTATTAGCAGTCTATAATTGCATCTAGTTTACCACTCTGTTTCTATGGTTTGACCCCCAATCTATCCATACAACTTTTCATGCTTTTTTTCTATCGACAGTTTTACAATGTAATCAGTGTAAAGATATCTGCTTGGAAAATTTGTCTTTTTAATGTATTGAAATATTTTTGTACTTTCAAAATGGAATTAGTATGGCGCCCTCTGTCTGTCAAAATTACGGCTTATAAGAATATTTGTTTGTTTGTTTTTTAATTTGGTATGTCTACCTCCACCAAAAGGAACCGACGTACACAATGATAGTGATAACGGATTTGTGTTCAGAGCTCTATGGAAACTGACCTCAGAGCGCCTAAAGCCCCAGCTCTACTTTTTTGTTAGAAACGAAAAACAATGTTCTCAGATTAACATTTGTACCACATGGTATACAGATAATGATGGTAGAAAACTTTCCTTGGAATATTTCTGTGTTATCTTTTCACTTGTTTGTATTATTTTGTTACAGCTGTTAATCCTTCAACATTACGGTCATAAGAGGTGCTTTGAATGATGTTCATCGGTAAAGACTAACTTCAACCTACGCAGTCATCAATTCCGTAAGTCCTTAAAAATTGAATAAATAAACAAATGAATACATACAAAGTACAACAGACGTACCATCTCCACCGGCTGTTTTCATGTTAAAACAATAACAGTTAGGTTCAATTGACATTTATTTCCATACGTTATTCACAAAAGTAAGAGTTGACAATAACAAGGAAACTGGAAATTCGCACGGACGCGTGGTTCAAGATTCAACCACGGCTTGCAGCGGCTTGCCTCTGACCGTTTCCTTGCAAATGAAACAATGAAATGAGGTGACATTTTCACAGGTTGTTTTTATTACAGATATCTTGATTTTGGCAAGGAATGGAAGCATTTACAGTCAGTTTACCAATGTTGAGCTGGGGCTTTAAACATGAACACTTAATACAATAAAGATTTTGAGTTTATCGAAAGATAAAAGATACACTTGAACTAACTCCCTGTAGGCCTAAACGTCACCTTAAAAAACATTTGCGAAATAATTATTTATTGCGTTCTTTTCTTTTGTTTGTATTATTTTGTTACAGCTGTTAATCCTTCAACATTACGGTCATAAGAGGTGCTTTGAATGATGTTCATCGGGAAAGACTAACTTCAACCTACGCAGTCATCAATTCAGTAAGTCCTTAAAAATTGAATAAATATACAAATGAATACATACAAAGTACAACAGACGTAACATCTCCACCGGCTGTTTTCAGGTTTTTAGTTATGTTCAATCGACATTTATTTCCATACGAACAGAGGCATGGTTCAAGATTCAACCAAGGCTTGTAGCGGCTTTCCTTTGAAAAATTAAGAAAATACATAGTTACGTGTATGTGTATAACACGATTATATCTTCCTAATTTACGTTGTGTAACTCGCTGTAAATTTTAGTTAGGCCGGCTTAGTCGACAAATATACGATAAATTATCATAACTCCATTTTACGATCCGCGATCGGTGTAACATTCTTTGTTTGTAACAATGAGGGCTGGAATACCATAATTAATAAAAGGAGAAGAACAAAAGATTAAAATAAATAAACTAATAAACAAATGGTGATATTATTGTTATCGCTCAGAAAATTAACAGGAATAAAACGAAGTGGGACGGTCTGGAAAAAAAAGGTTTTGCAAGCAACATAAAATAACAAAAGGTTATCGTTTCTCGAATGCTAATATCCGTAACTGCTTTTTACAATATTGTCTTGAGCCTTTTTAGTCAAGGTTACATCCCATTCCTCAAAGGTCTAGACCCTTTATAGTAACCCTTAATTCGTAGCTTCCCCATTTTTTTTTTTTTTTTTTTTTTTTTTTTAAATGTTGTTTAGACTTTCATGAAATTTAATGTTTTTAGTCCAGTGTCCATAATTGTTTTGTGTAGTAAATCTAAATACTTATTAACTCGATGTAATTATTTATACCGTGATTTTAGACGCAATTCAATCTGTTGATTGCAAGGATTTTAAGTTTTAAATAAATAAACCCTTTTTCATCGTTTTCATCATCATCATCATGATCGAGCAAAATTTACTTTTAGAGAGGGCGCTCTGATATAAGCATTTTCAGCAACTTTGTCTGTGAGCCACTCTATTTCCCTTGGTTTACTTGTACCAGTTCAGAGGGACAACTGTTAACACTTTTTTATTCTAATATCTTTCTGGTAATGAAACCAAGAGACCCACAAAAGTGACTTGCACAGTGACCGTAGGCCTGAAGATACCTGTGTATTGAAAAGGTGTTAAACAAATGTCAGTTTTAGATGCGGGAGGAAAACCCCAAATAGGAAAAACCCACGCCCAGTCCAGGATTCGAACCGGGGTCGCAGAGGTGAAAGGCAGGGAAAAACCACTGAGTCAACCTGAATGCCCTTAACGGTGAGGGATAAAAACATGAGCTTTTTCAACTCATGGCATACGATTACAGGCTTGGATATTGGTCTTCAACTATGGGGCGCAATGGGAGACTTTTCGAACGGTCCTTTTTTCACGGTTCTCACTAGTAGAACGCATGCTCAGAAGCTCGCGCGCAACACTGAGCATGTGCGCGCATGCTCAGAACTGTCAAGAAGGACCGTCGTGTCTGCTGCTGCCAGCGTCTCAAAAGTCTCCTATTCTTATTATTTATAGGACCCAACCGACATTTTTTTTTTATCATTATTTTTTTTTTTTTTTAGATCATAAAATGTCACTGTACTCCCCATCACAAAACTCCGGTTGTGCTCTCTGCAAACTTGTTACAAAATAAACTGTTGCCAAAGCCCACATTATCAACAAATCAAGATCAGATAACCGTGTTACATGTATATGGGTTCAAGGTCTGTATATCTCGACCGAAACAACTTGTGGCTGCACTCGTCGGCAAAAAAAAAATGAAACCAAATGCAAAGATCAAGTACCGAATTATGTAAATAGTTTTAAAGTTGTGTTGTTCGGTAACCATCATTGTGTAGATCCTGGTGGCTTTTCATTGTCTACATAATCACTAAGAAGGCAGGTTTATAGAAGTCCCGTTTGAAATCAATTGGAAAGGTGGTGAATTGGAAAGGTAGCTCGCAATCATGGGTGTCTCGGAGACCCCAAAG
Source organism: Marthasterias glacialis (assembly GCA_911728455.2). Lineage (NCBI taxonomy): Eukaryota > Metazoa > Echinodermata > Asteroidea > Forcipulatida > Asteriidae > Marthasterias > Marthasterias glacialis. Next base: position 16,813,848 of record OU452233.1, read on the forward strand.
GTGCAAACGAAAACAATAGTCAAGGGACTTGTTGTTGGAACCTTCCTGGTACTTTTAGGAGGAGTGGCCATACCATTCTCTTTCGAGGCGATCATTGATTTCGTCCTTAACAAGGTAAGAACTGTTGAATAAATTTGAATAATAGTTGCTTAATTAACTGATAATGCATAGCAAAATACGCGGGCAAAGTAAACCCCGCCCATTTCTCAAAAAAAAAAAACATTTGTCGTTCTATCCTCCTTGGTTATTTGATTTTATAATGAAATGTGAACAAAACGAATGTGACTAATATTTACGTCCCTGTGACAAAGAGGCGTCCATTTCGAATTGGCGACTTAAAAATGACATGCGCCACAAAACGTAAATAATTGAAGGGATGGCTACTATAGTTAATGCTATTGACTCTTAGGAATGGAGGCCTAGACTTAAACTGGTTTTCACACTGAACTATGTTCAAATACTATTGTCAATATCCCTCGCACCACCTTTGATGCCACCATTTTTGTGTTTTACCCTGTGTTCATTAGCCCCCGTGGATACCGATTTCAGTAAGAGACCATCATGGGGCCAGACTATTATTCATTAAAGAATCGGTCTGAATTATCGATTGAAATTGATTCAAAACAAAATCCTTGCACAGAGATAATCATGTATATTTTACGAACATCAACATTATTAAGGTAAACACATTGATTTGTTTATATAATTATATCAACACTGCAGGATTCCTTAGAGAAACTCGAACACACCATAACCACATACCAAAATTCTGATTACGTTAGTATACGTCCTGATATGTATTAAAAAAATAATAACAATAGAGAAGAAGAAGAAATACACGCAGTCGGATGTTTAATGCAATGGGTGGTTAGGAGATTTCGATGCTGTAATTTGTCTGTTTGTACACACTCTGTTTTTGTTTGGATTATAATTTGCAGATGATGATCCTTGATCCCGGTTCCCTCGTTTATCAAGAGTGGAAGAATCCATCGCTTCCTGTCTATACTAGATTCTACTTCTTCGATCTGCAAAATCCTGAAGAGGTACTCAAAGGTGGCGAACCAGAAGTAAAAGAAGTCGGACCTTATTCCTACAGGTACATGCATTGTTGTATAATTAGGGAAAGTATCCTCTTTTTTTTCAATTATTGCGTCAAATCACCAAGCTTTGACATGAAAGATCTGCTCGGTGGCTTAGCCGGGGGGTAAAGGGGGATAACTAGCCTCTGTGGAACATCTTACCCCCTGCTTGTCCTCCTCTGCAAAAAAAACAACAACAACAACAACAACAACAACAAAAACAACAGAAACAACGTGCTGGGTACGCCACTGTACCTGTTATGAATCACGTTCATAATGATAAGTATAGCTTAGAGTTTATCTTACTGTCTGAGTGGACCTCACAATGTATGAACGTATGAACTATCAGTTACCGGTATTATGCACCTCAAAATGCTTCAGCATTGCAAACAGTATTAAACAAGAACATAAGAATATTATAAGGTATACTTTTAGGTTGTGTTACTTCTTACTCTCTTAATGTAAAAGAGTGAAAACATCACTCTCTTGCCCGAGTGGTGGTGTCATTTTCACTCTTTTTAGAGTGCAATTATCTCTAGTTTGCTCTTTTAGAGGGAAATTTGAGTAAACTTCACTCTGAATCGAGTGAAAAAGAAAATATTTCTACTCTAAAAAGAGTTGTCCCCCATACCACTCTATTAAAAAGAGCCATATGGCGGACAAGTCTTTTTAGAGTGGAAACATTTTCTTTTTACTCGATTCAATGTGAAGTTTACTCAAATTTCACTCTAAAAGAGCAAACTAGAGATAATTGCACTCTAAAAAGAGTGAAAATTACACCACCACTCGGGCAAGAGAGTGATGTTTTCACTCTTTTACATTAAGAGAGTAAGCACACCAACAGCCCTGTAGCTGACAGTAAAATACCACAAATCAGTTCAAAACGAATTAATCGTTTACTCAAATAGTTTTGTTGTGTGTACAGTCCATCCTCATATCAACGCAGACAAAATATGATTTCTTTAGTCGTCTCAGAAGCTTCGTTCAGCTGTGTGAATATTTGACCCCAGTGCCTCTGTTTACAAATCCCACTGGTCTATACTAACTGTAAAACTAAGTTAGTCTTCCGTAATACAATTTGTTTTCAAAAGATACAAAAACATACTAATATATATTTTTAAAGATTGATATCTGCAGACCCTGCAGAGGAGAAAATAACTTCAGGAAGGTGGGAAAAGGGTTTAGATTAGTGGCGTGTCGTGGCCGAGCGGTCTAGCGCACCGGACTCAAGCACTGGGTGTTTCTGATCAGTGTGTTCGAGTCCCGGTCTTGAAACTCGCGTCCCTAAAGCAAGACACTTAACCATTCCTTCAGCCGTAGGTCCCGTGCACTGTGCATTGCACGTATAACATAACCCAGTTACACTTATCGCTAAGAGAAGGGGGTTTGCCCCGGTGTTTCTGCCAGTGGCTGCTGAATGCTCCGCAGCATCTTGTAAACAAGTGCCCGGAGTACCTAATTGCTGATAGATACGTGCGCCATATAAGACTCCGGTATTGTTAGTTCAAACACCGTGTAAGTTTCCTTTTGACTGTCAACAACATCTACCCATGAAATTAATATACTTTCATATCATTGTCCGTGCAGGGTATACAGCTTGATTTGGCCATGCTGTACGGAAAGTTCTAAAAGCTAATAATTAAATTGTATCTTGTATAAGTACCAAAATGTGAGAAAGACTTTGCAACTACCAATAGCGGTGTAGTAGTCATTGCTGGTGTTGACTTAAAGCGGGCAGCTAGCTCCTGATTAAACCCAGCATATAAATGACCCTACACTTCAGTCAGTTGAATATAATCTGGTTTATGTACTTGAGGTCATGTACTATGCACCGTAATTAATAATAAAGTTCAGTGGGTGCAGAGTGATTATGCAAAATTAGCATGGCTGTAGCGTAATTGGAACAGGGGGGTCACTTGCCCCATGGAATGATCACCCGATACGAAACATCCTTATTGTGAAGTTGAATTTTCGACTGGCATTCGAGACTGATGCATAGACATTTTGCATGGAGGTCATCCTACCGCACGGATGTAGCTAAACCGTAGCCCGGACCTACACGTAGCCGTAGCCCCAACCCTGCAGCGGCGTAGCCACAGGGAGGGGGGTGGGGGCACGTGCCCCCACAAAATTACAGTAGTCACAGTTGCCCCCTCTCCCTCCCATGAACAAAATCAAGAAAGCCTACATGTAACAAATATGGCCCCTGCTCACCTAACCCTCTGAAAAGCAATGCCCCCCCCCCTCCCCCACGCACCCCAGTGAAACAAATCCTGGCTGTGCCGCTGCAATCCTGAATTCAAGAAAGGTACACATATCTGGGCTACAGTTAGGTCCAAGTTAAGTTTGGGTTCAGGCTACGTTTAGGTACAAAGTGTGGGCAAGGGTCAAGGCTACATTTAGGTACATGTTTTGGGCCAAAAGGTTGTTTTTAACCGTTTATACAAAAAAGGGCTGTGTATTCATAACACTTTAATGGTAAAAGGTGTCTCCTTTTCTTGAACTAGTTTCATTTTTTATTTTATTTGTTTCATAATGCAGATTATTTCTACCCAAGGTGAACATCTCCTTTAATTCGAACGATACGGTGACGAGTCTTCAACACTACAGATATGTCTTCGAGCCTTCGGAGTCAGTTGGCAGTGAGCACGATGTGTTTATGTCAGTCAATATACCCTTGTGGGTAAGTGTTTAAAAAAAACAAGACACTAAACCAGTGGCTTAACGGGGGCAGGGACGGGGGGGGGGGCAGGAGGCATATGTAAAGAACAGGTCTCATACTTCAAAACGTAACTCTGCATACCTTGCAGGAAAAAAAAAACACCGAGTGTTTTGAGACGCCCATCGGGTGTGGCAAAGCGCTATATGAGAACTGGGCACTGTTACTGTTATAAAGTTTGTTTTAAATCTCTCTTGACTTTTTTGACGTGTGCTCTCTATCTAACAGTCTGTGGTGTACATGTTCAGAGACGCGCCGAAATTTATGCAAAAGATCTTAGCAGGAATCATCAAAGACGTCGGGGAGGAACCGTTTGTTCAGCTGAGTGTCCGACAGTTTATCTGGGGGTATGACGAACCTCTCTTCCAGTGGCTGAATAAAAACTTCCCCGACATGGAACTGCCTGAAGGGTTTGAAGAACAATTTGGATTCCTTCTCGGGGTAAGGACGACGTGATTTATTTTTCTTCTCTTTTATTGATGTTTTCTTACCCCCCCCCCCCCCCATGCCGGTTGCCCCTAAATAAGATCGACAAAATTCACAAATAAATGGTTGGATACATCAATAAATGTAATCTAATCTGATAATTAATTTTTTAAAGTGCACTAAACAAAATCATATCAGCACACTCAGTAAAAAAAAGTATTGCCATTAAAAACAATAACAGTAAAAGTTTGAAAACTCCTCCCCCGTTATATAATTGCCCCCTCTTGCACCCACGCACCAGACAACAGAAAACGTTACGCCATTGACACTACCATTGATGTTTATTTTAACCAGATTTTTGTCAACGTTTTTGATACATCGGATATGGGGTTGTGATTGCCCGCCCTCAAAACCATTTCTTTGACCTTCCCTTTCCCCCGCCTCCATTTTAGAGTTTGGCTACGCCGCTATTGCGGTGGTTTAAGCCTTATTCCTATCAGATAGTTATAAAAATACACTGTGAAAATGTTGCATTGAAGATTGTCAATTTCCTTTTGAATTTCAGAGAAATAACACTGAAATGGGGGAATACACCGTCTTCACCGGTGTGGAAAACATATCAAGGGTCAATCTCGTCGACAAATTTAACGGCCTCCCGGAATTAAACTTCTGGACGTCTGATTATGCAAATCAGATTGTAGGAACAGGTGAGGTTTGGTCTAATTGGGTAGTGTCGACATTCTTTAAAAAATATGGCGCTTAACATTGCTTTTGTTTGCTATTAAGTTTTGATTGTATGCATTCATGGTGCGATTTGGTTGCAGTACTGTCCTGATGTAGTAAATTTCATTTTTAATTTTCATCTTGCTTTATAAATTTGCTACATTATACAAAAATGCGATTCAGTGGTTGCCGAGTGCGTCTCACATTTGGGCTCCATTGTCCGCAGATTTGTGCGTATTATTTGGTCGACTCCTCGAACCAATCTTAACCCAACGCACCAGTCCTTCTTTCTGCCATAACACTATTATTCTTGTTGTTAAGGAGTGTTTTTTTTTTTTTTTTTTTTTTTTTTTTTTTTGTCCACAGATGGCATGATGTATCATCAGAACGTTAAAGAAGATGAATTATTGTATATATTCCATCCAGATCTTTGTAGGTAAGTCTCAAACGAAACATTACACCCTAAAAACGGATTGGTTAAAAACAACCAAGCTTATTGGTTAATCTAACCAAGATATTGGTTGGATTAAACATGATTTAACCAAAATGTTGATAAGTTTACAAAGATTTGTTGTTAAATTACCCATTATATTGGTTAAATTGACCAGTAAGCTTGGTTGGACACATATCTACCGATACATTGGTTATTTTAGCCAATCTGTTTTTAGGGTGTACAAATAAAAAAAAACTATGTTTGTGATTTTAAAATGTAAGGGGTTAAAAGCCATTTGCGAGTTAGATTTTGAATAATGTCTGGTACGCTGACTTGATTTGGTTACAAGTGAACGCTATTGGATTCATCAGACTAAAGACATGGATTCATCAGACTAATGTCACATGGTCCAGGACAGGCTGCTGTTGTATAGACCTTACCTGTTGATAAACAAACTGCGCTGGTTGGTATGGACGGCCAAATGTAGCAAAGCATTCAAGGCTTGTTGAGAGACGTTGTGACCAAATTCAAAATATTTTTGCAAACTTTCTATTTAACCAGAAAATACATCCCATTATTGGTTGGTTTGTTTCCAACAAATTCTAATCAATTTGTGAATATCTTGTGTAACATTTTTGCAAACTGTGATTATCTGTTTTTTATATGCATTGATGGCTTCCCGTAGTTTATCCGTCTTAGTTGGCAAAAACTCAGGCTGTGACGTTGCAAAAGAAAGGTTTATACAAATTTCTTTTGTTTAAAAAACATTGACCACTATTTTGTATGGAAGGTCCTGAGTATCAAAAAAAAAGTATAAACTGGCTTGGTTAACAAAATGCATCTTGTGAAACCGAAGTGTCTATTTTGAACGTAGTGAAGATTTTAGCCTGTAAAATATCGGCATGCATGTGTTACAAAGTACAGGGACAAGTAGGACCGGGTCGGTCCTGAAGAGGTCCCCCGGTGGACCACGTCGCCGGGCCCGCCGCCGGACGCGAGCGGGAAGCGGTCGCACACTACAATCTGTATTCTTCTACCAACAGATCCATGCCTTACACATACGTAAAGGATGACGTTCTGAAAGATGTCCCCCTGAAGATGTTCGGTCTTGCCCCGTGGGCTTATCAGAACAGCAGTGTGTTTCCTGACAATGAGGGATTTAAAGCCAATGACCGCGACAGTGTACCTACCGGTCTCATGCGAGTCGATCCTTGCAGGTTTGGTAAGAACGAAGACCATTTTGTTTTATCAACAAATTGATTGCCAGCTAGCCATTTAGAATTTTTTTTTTTTTTTTTTTTTTTTGGGGGGGGGGTATTATTATTCTCTCTTCTTCTTATACAAGGACATACGTCTTGTCACTCTTAAAATTAACAAACAAATATTTTATACTTTTGTGTTTGTTTGGTTTTATGGGAAAACACAGACATTGTATCTGTTGTTAAAGTTTCCCGGGGTCGGGGTCATTCGAGGAGTGTTAAAGCCCCAGCTCAACATTGGTAAGAAGAAAAACATTTATGTTCACAGATTTACATAAACCTTGCATGGTAAAAAAGATGATAATGGTGGAAAACTCTCCTTGAAATATTTCTGCCTGAAGTGTTACTGTTTTTAATACTAAACGAAATAAGATCCAAAATCAGTCTTCGTCTCAGTGAGACGAAAACTCTGCCTATAGGAATGCGTACAAAAAATGCTGAATGCTTTTTAACTATTTTCTTGCAAATGAAACAACAAAATGAGCTGACATTTTCACAGGTTGGTTTTTGTTACAAATGTTTTGACTTGTGCAAAGAATGGAAGCATTTACAGATACTTAGACAGTGTTGAGCTGGGGCTTTAAATGCATTCCAAGTACCTACTGACGCTATGCATGGTATCGTGTACTGACCCCCCAAAAATCTCCCTAAACGTTTAAACAGATAAGAGTGTAATCCGCACATTGGCCCTTCAGACGTTGAATAAGTTGTCATACTTCGTAATTAAAATGGCCTATGAGCGTGTTCGACCGTATAATATAAGGTTGCATAACAAAGGTAATTGCGAACTTTTAAATAATGGAATGAGTTGGGTAACTTTATCAGACAACCAAAAGGTTACCGGTGGAATATTTTTCTGGGTCAGTTTTTGTACTTTGATCGTTCGTTGTACAGAGTCAAGTTGATTTGACAACTGCAAGTGGTGTGTATTATATATTACATGTCCTCTTCGGTATCAATGACCAATTTTAATTTACATGGTAAACATTGGTATCGAAACGCTGCAAATTATACGTTTATGAAACGCACGAATCGTTGGGTGACCTGTAAGAACCGTCTACCAGTGCCACAGGGGATTTTGTCTCCCGGTGTTATGCCCTATACGTCGAGTTGTGTAGACATTTCGTCTGATAGTGCCCTCTTTTGGCTCGGTGGCCCATGTTAATATACCGTTGGGGAGACACACACATCGTGGCCAAAATTAATTCCCTATGACATCCGGGCATGCAAAGTATAAAGTTTTGCCCCAGCAGACGTCCTTAAGCGATACAATGGCTTCTTGAAACAAGTGAAAAACAGTGAATAACTAATATTACTAGAATTACTGCAAAGGCGTGTTTTTCCGTTTCCCATGCAGGATTTTAAATGATATCATTATGATTTATAAATGGCAGAGAAACGATCAAATGTTCACACCCAGTTTTCTTGAAAGACAATTTTAAACTACCTTCTGTTACATAGACAAGAGAGATGTATAAACATTTATTACTTTTGTTTTAGTACTGCTTACTTTCTTTCACCGCGCACACTTTCGTTACTTCCCTTTTTCCAGTTTCACAGCAATGCATTAACTGCTACCTCTTGCCTATAATTATTTAGAGAGCTGGTAACGAAGGTTACTTACTGATGAATATATAGTACTTCAGTAAAGTTTACCAATGTTATGATAACTCTTGTGGTTACAGGATCACCAATGGCCCTCTCCAACCCCCACTTCTTTGAAGCGGACCCCAGTCTCATACGTCAGGTGAAGGGACTCAAACCAGATGCAGACAAACACCGCAATCATTTTTCCATTGAACCCGTAAGTTGTACAGGCTTTTAAAACGGTAGCCGGTAGCTGCGATCTCATTAACAACTGAGCACCATTGGCTGCGAGGCGGGATCCCTCACCTTAATGTGCGTTGAAGCGTACAGTTCCCTGAGCAACAGCCTTGGCACCAGCCGCATCCGCCATTTCAGACACGGCCTTTTGCACTGGTGAGGTCAAAGTGAGGACGCATCAACTTGTTATACCCTTTAGGAGCGTAAATCTTAGTACTGCTTTGAAAGATGATGGACGGCAGCTACCAGCAAATAAATCTGGTGACTGAACGTTCTCCCCAATATAAATGCATGGTTAGTCTTGCATAAACACTGTCTGCTGCCACCTAGCGTCATAAAAGGTACTTCGCCGTGTTGGAATGCAAAGTTGCTTTGTACAAGTAATAACATTTTTCTCCAGGACAAAAAGAGTTTAATTATGTTCATTTACAATAATGCGTATTTTGGTAAAGAAGGATGATCAACTGATCGGGAAAACCTGAACTACTTTCTGTTACATAAGACAAGAGAGCTGTATTACCTTTATGATTTTTTTTATTTATGTATATATATATATATATATTGTAAATGTTGATAATTTGCAGACGTTAGGGATGCCCTTCAAGCTACGCATGAGACTACAAGTCAATCAGTACATGGAGAAAAGTGACTCAATAGAGTAAGTCCATGTTTTCAACTAGTCTTGGTTTCAAGTCACTCATGTTGCATAGTTACAAAAAGTAACGAAAAACAACCTTATCGCCACTGGAGGGCGCTATCGTTGACAGACATGTCTGTGTAAAGGTGTACCACACTAAATAGGCTCCCATAGCAACCAAAGCTAAATGTTAAATAGTCAAAAACTCTCAAAAATATTTTAAAGTCTCTCAGCCTCTGGAAAACAAATCAAATATATTTTCTGAAAACTGAACTTCATTTTTCTTTTAAATTTTGAGTAGGTAAGCCGTTGAGAATTTTGGTACGCTCAACCCCCCCCCCCCAAAAAAAAAAAAAAAAAAAAAAAAAACCTGAACAAGTAACGGCCAGACTCATTCCACCTTGGAAAAAATTACCCTATTCGAGTTTTAGCAAAATAGGGCCATTTTTAGAGGGTTAATGTACCCAAAATGCTCCAGGAAGAAAGTCAACAACCCCAAGGGCACAATATTGGAAATTTTTTTAGCAATCTATAAAACCTAAGACCTTCAAATCTTTGATTCATAGAAAAATTGTGTTGGTTTGCATTTTATTAATGAGAATCGGTGCATTTCTCGTGAGGCGCTGACGAAAAACAAACCACTCTCGTTGATAAGATTACAAACCTAAATAAAATCTGTTAATTTAATTGACGCAAAATGGTTTAATTGGTTTTATACGCAGCTTTGAATTATTGGATTGCTTTCTTGGTTATTTCTGCAGGCAAACGGGAGACGTGGATACAATGTACATGCCAGCATTCTGGTTCGAAAACGTAAGTATACGTCTGAATGGACAAAATTAGACCTTATGCATTGACGTCATCACGCCGCCATCTTAGAGGTCAAACGAGGATGCAACAATGGAAAACGCTCATGGATGTACGCGCGGCGCGGAGGATGGGCCAATGAGCAGCCCTCTTTTGAACTCTAGCCGAGAGGGCGCGCTACTCAAATTACGTCATGTGTATAAGGTCATGTTAAAACTATCGGCTTTGGCTAGGCTATCGCCGAATTGCTGAAAAAGCCTATTCGTCAACGTTGTAGCAGCTGCTGGCAACTTAGCCTTAGCCAAAGCCCCTAGAATCTGACATGACTTTAGAAGTCAACTTTCCATCTCAGTTTCATTAAGTCGTCCTGAGCAGATAATTATTGCGGTGAGTCGACTTCTAAGGTTCAGTAAAAGTCGTATTGGTGGGCTAAATTATTACAAGTCGACATCAAAGCTTTTTGTGGTCATCTTGATGAAATAAATGGTGGTTGACTTTTGTGTTCAGGTAAGTCGACTCGGCCATATTCTATATTTTATCCCAAAAGAAATCGAATGGCAGTTCCAGAGCTCCGTCCATGAAAAAAACAAATGAGAATGTGATTGATAACAAGCGCTTAATGTGCAAATAACCAATAGAGGGCGTCCTTTATGTTGAATGGTTTTAGTTGTTTGGGCTGTCTTCAGTAAATGCAACTATACAGTAGAATTCTTGGAACTAGACCTCAACGATGACAGTGTTGATGTAATTTTTGTTTTCATATTTTAGGATGTTACCGCCACGGACGTTCTAATCAGTTATTATGAGCTGGGTATAAACCTGTCGGGGACAGTCGCAACTCTCCTGCAATCATTTTGTTTGTGTATCGGAGCCACTCTTCTGGTTGTTTTCTTAGCGCTTGGGCTCTTCAGATTATTGCATTCAGGTGGAACGAGTAGTTTCAGTGATGTAAGTAAAAACGATGGGCTTCGGTAAGTTCATCTTTCGACCTGATGTTCAAAACGTAAAATTTAAGAGCCAACTAATTCTTTTGGGAACACCATTCATAGAAAAGCATTTTTCCCAACACCAACTTTGAATATTTTTTTAATGGAATTCGCCCTTCACAAGGCCCAAATGCCACTCAAGGTGTGTGCTACTTTTTGAAGGGATGGAAACCCGGCCCCAAATGCGCAGAAACAAGGCAGGGAGAGATATAAACGCAAGGCTCTTCACAGCATAGCTAAGAACTAGGAGGGGTAAATGAATCCGTTGCGAGACAAACATAACTGCCTCTTCCCTTTTTGAAGCAATTGTAATTAAGTGTATACTCATACTCTCCAGGGAGCTGAGAAAGATTACAGGAATGTTATTGACCCATGGCTATAGGTAAAATGTAAAGCACATTGAGAAGTAATTGTGAAATTCCCTATTAAAAGATCTTGTTATGATTATTGAATTGTTTGAAATGGTAGGTCAACTCACTGTAAAATTGAAAGCAAGAGTTTCGGAGTTCAAGACAGTTTTTTTTCTCCTTCAATTTATAGAGGAGCAAGTCGGACGAAGAAGCAAGGGAATTTACACAACACGACAACCTAGCCTACACTAAAAGTAAATCTGACATTGAAGAGGAACATTTGTAAGTTGCGGCTTGAATTGAGGCCAAGCACCGTGCGCATGGCAGAGAGAAGTGGGAAATCATGTGTGAAGATGAACCATGTCTTCTTAAACGAGGACGAATGATAATGTAGGGATAACACAGTTTTCTATATAAACCTTGTTTAAAATAGTGATTGGTACAAAACTGTTGACAAAAAAAGTTTGAAAAGCTCATTTCAAAAGGAATTATTCTTTAAGGCTTGAAAAAATTAAGTTAAATACATCCGCGATGCCCCTAAATATAGCCCGGGAACTCAATGTAGGCCGGACCTTCATGTCGTCCTAACCTTGAGCCTAAATATAGCCCGAAACCTAATGTAGTACGGGTCTAAATGTAGTCCCAACCTCGATCCTATAAATATAGCGCAATCTTGTACTTAAATATAGCCTGGGTCTATAAATTCGGACTTCATCTAAATCTTGGCTACATTTAGGTACGGGTTCAGGCTACGCTTAGGGCCGGACGACATGAAGGTTTCTGTCTATGGACTGCACATGCGCCTCTTTTCACTTGCGCACTGTGCACATCTATTGTCATGTGAACAAATCATTGACCAGTTTGAGGTCTTCAAATAGGTACACCCAGTGTTTGCAAACTTTTAGACAAGCGAAATAAATGATTATACAAACCTGAACAATCTCGTCTTGTTAATAAGACAACAATTTGTATATATTTTACTCAAACTTATGTCATACAGACAAAAGTAATATGGTTTTTATAACAATGTTCAATTATCATAATGCAATGGCAAAGTGTTTCTTGTCATGACGTCACCACACTAATTTTTTTTTTTTTTTACAGAATAAGTTGACAAAAATGAGAATTTATACAGTGAATAAAATGTATTTGTACACAACCTTCTAACGTTTAACAATGTCATTGTTTGTGGTGTTGTACTACGTGTATACAAGTTAATAATATTATGTTTAAGTTCAACTTTATAAATATTTCAGTTGAACATTGAATATGTATATGCTATAGGTCGGATTCACAAAACTTTGCCTAGCCATATTTAAGAATGAGTTTTATTTGCTAAACGTTGCTTAAATTTATTTTTGCACTGAGATTTAAAATGCAGGTAATTTGTGGAAGTAGTAAATTTCCGAAAATGATGGACGCTGAATCTCGGTTCATCTTGACTGCCAAAGCACTCACGGTTTTGCGCCGACAATGATGCGTCGAGTCTGTCGTTTTAGACGCTGCCCCCGTCTTTGCAGTGACGTCATTATCACCCAACCTCTATTTGTCCTGGTTTATGATGTTTGAATTGCTACCGTTTGTCTGTCTTAAAGCTATTTTCGAAAGCAAAACGAAAACCGGTCTACGACTAAAATAATAATTATAATATATTATCTCACGGCGTTATCGCTTCTGTTGCACTGCGTCAGCAAACAGCGCCCTCGTGTGGCAAAATGGAAAATTATAGTTCCGTTCAGGTGTATTCGAGTAAATCATTTTTTCATAGACTGACAGGAAGAGCATCGCTTATCTCTACTCTTTCGACTGTGGGAATCACACTCTAAAAAACTCCTGGGTCAGAATTGACCCGGGTTTCCGGATCCCGTGGGGCTTGACCCATTTTGTGTCAAAATAACCCAGAAATGGATCAAACTGACGCATAATCCAAGTTTGTATCCCATTTTTTAACCAGTTTCCGGGTCAGTTGAACCAGAAAGAGGCTAGACCCCATGGGACCAAGAATCCGGGTCAATTCTGATCCTGGAGTTTTTAGAGGGCAGTGACATGGGCTCATTGGCTCTAAAACTGCTATGCACTGTGGGTGCTAAACGGAAACGGGTCGCCGTCAACAAAAGTACAGCTCTATGTTTACTGCTTGCTGTTGGCCACGCTAACATTTTGCCTGTTAGATGTTTTGCAAAGCATTGTTAAGTTACAACATGGTTTATGATAAATCCCGTGTCTTCATGAATTTCTGAGGTAGAACAAAATTATAAAACTAAAACTTCTGAAACGTAAATATAGTGTCAACACCTGTTTATAAGTTCAACTATATTCAAATAATTCTATGCAAATCAAAAAAAATACCAATGTCAACAAGTAGACCATATCACTCACGACAAAAACAAAAAAGAAACAAATATCGTTATTATTGTTCAAATATTTCAACATCGAAATCAAATCTTCGTAAAACAGTAGTTATATAAAATGTAAAATGCATCTTAGAAAACCATTTAACACCGATGGTTATAATTATATATATACATAATTAATATATATATATATATTATAGCAATGATTATAATTTTTTGACATAACTCTTCGTGGAACTGTTTGAATCTACGTTCGGGAAACTAAAACCCCGCTTGACATGAAAACTGTCTGGCTGGTACACAAGCGGACTCACCATATTTAAAACCATTGACCATCAACCATTATAAATACATTTAAAATCAAACAAGTGGCACTGTTTATTAGCTGTCTCAAAATTTAAAGGGGGGGCTCTGAAACGTTCCCAGGAAATTCGCAGTTTCTATAATTTGTTGAATATGCTCTTAAGAAACAAACACACACTTAGTAAAAAAGCAAACATCCATTTGTACTAACATTGGTAATTCCTTTATATTCAAATTTGGCTTGGAACATGCGATAACGTTGTAAGGAACAAAATATACATCCATTAATAAAAGCTTTGCCACAGTTTGAAGAAAAAAATGGAAGAAGACGAAAATTACAATGTTTCAAAAGAATGGGGTGGGAACACTTCAAATAACGTGTCCACAATCGCAGGGCCAGATGATATTATTATCTAATCAAGCCAAACCGAATCGAACCAAGCCCAACCAGAGATGCACCACAACGTTTTAAATCTCAAACTAGTCTACAACCAATTAAAAAATAATAATAATACAAATCAATATTTTTAGAAATACAATAATTTAGAAGCAAACAAAGAAGATAAACGATTACCGCGTAGTGGACATCGTAAATCTGGCATTAAGCTGAAAAGATCCGTGAATAACAACAAATATAAAAAGGGATTTAACGAATTTCTTTAGACGGTATAAACACAACTTTATACACCCTTTATGCCTTAATAACATTTCAGTGGTGATATTCTGACCAGAGATAAGGTAAAACATTGAATCACCAATTAAGTCGCTAGCCATAATAAAGTATTGCTTCACAAAGTATGCAAAGATGCAACACGGGAGTAAACCATGTGAAAAAAAGGGGGAATCCCCTTGACGTAAAGTGGTGATGTCACGGCTTTTATTAAAACCATGCAGTCAATCCCACTGTAATATTCACAGTTAATTCTCTCTTTTAGACCTTCACAACAATGTTCGTTTAACAGAGAGAATCTTTCGGCCATCTCTGTTTTCGAGACACGTACTCGTAAAAGTATACCGGTATGTATAAATCCCAAGTTTTTTTTTACAATAGCAAACGGTTACGTTACGTATTATGTTTTTATGGGAAATTTCCAGAACAAAAAAAACACGGAATCTGTACCAACAAGCCGCGATACTTATAATTATGAATTGATAACGAGCAACTGCTTTTAGTTTGCACTCTGACTTGGGCATGTGGCAACAACCTAGTTGCACGCTTGGTGATCTGGTCGATTCTATCCTTTAAACTTAAATGGAAGTCGTGACGCCATCGCTTACGCGCGAAGAAGTAAAAAGTCCACTAATCGTCCCCGCATTGGTTTCCGTTCACGTATTTGTCAAATTCCGCTTTCCAGTTGACCATGTACTTGGTGCTCCAATCGTCAAATTGCTGCTTCCACTTTCTTTCTGCTTCGCTGATGTCACCTGCAGAAGGAAAACAGTAAAACAAAAAAATGAATATTATGTAAATATGTGTGTGTATGTGCGTAATTTTAAACGGGAACCCTACCGTAAATAAATTGTTACGTTTCCATCTACTCCAGGTAAATTCTGGTCGAAACAGTGTCAGGCAGTGATTTCATAATAAGATCTCTTCGTGGTACAGACAAGACCTCTACCCCTACCACCAAGCCCCTTTATGCATAACTTGAAAAAATAATGCGCTGTCGTAGTTAAAACATATCGGGCTAAGTTACAAGAAACATATATTTATAAACCGTTGGCTTGTGGCTAAGTACATTTTTAGGCTAACTGCATTCAAATTAATTCGCACCCAACGCCACAATTATAAGACGCTTCATATAACGATGCTGCGATTTCCGCATCACACCTACTAGCCACATTCGTTGTACTATCAGTTTAAATACACCTCTGTACACACCAATTTTACTGTTCCACACGAACGATGAGGCAGAGGTAATAGTGGCAGTGTGCTAGCTGTTCGGCCATTTACAATGAGCCCGAAGAGCCTGTACTTTCTACAGGCACAATTTGTACACAGCTCGAAGGTAGAGAACACAAAATCTTACATTTTATGGAGATTACACCTTAGGATTCGTTCTATCATCTTTGGATTATGTAGGGAGGGAGCACATCTCCTATTGCTATTTTTATTAGTAATGAAAAATGCTATTTTTATTAGTAATGAAAAATGTCACAATTATCACATGACGAGTGTGGAGTCTTGCCTGCCAGGAAATACACTGGAATGAATTAGGTCATTTCTTTTCTAAACACGCTTGCGGGGTCACTACGCCGTCGACCGAAAGCAGGACTTTCTGCCGGTCTTCTGTGCTTTGTTTAGCAAACTATTTGTCTTTCGACCTTTAGCGAGTTCCCCGAACTCGAAAGACTTAAAGCATCCAGTTGAACGCACTCAGAAAGGAATAACAAACCTACCCGTCTGTGTGATGAGTGTCGGGAAGTATTGCCGCCAAAACGCACACCGTTGGGCAAACGGGCCGCGCCCAATTATAACATCCCCATCGACAATCGATTTATCCAGCGTGAAATATTCCTGGCCCTCTACGGTGTAGACAGGCCAGCTTCCTTCTGTGTCAGCAGGGAAAGCACCATTTGGATTCCTATTTGAACACAACAAAAAGTTACAGTTTAAGATCAGTTTGAAGTTATACGTAAGGTCAAGATGTATTTTTTTTTTCTAAAAAACTGAACACCAGTTGAAAATTTATCCTATGTCACGCTTGCAGCTGATCTTCATTTTGGTGCAAACTATCACACTCTTAAAACTCACTGATCAGAAACTGACCCGGATTCTGAGTCCCAGGGGGCCTGACCCATTTGTGGGTCAGTCTGACCCATCTGTGGGTCAGTCTGACCCATCTGTGGGTCAGTCTGACCCATCTGTGGGTCAGTCCGAGAAGCTTTGTTTGAGGTATATTCTTTCTATTCGAGAAATAACTGAAACGAGTAGTATTACCGGTCTTTGCATAAACAGCTTTATTAGGGGTGCTAGGCTCGATTTCACAAATAACTTTACAGGTTGATCTCAAGGTTTGCATCAATCAGGTAAAATGTAGGGTTGGTATAGCTGATAGTGCAGTGTTCTTACTTCGTGTGGTTCAATGTATACATGAAAAGAAACCTGTGCAAATTTGGGCTCAATCCGTCGTCCGAGTCAGGAGAAAATAGTGAAAAGCCGTGCACACTCTATAGCATGTAAACACATTGTCCTTACTTTCGATCGCTACAACCGAATCTAAAATCGGGGTCTGTATCCTCGGCTTAGACAGTATTTCAGACAGAAATATTTCTATGGAATATGATTGGTACTGGTATGAACTTCATAATCAGTAAGCTTTCAGACTGATACTACTAAAAAGATCGGGGGAGATTCATACCAATCCTGTATTCTACTTTAAAGCAGCTATGAAACAAAAATTCTCGTTGAATGCCAACGGCCACATCTATATGCATCACTCACCCAGTTCTTGCAAAGTTCGCCCAGTACCCCATCATCATCCGACTCAGTCGTTTTTCCTCTTCGTTGAAGCCGTTTTCAGGATGAAGGGGAAGTCCAAAGATGTAAGCAATCTCATCAGCATGAAGGACTCCCATCCACTCTGGCCAGGGGTTATTCGACGCCCGGTCCGTGAACCGGTAGTAGTACACCGGCTTGCTCGCTCTGGCGTACCCTACAGCCATTTCATACGTAGGGCAAATGAAGTTGTAATCGCCGGTTGACATGTCAATTGCTTCCCGGAGAAGGGCTCGGTCATTGGGAGACAGCCATGGTGTGTACTCGAACTTCAGCGCGTTCAGCCCAAAAGAGTTGGCCTGGGGAAAAGCATATTTCAAGGCTTCAACAAATTCCTCATTGTTCAGAAGGCTTTCTGAATCCTTGGAGAATCCGGGAACCTCGTAGATAAGGAAGAATGTCCCTTCGTTTGTGTTGCTACCGATGAGCATCTCACAGTCTTTCACCGCGCCCCGGCTCAAGGCTGACTCCGGGCGTTCAGTCAAGAAAGTGCCGTCAATGACCGGCACGAACGGAAAATCCAGGTAGTCTGTTGACACCCACTGGGACGCAAGGATCTCCACGACGTCCCTATTTCGCAGGCAGTCGATAACTTGCGGGATAGAGAGCGTATTCCCGTTGGTGTCTTCGGTACACTGGAGTGCACTGGCGAGAAGCATCCCCCTGTTGATGCCCTCCTCCATGGTGTAGTGCCCCCATGGAACAGTTGCTGATGCACTCTCGAGAGCCGCACGCTTAAACAGGTGCATGCTTTCAGGGGACACCATATGGAGCCCGATGCTGGCTGCTCCAGCACTCTCCCCAAACAACGTGACTTCCTTTGGATCTCCACCGAAGACGTGTATATTGTCTTGAACCCATTGCATAGCAAGGGCCTGATCTCTCAAGCCCATATTACCAGGTGCACTTGAGTCGTCCATTGCCAGGAATCCAAGAGCGCCAACTCTATAGTTCATTGAGACCACAATAAGTCCCTCTTCTGCCACCAATGTTTTCCCATCGTAGACGTCCAGTGAGTCCACTCCAGATATAAAAGACCCGCCGAATATCCACAGTAACACTGTGCCGTTGGTTGGTCTTGGGTATGGTACCCAGACGTTCAGATTCAGGCAGTCCTCCTCCAGTCTGACGTTTGGATTCCACATCTCGGATCCGGGGAAGCCCGGGAAGGCTTCATCCGGAACCTGGAAGCATCCATATCCGTGCGTGGTTGCATTGTAGGTACCATCCCACGGCTCCCGGGGTAGTGGACTCTTGAAGCGTAGGTCTCCGACCGGGGCCTTGCCGTACGGAACGCCCAAGAAAGCGTCCACGGCCTTCCCGAGGACAGTCATGCGTTTTCCAAGGATCTGACCAGTTGAGATCCTTTCTATTGGGCCGGCGGACCCTGCATCCTGTGATGCTACGAACGACAGGAAGCCCACAACGAGGGCGAAGCTGAACTCGGCATTCATTATCACTGTCTTGCAGGTGAACATCTGTATGCAAAGAACAGGAAACAATCCAACTGTTATTACAAAATTTGCACAAACATTCTTGGAATTAACCCTCCTACTTTTGTGTCACATTTTCCAGCGAAGAACCATTCTAACGTAGTTTTTTCCACGTACTGCATCTCTTAGGAACTCCCTGATCCTTGCCTGGTGCATGTTTCCCTCCATCCCAATATCTAGACAAGTTTAAGAGGAATATCATTTCGTACCTTCAGCTTTCTTGAGTTTTATATCTTATGTTTTTCTTGACCAAGAGTGGCTTTCAGCCCTGTTTGGTGCGAACTTACATTAATAAAAGTGAAATTATTTAATATGTATGGTGGCACAGCTTTGCACAGAACTGTAATTTGCCAGTCAGTGCAATTCATAGATTATTTTTTGAGTGGCAACGTCCTCCACTTGCTGCATGAATTAACGATATTAAGTGAGTCTCATATCGTTCCCCTCCTTTGTACTGTGTTCTCCATGGTTTGTCTGATGGATGGATGTTTATTTAAAGCCAGTTGCTATGACCCGGAACGTTCAGTATCTACAGTCTTAACAAAAGTGAAATGGAAACTATTCGGTGAATTGAAATGTAACAAAGGCGTTGAAAGGATACGGATGTTCAAGGGGGGGGGGGGTAGGTTCAACAACAAAATCCACGGCAGTTGAGAAATGTTTCAATCAAAACTAACAATAACAAAACCCTGTGTTTAGAGTTAAACATTTTAAACGATGAATGGGGACCAATAATTTTGTAACCAACTTGTTTGAAATGATCGATCTTTCCATCAGCTATCTGAAAACTTTTTTTCAAATGGGTTTTTAGCTTTCTTTCCAAACTAAACATTACTTTGGAACTATAATAATAATCCATTCTCAATGACATTGGTTAGGCAAGTCTTGGTTTTTTTTTAAGTACAACTTCTATGAAATCAAGGGAGCTCGCAAACAGGTGCACAAAGGATGTTTTGTTTCCATTTAAAACTAACACTGATTATGAATATACTTGAATTATTATTCATTGTGTTTTGGGGACTGACTCCAAGGAACCCTCAAAAGTTCCTTGCACTGCAACCCGTAGAGGCCTGAAGATACCCTGTGTAGAGAAGATGATGAGGAAATGTCAGTTTCAGATGTGGGAGCAAAACTCCAACTGGTGGAAAACCGATGGAATCAGATACATAGGTACAACAAACCCAATTTGAATGCAAGGCTCCGGTCTGAAGCAGGGTTTGAAGGCGTGGTACACAGTAGTGAAAGAACAGTTTGAATAAATATATTTTATTGTTATATTAATTTATTTATATACTTTTTTTGCAAACGAAGAATCGTTTCAATCTAGCCGGTGATTCGACTTGTTTACCAACCTAAGGGACATTGAGCGTAGTACAGTAGTCTTGTTTCTTATCATGTTTACTTTTGTCACTGAGGGCTGGCCTCCTTTGGGCGGGCGTTCCACGGGGGATCGGGAGGGGACATTTTGGGGTCACGGTTTTCATCGTTTCAGTTAGTGCCCAGTTAGTTCTTGCCCTAATATTTGTGTCAGAACGATGTTGCGTTTAATTTGTTGAAGTGTTTTGTACCATAATATTTTATTATCTTTATTATTTTTTTCTGTATTCATGTTTTTATTATTGCCATTTGTACAAATAGGATATTTTGTTGGCGGGTTCTGGGAGGTCACATCGCTTTGATGACAGTTTTAAAAACTTTTCCCTTACCCTGGACAGCCCTGCCGACATAGAATTATGTCCGAACATTTTAAAATAAAATAAATTTGCCTTACATTTTAAACCAACGATAAAAGACGTAATTTTCCAAAGGACAACATGGTCGTAAAACACAAACTGGTACTTGAACTTATCAAGGCCGCCCTGTGTTAGATTCGAAACGGAACGCGACGCAATATTTGGGCGAGATTCGCTTTTATCAAAGGGTTTTTATTTTCTGTTGCGCGGACATTTTTTGGTAATCTGTAATCCTACCGTAAAATAAAATACACACTACTCATGTCAAATTGTTCATTCAAAATTATCAAAGATTAATTCATCTGTGCAGTTACTGTTTTTGAAAAATGTATCATTGAAAATACCAACAAATTGTTACTCAGAAAAAACAAATAAATAAATAAAATAAGAATGAAATAATCAGACACTAAGATTATCTTAGGTGTAAGTTGTCTGTACGTATAACACATGCATTGACTAAGGAGTAATGTCACCAAATCGGCATGCACGAAATATCAATTAATTTGTTGGCAAATAAAACAGACTACGAACCAGAAATATTGATCACGTTATTCACATGTGAATGGCGAGACTTCCCCCTAAACCACCCACGAATTCATGATGCCAAATCTAGACCACCGAGGAAAACGGGGTTCGTAAAAATTACGCTGATGACCTTCGCAGAACTGAGTCATTTTCAGCGCGTACAAATAAACAAATTCAATGAAATAAAACCAAAAAAACAAACACTTACACAATGATAGCTCTATATGCCGTCTGCTTTGCGAATTAATACTATACTTCTACTCGTATGTTAAGGCAATCGAGTTGTGTATCGTTGTTTATTGATTGGCCTTCTGCCTTTATTACCGACGGCATACCGTATAAGCACCTATGTGCGGCTTAGTAAATAGACCAGTATTTCGAAGGCTCTTTACGGCATTGATCGTTTCCCATAAGCTGATCCGGGGCTGAGCTTCGGTCCAGGGTCGAGGGACAGACGCCACAATGCCGACGAAAATCCAGGTAAAGGCCTTCCACAATGGCCATCATACAGTACATGATGTTTATTTGCGTATAATCAATACAACCAAGTCATAGCTGAATGCCCCGACTCACGCAGTATATAATTCAAGTATTAACTGAAGTGGGTTTTTCAATGCGCGAACAGCTAATTTTCTTCCAACGTGGAGGGGTATCTTCACTGTGGGACAAATCTCTCATAATTCGCATTCACTGAGTATAAGCAGTATGGTTATGTAAATATGCAATATAAAGTACTATT
Source organism: Marthasterias glacialis (assembly GCA_911728455.2). Classification (NCBI taxonomy): domain Eukaryota; kingdom Metazoa; phylum Echinodermata; class Asteroidea; order Forcipulatida; family Asteriidae; genus Marthasterias; species Marthasterias glacialis. Next base: position 16,835,737 of record OU452233.1, read on the forward strand.
ATAAAGTACATACCGTCACAGGAAGTTAAACCAAACCAAACCGAACCAACCATTAAAAAAAACAGCCTGGCATCATTCCACATTTTGCACGCTGCGTCAACGATCACTGAGTAAGAAACCTAAATCATTATGAGGTAGTACCCTTCACATGTAATAAAATACCACTTGATAAAGTAGTTTTTTTTTGTCATGTAATTCCTAAAAATTATGTATTTCATTTGGGCATTTTTTTTTAAGTATCGAATCCCATGTTCATCGGGCGTTAAAGGGTCTGTATACGTTTGGTAATGACTCTGAAAATTTATGGCAATAATAACTCACTTGGCAAGAAGTACAGCAGCTTTGGATAGTATAATGCATTTTGAGAAACGTTTCATTTCGAAGTACTGCAGTTATGGAAAAATGCATCACTTTTTATCCCCCCCCCCCCCAAAATTTGAATCTGAGAAGCGTTATGGCCGTAACGCTTCTCGGAATGTGTATTCAAATGACGGATACTTATTCTGCGTGAACACAACCGCTCCAGATTTTTGTGATATCTCAAAAAAACTGCAACCTTTTGAACTGAAATTTACACAGGTTAGTTTTATGGCATATATCTACAATTATATAGCATTAAGGCAAATGTACGGTTCCAAAAACCAAAGGTACACTTTGCCTTTAAGCATTCCAGAAATCATCCCAACTCCTTAGGAGTATGCAGCACCGGCATCCAAAACGGCTGCGCCGGAATGTACATTATCAACCTCTCCATGATTCGCATTAGTAGCGATCTTATTCTCAAATGTCATGATGATGCGATGAATGCTGAACTGTCCATAATGCTTTAACAGTCGTGTATATGGATTTCTGTAACTTTCACTGTACTTCATGATGACGTTAATATTATTAAAAAAAATAGAGGTACTACACTTGGTGATTTAAAACCATATCGAACTCTTCCCATTCTAGAGTCCCATGTGTTAATAAATATTAGGCAGTTTGGCTAGTATGTGGCCAACCTCTTCTCGTCTGTAAAACCACACCAAGTTGTTTGGACTTGGACATTCTGGGAATGCCTGATCCTTTGATAAGCACTGGTTGTTTCGGCCTTAGGGCCCAATTCCTTTGAATTCCTTCACTTTGGCAATTGGATTTAGAAGGATTTGGAACTGTAAGGGTTAAGGCTGATTGGTTATACATTTCGATCTGATTTTGTTACGCACATCACGACAGTCATGGTTATAACATATTCTACAATACTAAAAAATATATGTGTCAGACATTAAAAACTTAAGTTTCAATATATGGGTATCTCCATGGTTTAACCGACCGTGGAGTTAGTGGCGTATGTTAAAAAGGGTGCGGCAAATTCTAGCGAGGGCGCTGTTTCACTGGTTAAACACATAATAGTACCGGAAGGCGCCCTCTACTACTACGAAAGGCTCTTGACCTGCTTTTTTTGTACTTCTTTTTTTTTGCGAAGTGAACGGCTGATGTTCCATTACCCTCTCATATATACACGTGGTAACAAATGCGGTAGCGACAGCATGTGCTGAGTCCAGAATCCGAAGCGTAATTTCTAGGAATTGGGCCGTTGATTTAAAAGCAGACACGGCGTTCATTAAAGAAGCATACTGTGCACAGCTTGGCAGTCAAGCCAGGCCGTCGTTCTGCCATTTCACGACGAGTTTGACGCCGAATTATTAACAGTCCCAGACAAGGCGTCGCGACACTCGTCAACTGCGTGATTCGATAGACTCAGAAGTGGTTACCCCAGAGCGACTCTGTAAGCGCACGCTGTTCCCATTTTTTTTTTTTTTTTTTACTGCCCATAAATATTACGAATCGCAAATTGAATTGGTGGACGGGGAGGGCACAGAAGACCCTGCATATTTTTAGATGAATATACTAATTATAGAGAATGCCAGAGGCCTTGCCAGGAACTTAGAAGTGCTGAACCAAAATCAAATGAGTCATTCATGTTTATCCAAATGTAAATAATATGTAGCTGAATGGTGTAAGCGTAGGTATATGTATTGACCATTGGCGCTACGGCAACTAATGTTACACTTTCTTTGTCTTTAACAATAATTACAAGAATAATGCTGTCGATTACAAAACGTGGTCGAAACACACTAAATGTGTTTGGACCACATTTTTTTGCTGTGATTCAACCATGACAATTGTTTGAATTTGTTAAACATTTTAGGTCAGATCTGTCCAGCTTTGCACCAATTTATACATCATATTAAGCAATGATCAAAAATAATGTATACATGTAGAATAAAAACCAACATGGAACGGTCAATAACGAGAAAAGGATATGTGTGGCGTGTCGTGGCCGAGCGGTCAAGTGCACCGGACTAAAGCTCTGGTGTTTCTGACCAGCAGAGTTTGGGCTCGAGTCCCGGTCTTGACACCTGTGTCCTTAAGCAAGCCACTTAATAACCATGATTGTTACTTCGGATGGGACGTAAAGCCGTAGGTACAGTGTGTTGTGTAATGCACGTAACAAAAAGAAGAACCCAGTTACACTTTTCGCTAAGAGAAGGGGTCTGCCTTGGTGTTTCTGGCAATGGCTGCTGAATGCGCCGCAGCATCTTGTAAACTCTTTTAAGGCGCTACATAAATGGGTCTCGTAATTCAAAAACTTAAAAAACCTGAGTGTCTTAAAGAATGATAATAAGGGCATTGAGTACGTAATTGCTGGTAGATACGTGAGCTACATAAGACTCCGGTAGGCCTATTATATATTTAAAACAAAATAATAACAACAGCAATTACGTTAATTGTTGGTGTTACTCCGCGCCTCGTGACTGCGTGTCAAACTACACTTTAACAACAACAAAAACCATTTGAAAAAACATCTAATCTTCACAAGAACTGACAACATCTCATAAATTCCATGTCCCTCGGTTTTTCTTGTTTTGCTTCCCCATCAAAACACTTCACAAAAATATCCAACGACAGAAGCTAAACCATGCGAATCGCGATAGACGTTTTTACAACCGGACTGCGCTGATGGGGTATCTCACAGGATACCACCGCATCTGACAGCGTTTATCTGATATCTTCGGGAATACAAAATGCTGGATAGCGTTAACACAGGTCCATCTCCCAGGATATCGCTGCAGACGATAGCAGTTAGTTGAAGTAGGGTATCTCCAGGCACCCGGACTACTTAACTGTCTTCAGCTCGTTTATCACACCTCCCCGTTTGGTTTCGCCCCGGCACGAGTCGACCCCTTTTAGCTGGCCTGCTCAATCAGACCCGTATGCCTTTAATTACAGGCTGCCACTTGATGTACTGATGGATGTGCGGATTAGCCCTCGTTTTTACATGCCCTAAAACAGTCCGTATTATGAGTAAATGTATAGCTTAGGCAATCTCGCTCTGGGTAACGTCGGGGGGGGGGCGATCGAGCTAATGTGACGGTGATGAACACTATACTGTAACCAGAAAATCATTATTTTAAAGGTGGTTAGTCAAAGTCATGAAAATTGAAACGGGCACGCTGTAAGTGGAGTAGCGAGCTAGGACAACGTTCAATAAACTGCGTAAGGCGATAGTGTTGGGTTTTGGAAGGCCAATGCATGGAGGAGGCATTCCTCAACGGTCTAGGCCTATGCGTATTCCGGTCGTCTACAGGCTTTAAAAGAAACAGTGCTTGCCACGTACAAATGCACCATGTCTGTAAAAGCAGCAGCGAGTGTATACAATTGAATCGCTGCCCGTTCAACAGAAGAGCACTTGCCAAAAGGCTGACTCTATTTTCGTAAGCACCGTGGGTCCTTTCAGGTAAATGTTACTATTCGAACGACGTCATGCATCTTGCACACGCTCAAAATAACCAACAGCATGCCACTGTATGCAAGAGTCCCGGCCAATTTCGATTCTGAATTGATCCGTACCGAGCGAGCTGCGATGAAAAAAAAAAAAAAAAAACCTCCGTTGTTTCGAGAACGAGGGCGCCTCGGGCGACGGTCATGCATTTAAACATCGCGCTCAACGAACCCCCGGTAATTTCGCCACCAGGCAGTGAACTTTTCAAGTGCGGGGACGAGCGGCACTCAAAATCTGAAGGTCAGCACGGATACCTTAATGTAGTCACCGATGTTAAGTCAGAGACTTGATCAAGCGGGGGGAAGTGTTATTCCACGGTCGGGGGAAATCAATTTATTCTCAAATGCCCGCTGTCTCAAAGGTGTGGGACCTGCCGGTATTTTAACACGTCCTTTTTTCCCCGACCAGCCTAGATGCACGTGTGTGAGTATCAACAACTGCATGGCGGATTTATGTAACCTGTTCAAGTACAGACCTTTCTTTTGCAACGTAACAGCCGGAGTTTGTCCAACCAAGGTTGGAGAAACTACGGGGAGCCATCAATGCAAAGCAAAAGCAGACCACCACAGGTTGTAAAAATGGTACACCAAATATTTACAAATAGTGTTGAATTTGTTGGAAACAAACCAGTCAATAATGGGATGTCTTTTCCTACAAATAGAAAGTTTGCAAAAAAATGTTGAATTTGGTCAAAACGTCTGTCAACGAGATTGAATGTTGTGCTACTATTTGGCTGTCCACGCCAACCAGCGCGGTTTGTTATAATACATCGGGCCGCGGCCATCTTGGCCAGATTTCCGATACTACTCAAGTATAATATCATACAATGATAACAATAAGATAAAAAGGGCCAGCCTACTTTTCTTGAAGGATTCAAGGTATTTTTAAGTATAGTCTGTGTGCCAATGTTGGTAAAAGAGGATAAATTATTATTAGTTTTGTTTATAGTTTATGGTTATTCTAATGTACGGAGCTCAGCGAGTGCCATACCACTGATCCAGATAACGACATAATTTAACTCACCAAGTCGAACCAAAAAGACGACTTCTCCTGACAATTCATACCCTCAAGACGACTTAATGAAATAAAAAAAAGTCAACTTATCCTGACAATCTTACGGAGCCCCACAAGTGCCATACCCGGTATGGCACTTGTGGGGCTCCGTAAGATAATCGACTTATCCAGATAACGACGTAATTTATCTCGCCAAGTCGACATAATACAACGAAAAGGACGATTTATCCTGATAATTTATATTCTCAAGACGACGTACTGAAATTAAGAGGTCGACTTTTTAATATTCTGATGTTCTTTGGGGAACAACAGCCGATGTAATTCCAAACGTATACGACAAGAAACAGTTAGAACAATCGACTTAATGTCAATCGACTCCTTCGTCTCAGAAAGTCGTCTTAGCAAGATACAATAAAAGGATAAGTCGTCTTTTTCGTTGTGCTATGTCGACTTGGTGAAATAAAATATGTTGTTATCTGGATAAGTGGTATGGCACTCGTGGAGCTCCGTATAATTTTACATGCCAAAACAAATTCCTGAAACTAAGAAGTCGACTTATCCCGATGGTTCTTGGGGGATAACAGCAGGAAACAGACGACTTCCTAAATTATTATCAGGATAAGTCGACTTCTTCAGTACGTCGTCTTGATGAGATATTTTATTAAAATAAACCGTCTTTTTCGTTGTACCATGTCGACTTGGTGAGATAAAATACGTGGTTATCTGGAATCTGCGTATAAGTGGTTTGGCATTTGTGGAACTCCGTAACGGACACTATAATTATGAGTGCACATGAGGGATAAATTGACCGATAGCGACTCCACCATGTCACCGGCAATGCTTTTCGACACTCACGTCCCTCGATCACCGGATTAATCAAAATGCAAAGACCGAGAGGTGGGGAGGGGAAGGGAGGGAAACGTGATATCTGGAAGTTGTGGAAAGATAGCTGGAAAGATAGTATGAAAGAGATAAGGAGGACTCGAGTTTTAACTGCTTCCCTTCGCAAACTGTGGATAATGAGGGATGGAGCAGTGTGGCGAACCCAATGGGGTCGGGGTTCTTTTTGTCGGGAGCCCGGGAGGCACTAGCCGTCCCACCCCCTCTTCCCGAAGGCCTTTTGTTGTTGTATTTTGGTTATCAATGATTATTTTTTCTCTCAATGCATTTCGCCCATCACTAGGCCCAAAGGCCTGTCAAGGTGTGGGCTACTTTTGTTTTGAAGGGACAGAAACCTGCCCCAATGCGCAGAAACGAGAAATAGAGATATATAAGTCTCTTCACAGCACAGCTAAGAACAGGGAGGGGTAAATAAATCCATTGCGAGACAAACATAACTGTCTCTTCCCATATTGGAAGCAATTAAAAGTAAGTGTCTTGCTCAAGGACACAAGTGTCATGGCCGGGATTCGAACCCACATCCTGATGCCTAGCCACCAGAACTTGAGTCTGATGCACTAAACTACTCGGCCACGCCACGCTACAATTATCATTATTATTATTATTGTTATTATTATTTCTGTCTTTTTGGGGTGGGTTGATCGAAAAGGGACAGGGAAAATTGTTACCAAGGAGGGTGTCTAAAGGCATCAAAGGGAAGTTGTCATACCACTAAAGCCCCAGCTCAACACTGGTTAAAGTGTCTGTAAATGCTTCCATTCTTTGCACGATTCAAGATATGTGTAATGAAACCAACCTGTGGAAATTTCAGCTCATTTCGTTGCGTTTCGTTTGCGAGAAAACGGTTATAAATGCCACCACGGTTTCAGAGCCACCACTCCTTTCTAAAAGAGTTTTCATACATGGTTGTACCCGCAAGTTTACTATTTAACTATAGTTCCTTATGGTTATAAATGCATTCAGCATTTTAGTACAAAATCTTAGGCAGAGTTTCGATCTCACATGAGACGAAAATTAATTCAGTTTATTTGTTTTGTTTTGTTTTGTTTTTGGTTTTGTTTCTGTTTTTTTTTTTTGGTGTGTTTTTTCCCTCCCCAAATCTTTATTTGGCAGTAGCTGCAAGCAGGAAACCACATAAACCAAGTAATACAAGTCAATGCACAAACACAGGTTCAGTAAATTTCACTGAATATCATGTCGTTGAAAAATATGTCATGCCCTGTCGTTCCTACTACCTGTGGATTTTATCAAACTGCGTTTCAAGTTATGTTCGTGAAATAAGAAGTAATAACAGTTCAAATAATATAAATTATAACCCATGGAAGAAAGTAAACAACAGAAAACCAAAAGTATACACTTACGGGAAAAGTTACGATTTTATCCCAACACGGCGAGAGATTGCAACCGGGGTAGGTGTGCGCGGCCTCCCACTAGATATGCGTCTGTGAACTAGAATGCCCGTGGGGTTCTTTTTTTTTTTTTTTTTTTTTTTTTTACAAAAACAGGGTTTATGCACTGCACGGTGTTTGGTGCTATGTGTTCACGCAACTGTTTCGGGAAGAAAGAAATATGTATAAATTCCGCCTTTCACTTGCAGTCACCTTGGGGCTAAAGTAAACACAAGCTGGACGGCGTGTTTTAAATGACAAAAGAAACCAGCCCAGACAGCCTCGTTTGATGTTATTGTCCTCAATAAAAACATGGACTTTTTGTTAAACTAAATTGGCAGAATAACTCATTTTATAAGTAATACAGTTGTTCGTGAAATAACAAGTATAAACTGTACAAACATAACAGAACCGGCCGTAGAAATACCCAAAATCGGAAATAAACTCACGGAAAAAAGTTACGATTTTATCCCAACACGGCGAGAGTGCACCCGGGAAATGTGTGCGCGGCATCCCACTAAGATACACGTCTGCGAACCAAAAAAAAGTGGGTTGTTTTTACAATATGGTTCCATGTATTCACGCAAATATTTTGGGAAGAAAAAGAAAATGTTAAATCCGCTTTTCACAAACACAACCTGGCAGAGTATGTCAACATCACCAGACGTAACTGTCTGGTTTAAAACTTGGACTTTTTGTCAAATTAAAATGGCGGACTTTCACTGTGGATCTTACCGCAGCACGAAGGAACTTATAGTGTTAATCAAATACCTCTTTTGTTTTACTTTACTAACGCCAAGTTCCAATTGAGTGTCGCTTGTTGCCGTGGTACTCTTGGGTTTGCGAGTATAATTACCATCATTATCCAGTCATTAAATGGTCTCTCGGGGAAACAAACTGGTTTCATAAAATGTACACTCGTAGAAAATATTGCTGGAAAACAAGAAGTTTTTGGAATGAATGTCTACTCTTCCAACACCTTGACGATGTACCTAAATACCATTATATAACTACTTATATGAATGACTAACCAGTAATTACAACACACCGTGTTATTGCATGAACACCTCTTTAAAAGGATAGGCCCTACTGAGCGTTTCCAAACTGATTTTTTTTTAGGACATTTGAAGGCAATGTGTCCCCTTAAGGTAGTCATTGATTTCAGTGCTTGGTTATTTTATGAGAATCTACGAGAACAAGAATCTACTTTATATCCTTTGTATGACAACGTTGGACTTGCCCAGAAATGTCCTGTGTTTATGGTTATAACTCTCTTAAATAGTTGGATTGAAAATCACTCTTATTAGATTTAAAGTCAATCTTTTCAATTGAGGCCAAGGACAAATCTTTTGCAGTTTGTCCCTAGTTTCAATCGAACAGACTAAATTTCAATCGAAAATTTTAAGAGAGAACGTCTAAAGAGAAAACACAGATACGAATAATGATGATAGGGGTGCACTACGCTAAATAGAGAGAAATCCTACACCGAGCCTCATTAATAAAATGTAAACCCGGAACTTTTTTTTTTTTTTGTAAGTCAAAGATTTGAAGGTCCTTGCTTTTATGGATTGTTGAAAAATGGTCCAACATTGTGCCCCTGAGGATGTTGGCTTTCATCCTGGAGCATTTTGGGTAGACTGGCCCTCTAAAAATGGCCGTGTTTTGCTAAACAGTGTAGGGTCATTTTCCAAGATGAACTCTGGTCATTTTACTCGTTCAGGGGTGTTTTTATTTTGGATCAGCCGAGCAAAAATTCTCAACGACTAACCTACTAAAAATTGTAAAGAAAAATGAAGTTCAGTTGTCAGAAAATATATTTGACTTGTTTTCTAGAGGCTGAGAGACTTTTAAATATTTTTTGAGTATTTTTGAATATTTAGCATTTAGCATTGTTTACTACGGGAGCTATTTAGTGTGGTGCACCCATAGTGACGTGTTATCCAAACGCCCTCATTCGACAGGTTAGATTTCAGTCGCTCTGGCGGGTTATGACGTAAAAGATCACGACCGTGCACCCCGCCGTCTGCATTACGCAGCGTAATAACCACGAGTCTCACATGCCCGTAAGCTGACGCGGCTCCTCATTGCGGTAAATGGTGTTGTGACAGTACAATGAATGAGGTCCACACAAACGAGGCATCTGTCACACACAAAAATGGTGTCATCGCCATACGCTACCAGTCTCTCCATTTACATCCGGTTGCTTATGATCATAATCGATATTATCGACTATAACACTAACAGCATAATGTGATTGATAGTCGTGTGACTGTTCCAAATCATAACAATTTTTTTGTTTAACTTTCTCTCCCAGCAGGACAACTTTTTTTTTTTTTTAAAGGTCTTAATTTATTTTTCGCATCTTGGTACAGTTCGTTGTCTAGTGGTTTGTGTGGCACTGAGAAATTTCGGTTCATGCCGAGGATGACTCCAAGGAAAGAATAACTGTAGGTCATTGGTAACCGGTTCGTAGTTCGGGGAGATTTTAAGTATTTAAGAACAGTATGCATTACAACCAGCAAAAGAAATGATGGGGGAAATCAATGTATGTATTCATTTATTCAGTTGTTTGTTTATTTTTTGTTCAACACGCACGGACGAACACGGTAATGTAACCAAACTCAATACGGACAAGCAGAGCTTGTCGTGATCAGGCTGGCTTAGTGTCTTGCCCCGTCACCCATATGGACCCCGGTTCGAATCCCACCTCAAGAACTGGAGTCTTGCATGTGGATTGGGTTTCAGTCCACCTGATTACGTGGGCTGTTTTCCCCTATTTTAGAGTTTATCTCCCACATCTAAAACTGGCATTATATTCACCAGCGTCTCCTCACACGTATCGTCGGGCGGCCTTTCTACGTGTTGCAGTGAATGTCCCTCTTGACGATCCATTTGTATTTCAGTACCAAAAACATTCAGCTTAAATATAAATGAATATAGCACTCCGGCGGTATTATACAAAATGAAGTTGCCTCCTAAAGACAACTCTATTCTACAAAAGTTCTGAGGCAGGGTCACAATGCAATCTTTATACTTGGCAGACAATTTTGCGATTGTCTGTTTGCGTCTAAAAATACACGTGAAATAACAGGACTGGGTTGCAGCTAGAACAACTTCCGAAGTGCTGTCGCAAAAAAAAACACGAGCGGATGGGTTTTATCAATTAGCAATCCGGTATATGCAACCAGACGACTGGGTGATAAGATGATCAAATAGAACAGTGACAAGCGAAACAAAAGCACAATAGGGGATCTGTACGTCTGTTAACTACGTGAATGGGGAAAAGGGCGTCTTTTAACGGACTTTGGTCATTGCACTTTTGTGAGGCAGCTATTGAGCATTTATATGTTTAAATTTCACTAAACTGTTTAGGCTATGCGATCATTGTGGGGTTTGTTGCTTCTTCAAACCTGGGTGTAACATTTCAAGCATTATAAAACAAGTACATAAATACCAAATTGAAAATACTGGAAATCTTGGCAGAGGGAAGCAAATAATGTCCCCCAAAAATATTAAATTGCATATAAAATTCCTTCGCAAACATAATTGTTTAAACTAATGGGTGAATTGTTTACAGACAACATAATAGTAACCTGTTGCGGGGAAATAATTTGCTTGGAAAAGGTCTTCATAGGAAACAAGAAAATTCGACAAGCACTCGGTGTAGCTTCAGCTGACGAACCAAAAATTCCTTCAAATGGGCAAACTTTGCCATTGTGGGTGCACGGGCAGCAGCAGCACTCAGCTTGCTATTTTAACCGTAGCGCCTCGTACGTGACCCAAAACCAGAAAAGTATTCGGTGACCTCGTTTCAGTGACATTGTGGATCATATAACACATGGAAGTCAAGTTTCGGGAGTGGGGTTGGGGGGGGGGGGGGCTGACGCCCTCTTCGTTAACTCTAAAGGTTGAAGTGTTAATTGAACACCTTTGAAGAGTTGAGTGAGCTTTTTTTATTGAGTAAGGCCATGTAAAGAAAAAGTATTGTTTAACATCCTTCCTTTTTTGTTTTATTTATTCATTATTATTTTTTTATCTGTATGTGTATTTTTTTTTAACTGTCTTACCAATCACTCAATACAATACAATACACCTTCAATATATGACAGATAAGTGCTATATGAAACACTTTTGGAAACTGGGTAACTTTATTCATCAACCGAGCTGCCAACACCTACATTACAAAAACTGGGGTATTAAATTGATTCTCTCGGTATCTATATGCGACAACACCGACGTGGTGTTAGTTATCCCCATTGCTTTATCTTTGGTCAAATTAACACCATGTCGGTGTTGTCATAATATGGATACCAAGAGAATCAATTTAACGCCCCAGTTTTTGCAGTGAACAAGCCTCGGTAGATACGACACTTTGGACCACCATGTAGGCAGTAGGTGGGCTCCAAAATCCAAAATCAAATACCACTGATTACAATAATGATAATAATAATAATAATAATAATAATGTCAATTGAAATATAAATTTTAAAATCTGTCCCAGTCTGATTGTACTACATTATTTCTCGCAAAAAAAACACAGCATTTCAAAAGCAAAACTTCAAACAAGAAATGTATAAATAGGTCAGTGGGCGTTTTTTTTCCGGATGGGCGGGAATGCCAAGCAACCGTTTTTCTTTTTCACATGGCCTTACTTTAAACCAACATAAAGAGCGAACCTCTTTTTTTTTTTTTTTTTTTTTTTTTTTAGTGTTGGATCAACATAGAGTTGTTACAGTCTAAAATTGTGGGAACCAATTCTGTGGACTCACGACCTAACGTTGTGTACTAAATTCAAGTTAACCAAGTTCAGTGATATGTTTTCATTTGCATGTTTTTAATGTCCTACTGTACCTCGTTTAAATGTCAAGTACATACAAACAAATACAGAAAAATATAAATAATAAATGTTCCCAAGTTGAAAATCAGTTTAATGGCAAAAACATGAAATGAATGAAATCCGGAAGGTCGCGAACTTTCATAGCTTTATGCACGCAAGGAACGTAACGAAAAATGTCTAAATGTCTGTTGAAACAGATTATAGCTCTTTCACTGCTGTATAATGTTCCGTAAAAGTCAATCTCTGTGCTTTCGAGCACGGTTTTACGATCTACCCACGGACCCCGGTCGTCAACACGAAACGCCACAAACTGCAAACTTTCCATGAACTGGGGGGTATATAGATGGCGGGAGAAAATACAAGCAGTTTGGACTGCGAAGTAAATATTTACTTAATTTTGTCACTCCGGTATTACGGACCCCGCTGTGTGTTTGCACTCGCTCACTCTGCATCGACAGATGGCTCTACCGAAGAGACACTCTAAATCCGCGTGGCATCCACCACGCTCCTTCGACCTTCGTCTCTAAGCGATTTTCATTTGTCATTATCAAGCGGGCACTCCACCGAGCCAATTAAAATTTAAAGTGGAGCATACACCTTGTGGAAATTGACTTCATCGGTCGTTCAAACTTTCCAAATAATTCGCTAGCACCGTTTTCATTGTTTCCGTGTTAATGGTTCCCCCCAAAAATATTGCGATTTACAGTTAAAGAATTTGACAATGTGAAGGGCAGGGCCGCTTAATTCATTGGGATAGTAACTATAAATATTTGTTTTTATGATAATTTTACTTAATTATTCTTGAAGGAGGAGCATTCACATGAGCTGCTAAAAAATAGGGTTTTGAATATGCAAATAGTTATTTATGGTTGTTCGTTGTTTTAAATTGCGTTGCGTGCGTTTTGAAAAGGTGAACGCGTTGCTTCTTTGTTCCGTTTGATTTTTAGGATTTGAGGCATTGCATGGTGAGGTATCAATGTATATGTGGTTTGCGGTAACACCATGTGATTATATCTACTTTGCTATATACAGTAGATTGTTCTGTGAGAACTTGTCTTGCTATTATTCTACTACCGCGGAGTAGATTTCCGTTTGATTTGTTTTGTTTTGTTTTGTTTTGCCTTTTCCCCAAAGATAGCATTTAATTAACTAATTTACTATTATTCAGGGTTATTCTAGACCAAGAACCTCCCAGATGTTAAAATTCAGATTTACAGACTCGTGCAAAACCAGAAATACATAACTGTACAGGACACAATGTGGACTTAGTTCTTTCTCCCTTAGGTGACTGCTTTACTTCTCTCAAGAAAAAAAAATTGAAGGCTGAAAAAAAGCTTTGAAAAAAATCCTGAAATCATAAAAAAATACTCCTGATAGTTGATACACTTGAATATTGGTATTTTTTTTTAATCTCTGTGTGGTTGTCAATGATTTCGTACTCTGTGTGTGTGAAAATAAAGACAAACAGATATAGCATTTTGTCACGGGAAAATGGAAACGGTGTGGTACACCTCCCACAAACTAATAATATCCGGTAAACAGATGTTTTCAATCGATCAATCGGTGGATCTTCTTCCTTCCCTCCCCATGTCCCATGAATGAACATTTCCTACATACCCTCTCGCTTGCTCATGAACCCATGGCATGTCTAGCTTTTTCCTGATCAGTCAACTTAATTTAGCTTCTTTCTGTTCCTTTTTTTTATTATTTTTGCCCAGCCTGAAGACAGGTGCATGCCATTGACTTTGAAGACAAAGTACGGGAGTAGTAATTATCACAACATCGAAATGATTGGTTTATGATCAGAAAGCTGAATGATTTTAAAAGTTCAGACGGTCGAAAATCCTCCAGGGTAATACCGTCCGTCTGAAATAATGTCCCGAGTCAAGAAATTGGCATTTGAAGACATCAATGCCAAAGTAATAACGAGTTTATTTCGACTGGGATAAAAACTCAAAACCCAATGTGCCGTAAAAAAAAAAGCTCGAAATACCTTAATAACTTTTGTTTTGAAATCATAATTATTGTTATCATAATTATTATTTTTAATTGGACTGTCCTGTTTCGGATTAAACCCATCTATCAAAGCCCCAGCTCAACATTGGTAAAATGCTTCCATTCTTTGCAAAAGTCTAGATATACGTAATTAAACCAACCTGTGAAAATCCCAGCTCAATTTCGTTGTTTTATTTGCAAGAAAACAGGACAAGTACATTTAGCATTTTTGTACGCATTCTCACCGAGACGAAAACTAATAATTTTGATCATAATTTTATTAATGACTTAAAAACGATAACACTTCAGGCAGAAATATTTGAAGGAAAGTTGTCTACCATCATTATTTTTATACTATGTAAGGTATATGTAAATCTCTGAACATTTATGTTTTTCTTCTTACCAATGTTGAGCTGGTGCTTTAAGAAGGGATTCGTTCAAAGCCCCCCCAAAAAAAAAAAAAAAACAAACAAACAAACAAACAAACTCCACCCACACCCAAATCTACACTGCACCGAACTAGGCCAAATGTCATAGCGCTACTTAAGCAAGACAATAATTACTAAGAGTGCTTAACCATTTTCTGCTGAGCAAAGATGAGCAGGAAACCTGTTAAAGACTGCACACGTGGCATGGTATTTTGATTGGTAACCTTATTCTGGTAAACAAAATTGTGCTCAGTTGATGGCTGTTGAAATTAGGCCAAGGTGGCGGCGAGTTGACACGAAGTATTGAGAAGTTAAGTTGTCGCATGTGGCGGGTATTTTGTTAATGTTCCTCATGTAAAAACCATGGATATTTCTACCTCCATGGGAAAGCCAGGTTTCATGTTGATTCTTTAGGAGACCTTACAGGTTTCCCCTTCCTGACCGCATTGTGTGGGCAATGTAACAAGGGGGAGGGCCATATTTCACCCCGGGGTTCAACACGACATTCCATCTAGTTACCGCAATCACTCCTTCGTAACCTCTCGAGTGCAGTACTCAGTTTGTAAACATGTCCGGGGTTTGTCCTCCAGAGCCCAAATTGGAGCAGGTCGGCTCGGGGGTCTTATAGACACTCGATGCCCCCGGAAAGAATGCTTGATCACCGTGCCAATTATGTCGTGATCATCTTTGAAGTCGCTGCGCGTTCGTCATAAACTTGTCATCCTTTTCACTCGTGGGGCGAAGGGTTACATTTTGCAAAGTCAGACGTGCTTCATGATTTTGTTTGAAAACCTGAGGTGCCTTTCTTTTTCCTCTGAAGAACTATATCCAGATGTTATGTACATGTATGTTCTTTGACCGAACTCGTTTCGGCACGAGGTGAAATATCCACCGTGGAATGACACAGTCATTCACGTCTTTACCTCGAACCTCTCAGCCCGTCGGTCAGGGAGGATGCCTGGCCATTATTTAACTGGGTCAGTCGTGCCCAAGTCATGGATGGTCAGACTGACCTGTAATGCGGGGTCAAGTTGCACTTGAATATTCAGCACAGTTGCAACTGACCGGGAGAGTAGTTTCTTCACTCATAAATTCGGGACATTTTGACCCAGTTTCGGGTCAAAATTACCCAGTAATAATGAATCCCAAATTCCGTTTTGAAAATGTTAGTTTGAATCACTGGGAATACACCTTGGTTGATTGATTGATTGATTGATTGATTGATTGATTGATTTTTAGTTCAACTATAATAAAAAATAAGTCACCTCACTGCGCGCCGTATTTTTTGCACCTCAGAAACGTGCAACAGAATTTTTATGTATTACAGCCAAAGTGCTATTGCAGTGCTGGTAATAAAGACGTTGAGAATAGCGTGGGTATCAATTTAACGCAGAGCTTCTAACCAATTAGTACAAACCGTATATCATATTTTATTACTGTGTTCCACGGAGCCGAAGTGGATTTTTTTTTTTTTTTTTTTTTTTTTTTTTTTTAATTTAAAGCCCCAGCTCAACATTGGCAAGAGAGGGAAAAAAATGTTCACAGATTTACATTTACCTGACATGGTATAAAGATAATGATGGAAGACAACTTTCCTTGAAATATTTTGAATGATAAATGAAATAAGATCAACAATTAAAACTCTGCCTATAAGAATGCGTACAAAAATGCTGAATGCGTGCATTGTTACCGTTTTCTCGCAAATGAAACAACGAAATGAGCTGACATTCTTACAGGTTGGTTTTATTACATATGTCTTGATTTGTTGGTTTGTACAAAGAATAGAAGCATTTACAGACTACCAGTGTTGAGCTGGGGCTGTAAAACAACTGCTTGCTTGAGACAGAACAATCAAATATATCCTTTTGTACAGTAGCTGTCTGCGTGTGATGGCGAAGACAAGGGAAGGCTGCTTTTTATCGGGATTGGCATTAGACCTACTACCGAGGTAAAATACCTTGACGGCTTACCTAAGCAGGTGGCACCTCCGACTAATTGATTAGCTACATCATTAAATTAGCAGGCCGTCTGTGTACGGGAGTGGGGAGTAGGCCGGTATATCCAAGGGGCGAAAAGACGAATGGCCGTCACGACGATCGTGTAAACCAATGTACACAAAATATCCGCCCGTCAGAACCATGTACACGCTCCCGTTTTCTTTATTAGTCATTTTTTAGTGTGGCAATAAAATATTCAAGGGCTTCTTTGGTATTTTCCCGGGGATTCTGTGCTCTGAGTTCCAGGTGCATCCAATCAAACTAATACAGTATTATTTATTTCAATTGTTGTTTTCCCATCGATAAGTTTTGCCTCTTGGAAGGTACGATTGACAAACGAGTATATTTATTTAATTGCTTATTTTGGTATTTTATTTATTTATTAAGATTAAAGGTACGATACAGGATTTGCATTCATCCAACTTGTTTCTTGTTTTTATTAGAATCGGTCTGAAAGCTTTTACTGATTAAATTTCTGTCTGAAATACTGTCAAAGTCGAGAAAATACAATTTGAAGACCCAGATTTTAATTTTGGTTGTAACAATCCAAATGAAGGACAATGTGTTTACTTGCTGAACAGTGTCCACGGTTTTTCACTATTTTCTCCAGAATCGGACGACGGATTGAGCCCAAATTTCCGCTTTTTTATTATTATAATGTTTTTATGTATATAATTATTGAATCACACAAAGTAAGACCACTGCACTATCAGCTTTACCAATCCTATATTTCACCTTTAAAAACCGGTCATGAGACTTCTAGCAAAGAATTCCCCTCCCCACAAAAACAAACAAACAAACAAACAAACAAAAACCCAACACACAAACAAACAAACAAACAAACAAACAAACAAACAAAAACGGGGTTAAGGGAATGGTTGGCAAACGAGGAACGTGTCATTATTGATACTCGTGAAATGGATACACACAAAAAAGCTGTCAAACTCATAAAATTAGTCAACACTTTTGTATGATTATTCATAGCTGGACAGCACACATCATTTTAAAACAAAATACTCTTCAACGTAACATGTGGAAGGGAAGACACGAAGAAACTATGAGACATACCTTAGAACAGTTTGTACTTCTCTCACTGGACAGGTCCCTTTCTCCAGTAGCAACTGCTGGTGAACTATCAATTAGAAGTCCTTTTATCACATCGGAAATATTCCACTTCAGACAATAACACCTTGCAACCTGATACCATTGTTCATAACAGGTATCATTGAACCTTTGGTGATTGATAGCGAGCTAGCGCCTTATACCAAACGGCAACCGGAGCGCACGAAACAAAAAAGTACATAACCGTTATCAGCACATCTGTGTCCCCTTAACGATAACGCGACGGTGGGATATTCAACTCAGTGGTTGCATCACACTCTATTCACAGAGACAACACAGTAATAACGCCGAGTTATATCAGGTAGCCTTCTTAAAAGTACGTGCTCTGAAATAACCACAGCTTGACGAGTAAGCGGGGACTCCGAACTTCAACCGTGATCCAACAGTCTCTGCCAGCCGCAAAATATGAGGAATCTCCGGTCGTGCGAACTGGAATTCATCGCGCGAGGAGAAAAAAAAACCAGCGTGCCGCTCTCTGTCACTCGCGGAAGGTGATCTACTCGAATTCAACGTTCGTTGAACGTGCGGCGAGGTTCGTGACCTTTACCGTTACGAGAGGGCTCGTCTGTGAAACTCGAAGCGTCTTTTGACAAGTCACCCAAATAACATGACGTGTACCTTTATTAGGTACCCAGAGGATCCGTTGCTCGCACACGCACTTTTAAAGTGAGGTTATAGTGCGTACCAGTTTATAACAAAATTAGTTTGACATGAAATTAAACAAACCTTTTCATCTGCTTGCCCCAATAATGTTTGTTCGTTTTTATATCTGATTTACATGGGGGATTTTGTTATGGTGTTGCCTGTATGTTTTTAGTGTTCACTTGGTAAAATGGTGACCGGGATATGCTTACCTTCGTCACAATATTTTAAAATGTACATGTGTATATATATATATTTTTTTTTATTTTTTATTTGTTTATTTATTTATTTACTTTTTTATTTTTTTTTGATTGAGCTGTAAAAAAAATTACATAAATTTCTTAAAGAAAAAAAATGCAAATTTTAGTTTGCGTTGATGTTGCTTTGACTTGGGAATAATGGTTTCGCTCTTTTGATCATCTCATATCAAACTTTCTTAGATAGCTCATTCAATAATTCACAACTTTGCTGGCTAATGATTTTTTGCTGTTAACTAGTCTGACCCCTCTGTTGTTAATTTGACAATCAGTATACCTTACTGATATCACACATGTTTACAAAAAAAAAAATGAGGAGTGACCTTGTGCATTCCAGGGCATTTACTGTCCGGCAAGGTGTTGCACTTGTCATTATGATACACAAAATACATGTTGAGTTTCGAGATGGGCACCATGCTTCATGATTTCAGTTGATAAAAATCGTCCGGTGCAATTCACATCAAATTGAAGATATTAGGTCTTGTTTATAAATTGTGCCTATCAATAAATCCAGGCGCTGTGTCTTTTTGTGGTTTCTTCATCACATGGCTTAACTTCATAGCGCTGCTTTAAAGCCAGATGGATCGCTTATAGGCACCTTAAAATATTGTTTAGTTTCAGTCTGAAAAGCTTTTTGTTTTTATGAAGTTAGTACCAGAGCCTGTGAAATGTCCCTTTGAAATGCCGTCATATTTAAGAAAACTGTATCTGATAACCTTTAGGAAAAAAAACCCAGCCGATTTTGAAATCGAAATTTAAGGATAAAGTGTTCATACATGCTGACAAGTATGCACGGCTTTTCACTGTTTTGCTCCTGACTCAGACAACGGAATTGAGCTCCATTTTTTACAGGTTTATTTATTGCATATTGAATCAGACAAAGTAAGAGCATACTGCACTATCAGCTTTACCAGATTTTCACAGCCAGTCACAGATAGGCTGGATACGGAGTTTGAGATGATACACACGTATAGCATGGTAATGAGGCTGGTAACCTTTTTTTTCTGATATTTAGCGCAATTTTGTTGTGCTTAGCTACTTTGTGCTTAATTATGATTTGGTCCCCCCCGTACAGTTCCTTTCAGTTAGGCTGATGGAAACTGGGCTACACTTGAAAGTGTATACCTTCTGCAACACTCTCGACAATGTGCTTGCAATTTACTTTCGTCTGAAGTGAATACACGTTTCCTCTAACCAGGTCCCCCCCCCCCCCCCTCCTCACCTCCGTACCTCCATGCTCCAACTTTTTACTTGTTGGCACCGCTGTGCGTCCCAACAGACAGTCCACCTGATGACGCATGATAAGCTGGAGTTGTATCTAGAGACGTTCTGTCAATCAAAATGCTGTCAACTTAAAGGGGGGAGGTAGTCAGCCTGGGTATTGATTTAAGCTGAGACTTTCTACAATCCTTGCACTGAGATTACCATGTCCCCCAGAAAAGGTCCCTGCGTGTTTAAATAGCTTCAGAATATCTGACCTCTCCAAAACATGTAGACCTATATAGAAACAAATACAAAAATCAACATTCGTATAAACTCGGTGTTTGTTTGAGCGGAAATCTTATAAAAAGAAGTTCATCAAAAAAAACTTACAATAAACAAACAAAAAGAGTTATGAAATAGTTTACATTCTGGTGAATTTCTCAACGGGTAGGCCCATGCTTACCTAGTTACTTTCATCAACGAAAGTTTTAAAAAAAATGTTGGAGTTTATAATTTATCACTTTCCTAACGTCAATCAGTACCTGAGCAGTAAACACAGCCCCCTGCATAAAAAAGCTAAATCTTCCCCAAGGACCAGCTCTCCACACCGCGGCAAATAAATCAGAAACTTTATACCACTGGCGGAAATTAAATCACTTTAAAACGCTAATCATGTCAACTCTGGAAAAAATTAAACAAATATTTCCTTACCGAATCAATTTCCTTGAAGGGAAGTATTGAAACTACATGACCTTAGAGATTGTTCCTTTTGGAAATTGTTGTTGGGCTATTCCCTTGCGACCTATATATTACTTCTGTCAGTAAACGGTGTGTCATTTCAACGTGCTGTTCTCTTCAGGCTAATGGTTGTCATAACTTTTTATGCAGCGGTGTTTCTGTGCTTGTGGACTTCCAAAACATGAAACGGTCGTAGCATTCAGAGTCCCTTTTCAGGTTCGTGGCGAAGCGTCTTAAATTTAACTTAAGTTTGGTGTGCTATATAACGCAACCCCTAGTAGAAAGATGCATCTGCTTTGACGTTCCCTGTTTTTAAAACCCACGGTAGTATGGTCGAATTAAGCGAAATTTACCGAGATGTTTTTTGCTATAAATAACACGACGGACCCTCGCAAACTAACTCAAACAGCGCCCTCTGAGGTCAAAAGGGGGCCAACCCCTCCCCTCTAAAATAACACGTTATAATTATTAACATTTTATTCAATTTCTCACGGGTTATACCTACCCCGAATAGAATTGAAATTGCATAAATTACTTTACGTGAAATGAAATGAAAGGCCACAGCAAAACTAATAATTATCAATGTGTCATTGTGTTCCGGCAATTAAAGACTCGTGGTTATTTGTACGAATGACCACAAACGTATCCACTTTTTTTTTTATGTATTTTTTTTAAAGTGTGTTAATTTTTTACCACCAGTTTTTATGATTTATTTTTACCCCCTACTTTGAGGAGTATAATGTATTCCATAATATGATAACTGACGGAGTACTTTTTTCACCAGCCCCCCCCCCCCCCCCCCACACACACACACACACTCACATTGAAAAAGTAATAAACCAAAACGCACTTCGTTATACTCTTCCAATGGCGTAACCAGGTTGGGGCAGCACCCGCCCCCACTCAGAACCCTTGCCCCCCCCCCCCTGCCCCCATGAGATCCAAAAATACACAAATGAATGGTGCGATACATTAATTAGCCCCTAAATTTGTCATAGTCCCCGCTTGCCCCCCTCCCCCCATCCCCCAAATGAAAATGTCTGGTTACGTCACTGTACTCTTCCTTCAGGCTAGTTAACCCAATCTTGTTTTCAGTCAGTGATGACGTCCATCACGAGTTATTTTTGGGGGAGCACTAAACCTAATTACAAAAGGTCGTAACATGTTGCATTAATATCGTAGTCACTCCCGGTGAGCTAAATCCGTTGGTTCTCCTCTCCATAACAAGCCCTGTCCCCCCGGGGCACACTGTGTCACATCAACGTCGCCTTGTTACACACCTATACGGAACCTGAGTGGGTAACAAGACGATTGCACTTCGACCCCACGGTCGAAATGCATTAGTGATTGAATAGAGGATTCTGTGGCGTGTACAAAACACTTGCTAATAATTAGAAAAAATATAAATTAAACAAATAAAATTAAAAACAAAATTAGAAATTTACGAACATATATTCATTCTTTTATTTATTTTTTTTTACTAAAAAGATCACTATATAGCAAAGCGTTTATCATAATTAAAGAAAGTTGTTTAAAAATATTTATACATACGAAAATACAAAAAAAATTATTCATATGAAAGTTGACTGAATCAATGGTTATTATTGTTTGCTCTTATGTACAATTCTAAGGGAGACTGCAGTGGAAGCTATAGATTTTCTGAATCACAATAAAGCTTGGAATTAAATTCGAAAAACTGCAATTGAGGCTAGTGGTTCGAGTCCCGGTCATGACACGTTTGTCCTTTATAGCAAGACACTTAACTGATGGTTTCTCGAGTCCCGGTCATGACACGTTTGTCCTTTATAGCAAGACACTTAACTTAACTAATGGTTTCTCAAGTCCCGGTCATGACACGTTTGTCCTTTATAGCAAGATACTTAACTAATGGTTTCTCTTCGCCCAGGAGTGCTTGGGTACCCGTGAGGGCATAGACGGTTCATGTGATTGATTTAGCTTGGTGTGCTACATACTTGGCAGCACAGGCTGTATACTCCCAAAGGATGGTTTAAGTGATGAAATAAATGGCCCAGTGACCAGGGGTAATAATATTCGAGCTCCATGGGCGTCGCTGCGTGATGAACCTGGACACTATATACAAGAAGTCACTTTTTTGTGTCTCGTTTCCAGACTACAAGCAGACATCTTGCTCCACTATTTCCGTGCACTCGTCGCACGTGACGTAACAGCACCAGTTGTACTTGCATCGACACTGCTCAATGACCTCTGACACGTGAGTTTCGTAGCCCCTCCCGCAACACATCAGATCGCAGCCTTCGTTGCGAGGGGAAGTTCTGTTGCAAGTTCTATCGAGAAGGAAGAGAAACCACTGGTTAGCTATTACGGTGCACTAATTTGTTGTCAGCTGGCGCTGCATACTTCTCAGGGGGTGAGGAAATGCCCCTCCCCCGATGAGAACGGGTTGTAGTATAGAATAAGGCACTGTGGCATGTTGGCAGAAAAGCGCCTAACGATTGTTAGATGAACGACAACTCCTAAATTTCATCCGGACATAACATTTCCTTTCCGAAACTTAAAGGTGTCCTCTTCCCGCTTGTGTTCCTTGATCAAATTCGTCCCACCGTGCTGCAGCACTTGACCCCTTGCACGCACGTCACACGCGGCAACTGTGCTACGCTCACCATTTTGGAAGTCAGTATGGCTATACGTGTAAAACGCCGCTTTGCCTAAAATTCGCACTACAAACTTGAAGCTTACTGTGATGATGACGTCAGGTGAATTTGGTCAACAGGCCGCATGAATTATTTATGCTGTAAAGAACAACTCCTTCCTTTAAACGATATTTATTTAGAGCTTCATCTATTAATTTTAAGGGTTTGTTTATTAATTTCTTCTTCTTTTCAATTTTGTCACTAGTTACCTTCCACGGGTGCCGTATGACCCAAATTTGGCGTTCTGTCTGCAGTAGTCTGGTGAAGGAGTCAAGAAAATGAGGTCAAAAAGAGTGTAGTCCTTACGCTGGGGATCTTTAGGGACTAGTTCCCGCCTCACCACTGTCCGGCGATATGATACCTCCGTTGCGCCTGAGTACTTCCGCTTGAGTGCCAACCCTGGGTAAGATGGAGACAAGTTTGGTTCGATTTCTGATCATACTGCTGACGGCACTGTTTTTTTTTTGTTTTTGTTTTTTTTTTAACTGGATATAGAAATAAAATCGTCACATTGGTACCTAGGAAAGTGCTGAGGCCACCGTGGGGACATTTTGCTACTCTCGTTTAAAGCCCCAGCTAAACATTGGTAAACTGACGGTAAATGCTTCCATTCTTTGCACAAATCAAGATATATGTAATAAAACCAACCTGTGAAAATGTCAGCTCATTTCATTGTTTCATTCTCGAGAAAACGGTAAAAATGCCTTCAGCATTTGTGTACGCATTCCTATAGTTTTCGTCTCACCGAGACGAAAACTGATTCTGGATCTTATTTCATTTATTATTTAAAACACGATAACACTGCAGGCAGAAATATTTCAAGGAAAGTTGTCTACCATCATTATCTCTATACCATGTAAGGTATATGCAAATCTGTGAACATTTATGTTTTTCTTTCTTACCAATGTTGAGCTGGGGCTTTGTAAGAGGAACCATGAGGGTAATTCATAAAGGAGCACACAGACTAAGATTACACTTAGGGAATAGAAATGGTACGCAACAAGAACGCACATACATCGGAGAGGACCTTTTCTCCAGTGAGCATTATAATACGCGGTTCAGTGTACCAACATGTCATCCAGTGTCCGAGATAACCGGTGGTTTATGGTAGACTAACATGATTCATTTATCGAAAAGGTGTGCACTAATGTAAAGCGCAATGTAAAGCGCATTGCCCATATGCAAGTGCCCAGTGCGCATGATCAGAAAAGATCGACTCACAAAGGATTCTGGGTGAGTCGCGAGTCCAAACAACATCGGCAACCATCACGACGTGCTGATTTTTAAGCAGTGCGGTAAAAAAAACGTGAAACCTGTATGTAAAATACAGCACGGCATCTTGACAACTTGATTTCGTTTTAGCTGTAGTTATGTTTCCCAAGATGCATTGCGGATGGCGTTTTTGCATAATGGGCTCATCAACTCATCAGTTACCCAGCATGTCCGTCCCCCCTTGCGTTTCAATATCATCCCATTTCTCAATCTAACATCTTATACTATATGAATTACTTTAGGATCTTATTCATACATCGCCGGAATTTTTCACAATGTTTTGTAATTTTTCTACTGTGTAGTTGTACCATGATTTCCCAGTCGCCTGCATAACCGTAAATTTTTCTAAATGATTATGTGTAGGTTTGTGGCACCATTCCCTAAAATGTGGAAAACTCTACTCCAGATTTTGGGAGTGGATATGTTTACTGTATAAGCTTACACACAATCGATTATGATTAGTGTCGCAAATGTCTTCGTTACGTGACCTTTTTGTAACGTTAGAGGGCGTACCTACGACGGAGATGTTGGGGAGGGACTGCCAGCAAGTCTTTAGGTTGCAGGAACCGGATACTCCGTGGCATTTACACCGCCTCTTCACACTCGACTGTATCAACTGGAAAGCATAGAGAGAGAAAATAAATAAACTTGTTGTGATTTCGGATACTCGAGACTTGAAAATAGACACCGTTGTAGTAACCCCCATAGAAACACAATAAGAATGCTGCTCTGTGTGATATGTGCGCCCTCTATGTTAGCGATTGACAAAACATATCAGTACCATGTGACATAGGAGTGGCAAACTGTACATGTTCGACCATTGAGAAAGCAGCAATTTGCCGTACAGCCAAAATGGCTGCACGCACAATTTGCCAAATGAAGACTTGCACAGATGTGCTCGGCATTCTCCAGGTTCAACTTGTTTGACAACACCTAAATAAAAATGGTTGCATGTTGGCAATTACAAATGTAACGAACTCATGGGTTTAGAACAAAACTAAAGAATTGTATTACGTTCAACAAGCATTTGTAAGTTAGAAGAAATGTTCATAATTCGGACTTACTTTTATGCCTGCTCCGTTGTTATGCAGGTTCATTCGCGACTTTGGATTGTCTCTGTTCTTATTGGTCAACAGAGGGCCGTTTGCAAACCTGCCGGTGAACTCAACGGCGTAGTCCACATTGTCGCTGCAGCCGCCCCAGCGGAATGTTTCTCGTGCGTCGTTAGGGGGCGCATCGTCGCTGTCCCCAAACGGCAGCTGGCCGCAGCCGCAACGCGACAAGATGCCAGCGCTACAAGAGATGGCAAGAGTGTGTGCCAAGCTTGCTGCTGATAGAGCCTGGACGAAAGCTGCCTCCCTGGTACCTGTGTTGGAAGTAACGATGTTTCCTTGAGTACAATGGCTTGAATATTAACTTTTGCGTCCGTTGGCTTGGTTCGGCTTGCCGGTTTTGGGCATGTTGTGAGCATTTTTTTCACCCTTTGTGTCAACGTTATTTACTGTTATGTTTTTTTGTTTGTTTGTTTTTTTGTTTTTTTGTTTTTTGTAGTATTTGCTTTACAATGTCCATGTCTTAGCTTACCTTTATCCAAATCCGGAGTGAAATTTGGAGCCGATATAATACTGCTGCAATTCCAGCGACGGTCCTGGAACTGATCCTGACACGTGTCAAAGGTTACCGTCGTAGACTCCACCACAGCCGACATTACGTCGAGATTTCTTTTGCAAAGTGACGTCTGCGGGGAGACCAGCAGTCTTGTTGATTTGCAGACAGTTGCGTTCGCCCATATCGTGTTTCTGTAGTCTTTTGTTAACGCTCTAAGCAGGGAAAAATATTGAATTACGAGAATGTATCAATAGGAAGAAAAGAGAGAGAGAGGGGGGGAAGCCACTTTTGGGTTGAACAAAGAAAAATTGACGAAAACAGGATTTGAACGTGATTTGTAAAATTAAAATTGCCTGCGCTCTACCAAAATCCCGTTCTAGCCAATGTTGTCTTTGATTTAAAATTACCCATTCAGTTTCCCCTTTGGTTGATAACTTGATTTAAAAAAAAAGTCAAATACGTTTGTCAGACAATACTTCTGAAGTTCCCAAGCCACAAAAACCTCACAAAAGACCTTGTTTTTAATGGGAGACTTTTGAGATGCTGACGGCAGCAGACACAACGGTAGTCTGGTTCCCTGACCAAAGATTCCTTGACGTCTCTTTTTAAAATTGTAAGGTCAGGCATCCTCCACATTTAAAAATAGATCATGACGCAACATATTATAAATATTCATTACTTGTCACCAACGGTGGACGATGTCATTGGATAAAAAACGAAGCGCTGATGACGTGCTTTGTTTGCTTTCAAAAAGCCTTTCCAAAAAAATTACAAAAATATTCAAAAATAGTGTTGAATTTGTTGGAAACAATAAAACAATAATGGGATTTTTCCCTTGAATATTTATTTGCAAAATGTGTGAATGTGGTCGCAACGTCTGTCAACAAGATTGAATGTTTCCAGCGTGGTTTGTTTATCAACAAACTAAAGTTCTACACACGCCCGGAAATGTCCGACCATCAACGACACTTTCCGAATGTTGACGATAACGAGTTCGGAACACTTCAGATATGTTCGGAAAAGGAGGAATTCCTCCTTTTTTTGTCACGTGACCCTCGGGTGACACCGGACCCTGAAATCGACAGAGAATAGTCGGAGATTTTTGGGTCGGGGAACCAGACTAACACAACGGCCCTTTTTGACAGTTCTGAGCGTG
This sequence comes from Marthasterias glacialis, assembly GCA_911728455.2. Lineage (NCBI taxonomy): Eukaryota > Metazoa > Echinodermata > Asteroidea > Forcipulatida > Asteriidae > Marthasterias > Marthasterias glacialis. The sequence goes on from OU452233.1 coordinate 16,862,792, forward strand.
CGCGCATATGCTCAGTACTTCGTGTGTCGTTCTGGGCGTGCGTACTACTGGTAAGAACCGTGAAAAGGGACCGTTCAGATTAGTGTCCCATTAAGGAAGCACGCTCATTTCAGCTGTCATCAAAACGGGCACACTATTTTCAGAAGAGTTACCCACATCTTGTTGATTAGATATCTAAACCACGGCAAGGTCCTTTTTTGTCCTAGTTTTATTTTCCTGATGTCAATCTAGTTGAGTCCCACACGGAACTCTCGTTAGTCTTAATTGGCAGGTTGACATTGAGGCGTTTGTTATCCGGACATTATTACACTCCCTGCGAATTAAAAATGAAATCTTGAGGACGTGACGACCGTTTTGATGACGTCAGTTGATGTAGCAAGAAGTCAAAAAGAAGACGGGTATGGATCCATGTTTCCTGTTTTCACGGGAGACTAAAATTAAAATGTGTCCATGTTGTTCACAGACATTATCATGCTGACATGGATCGTCAGCTGCACAGCCTTTTTTTTTTTTTTTTTTTTTTTTTTCTTCAAGACGTTAAGAAAAAGTGTGTGCAAATGCCAGAGGCCTCCATCCGCCTAGGAAGACGAACCGGGCTGTCCGTGGTCAAGCCCTTGTGCTCAGCCACCGAAGCCCCGCCTTGACAGTGAGGGAGCTCGTCAGTGAGGGAGGCCGAGATGGACGGAAGGCTTGGAAGTCGGCTTAGGAAACCGAGTTGTCAAGCCTGGTCCGTTTCCCACCTCGCCGTGGCAACTGTTCGACGGACGAAGTGTGGGAACTTTTGGCCATTAAGTTGCAGGCGGATGTGAAAAACCTCCTGCTGCCCCTGATGCACTCAGGGGAGCCAGCTGCTCGGCGATTTCAGTGGCATAGAGTTGCAACGCTTACAAACTCTGATCAAGTTCGAATCTGGCAAGAACTAAACTTTAAAAAAAATAATAAAGCATGGCAACAAAACTTGTTCCTAATCGTTTGGTGGAACTAACAGTATGGATGATTTGTCACTCAACGTAAACAAAATGTGTTCGAGAACCTTTTGAAAAGGAACACGGAGTTTTCGAAAGTTTGAGAAAATACATCCACCTGCACGGAAGCACTTCGTTAAATTCATTTCCTTCCTTTTAAATAATACTTTATGATTGCAGCTGCCTTCTTCACGTTGAATAACAGCTAGACGACGTCTAGTCTGAAATCAGTCACACGAAGGTGATCAAGAGAACCAATTGCAAGTGTAACTTGACGGGATCATTGAGTTTTAGGTACAGAGAACATTGTTTCGGTTGTACCTTTACACCGATGTGTGATAAGCACTGTATTACATAGTGCTGTCGAGGCCCGCATAATGGGAACAAAAATCACAGGCTACTCGGGTGGGATCCGAGCCCAGATCCCCGCATTCTAGACAGGCCATTTTCGAATCTTGGATTTCTATAGCAGCAGAGGCCACAGCAATTTAGTTGATATAATAATTACATCGCCACGGAAGTTTAGTGCCGCCACGTGAATTAAAAAAGTCTCACTCTTATCGTGTACGTACACGATAACTATCATGTACGCAAACGATAATTATTATGTACGTACACGATAACTTTGGACTTATCGTGTGCGTACACGATAACTATCATGTACGTACACGATAATTATTATGTACGTACACGATAACTACCATGTATGTAAACGATAATTATCATGCATGTACATGATAAGTTTGGACTTATCGTGTACACACACGATAGTTATGCACATTACATACACAATAACTTTGGACTTATCATGCACGTGCACGATCATTATCGTGACCGTGTTCGTACATGTTAGTTATCATGTACGTACACGATTACAGCGGGATTTTACTATTATTATAATTATTATTATTCATTTGGGGGCACTATGTTTCCGTTATAAGCACTATTAACTCGGTGCTTCCCCGAGTCCAGCGTGGAAAGGAACAGTTGGCAACCGTGGGTTCGTTGAGACAGTTTCCTTGGCTGACGCAACGGTTGACGATCAGGGATGACGTAAACCAACCCTACTTATGGATGTTTTCATTCCACTTCTTTTTAAATTCTTACAGGCGACCCTTGTGGACTGGCAAATGAGACCGGGGCATCCAAAAAGAAACCCATGTTTTCACACGCAGATGAAGGCATTTTGAAGCTGTTTGGCACAGTGGGTATCTAACTTTACCGTTACCTCTTTTAATAGGATTGCCGCTGATTCTGCATCGACCGGTCGGTGAATTGTTAAGCGCTTACAAAGCGGCACCTCTTTCCACCAAATTAATCCCCCTTTCTACGCACCGCACCGCCTCCTTAATTAGTCCCCAAAGGTAAATCCCAGTCTGTCTCTGGCATGCGATCTGAATCGAATTTGTTCTATGTCTTTTTTCTTCGAGTTGTTGAGGTGGGCGTGATGGCACAGCCCCTCAGCCACGTCGTCTTACCCTAATGAGCTCTTGTACGGCTAACAATCAAGCGCCGTGGATGTATATTGTGACACCATTATGGGTCGACCGGTTTCAATGAGCGTCTTGCTGTGAGGCTTTTGGGACAGGTGTGGTTGATCCAAGAGGGGGGTGATCAGGTTTACCGCTCAAGCGCCAATGTATAGGGGATTCTCATCAACAGACATGTTTTCTGCATGTTGCAGGCTTTTGAGGCATGCTGTTCATCTTTCCAAATCCCGTTAATCTAAGCTATGTGTATCATATGTAGCGAGATTAACCTACTTTGACCCAATATTATGACTCTCGCATAATACTGAACTATATCAAGATTTATATAATAATTATGCTCTCTTAATACTGATTAATAGTTAGATTGAAAAATCACTCTTTTCGATTGAGGCCCGGGACAAATCCTTTGCAGTTTGTCCATACACTCTAAAAAAAAAAATTTAAAAAAAAAATGTTAAATCAACACTTAAAGGGTTCGACCAGTGACAACATTTTATTAAAGTTTGATTCAACTAATACAAGTGTCAAACTATAATGTTTTAGAAGCTGAGATTTGAATCTTGTGTTAATTCAACTCTTCAATCGAGTTACATTTAACTCTTTCAAAGTGGTGTCACTGATCAAACTCTTTAAGCGTTGATTGAACACTTTAGAGTGTAGTTTCACTCAAAAAACAGTCTAGATTAAATTTCAATCGATTACTGAGAGTAGTAATCTCGCCACTTTTAATATTTATAACAAAATGGTAAATTTGATTAAACATGAACCATTGCGATGACTGCTTACACATCGTTGAATCCCAATGAAAGCAAGCCGTACTTTCATTCCACACTGGTGGAAACAAACGGTACATTCGATCTTGTACAAAATTAATATTGACTGCTTTTACCCGTGCTATGTTTAAAACTACGACACACTCGGTGATCCCCCGAGCGTTCTACTGTCAATCGGCTTCACCTCGGGAAAATAGCACGAGTAAAAGCAGTCAATATTTGTCACATTATACCTGCAGTCTTTAGTATAATACAATTACATTAAAGAGCAAAGAGGTTTGGCGTTGCACAGGACCACCCACCAACATAGGGCTGGTTAGCTCAGTTGGTTAAAGCGCTCGCACAGTATTCGAGAGGCCGCAGGTTCGAGTCCGGCATCAGTCCAAATTTTCTTTGCTCACCCCAATTAATATAATTACATTAAATATATTCTAAATACATCTAGAGTAAAACATTATATTTAAACATAGCATGATATACCAAATCTATAGTACCTGTGTATAATACTTCAACATATCACCTATCTAACAACGTACTTGTACAATATTTTTCTGCCTGTTCTCACGTGGGATAGATTGTGTGCAAATTGCTTATTGTGGCTGGTTGACTTAATGGTTTCATGTATTTCACTGTCTGTGACCCAGGTTCGAATCCCGGACTGGAGCCTTGCATGTGGATTGGGGTTTCAGTCCCTACCTGATTGCGTGGGTTTTTCCCCATTTGGGGTTTTCCTCACACATCTAAAACTGACATTTCTTCATCATCTTCTCTACCCAGTTATCATCGAGGCTTAGGGGGGAACAGTGCTGGTCACTTTTGATGGTCCATTTGGTTTCAATACTAAGAGAGATGTAATGATAATATCAAAAACGAACTTACATCCATTTCAGTGTGGAAGCTCTTGAAGTAAAAGGAACGATCAAAGCGAGGGCCAAAGCAACCAGGACTGGCATCTCGTGTAGGAGCATCTCGTATACACGCCGAGCGAAGTAAATAAATCCTCCACCGTTCCTTCGAAAAAATGTCCAGACGGTGTCCTCGTCTTCGGTGAAAAAAAAATACAGTATCACTACCGAGTTTGGAATTCTCTGTTGTCAATCTGCTGTGATGACAAGCCCCTTTGTAGTGTAATTAAGATCCCGTAGAGGTAACACCCATCCGATCGGGAGAATAACTGTAGGGTATTTTCTTGTCCGTGACGGCATGTCATCGGTGTTTTCTTTACCGGTGATGCTCGCCAGCGTTGTGGGTCTCTTAATTAGGATGAGATGCTCCTAAGCTTCCAACCCGTGGTGCACCGCCGTGAAAAGTACCTAATAATAATCCCCCACGGGGGCGAGACACCTAATTTGTGAGACTGGGGGAGTTGTTCAAAAGGACGGGTCATTTGGACCCTTTTTTGAAGGGTGGGATATTATCACCAAGTTGTGTGGCGGTGATGGGAGATGGATGGATAGACTGGCGGTACGGGTCAAAGACCGGGTTGGTATAAAGGTGGGGTCCTGTTAGATCACTGTCACTGAAGTCAATCAAGCGTTATTCCTTGACACTTGAGAAGTCAGAGACGGGTAAAAAAAAAGGGGGTATGTTGGTCTTTTGCTGATGCCTTAAGGGCGCAGGCTGTCTAGACTGAAAAGTGGTTTCTTGTTCGACTGCCACTGGGCAGACATTAGAGCTTGCCATAATTTGACGCATGTCTGTCAGAGTCTTCAACTGAATGCATCAGTGTGTTGCCATGAAGGTGGTTTTCATTCTCCACTATAAACAGTAATTTGGGATTTAGAACATTTTTTTAGAAAAGACAACCGAGAAGACCCTTTCAGTTTGTACTTCGAGATGTTTTTTTTTTTTTTTTTTTAATAAATCAGAGGAAGTAGACTGAGGTTCTATGCATTCGAGAAACTGCATATTATTATTATTGTTATTCTTTCTTTTCCTAGACAGATTGTTTGATATGTAAAGAAACTAAATAAATAAATAATAAAACATTGCAGTTAGTTCCCCTACCCCAGTTTTTGGTCAACGCGTAACCACTCTTTCAACGACCGAAATACCGAGACAAAAACCCCGGTTCTCCGGGCCTTCCGGTTTGTCTGATCCCTCCGGAAAAGTCGAACACATTCGGTCGCTGGTTGTGCTCCGGATCGATGTGGCTGCAGCTGGCTGCCAAAGAACACGTTGTATCGCAATCAGCTTCTCAGCTGCGAGTAAGGATGATTAAACTGTGGCCTGTTGCGCACTCGCTCTACTAGGCAAACATGGCGCGTCTGATCTGTCGTCTCCAGCCAGCTCTATCGTTAGCCTCTTATTATTTTCAGTTCATAACGGCTTCGAGACTGAGTTGGACTGGTGACAAATTGATACAGACATTGACTATACTGTCTAAAACTGCAATTAAAATCAGATATCAATTGAAATCAGATAAAAATCGGTTAAGAACAGATAAAAGCTGATAAAAACAGGGCGAGTCAAAAACATTGTGAGGTCGTCACTCCAACATCCGAAAATGATTATGTTATTGTTATTTATAGATAGTTCCCGATACTGGACATAATTTACGGGCAACTTGGGTTCTGGCTTTGAGCTGCATCAAGCGTTCTTTTGTTGTTGTTGTGGTTGTTGTTGTTCTTCTTCTTCTTCTTGGACGTTCACAAAATGATAGATTAACCCGACTTTACACTGTGGCCAAGTTTACACAAGGACCATTTTGTCGACGAGCGGCTGCTCATGTTGCTGAGCATGAGTACCAGACTCATGCTCAAAAACTTGTATTGGGTACCAGCGAAATCGAAGTCTAGTTGGCAAAATGTAATGGCCCCCGTGAGAACTTGGCCTGTGTGACGTCAATCAACAAGTATGGATGCGCGCGGTATGTGTGTGTGCATGGCGCGAGAAGTGAGCACCCGCACAAAATGCAGTGTGTACGTCACAGTGTCATTGTGTGTGATTGGCTGGAAGTTTGTGCGCGTGTTGAGTTGTTTTATGAAGTAACTGCAACAACAAAAATAATGAGTTTGCATCGTGTGATCAAACATATCAATGTATGGGTTGTGTTTATTGGCTCTGCTTCTGCTTTGACATTAAAAAAAAAACATCAGAAGAAAGTTGTAAAATTTACCATAGTTTATAAGAGAAAGACTTAAGGTTTAAGGTCATGTCGGAGGCTTTGTTTCTCCTAGAAGGACAGTTCCTACAACAAACATGGTTAGAATTTACCGGTTGATAAATTCTTCACAGCTAGTCATTTGAAATGACTTTGGGAATGAGTGATGCTTTGAACCCGAAAGCACAAAACAGCAAAAGCGGCGACAGACCGCGGTCCGCTCTGGGAAACGCTTACGAGAGGCTGCGGCAGCTTGTCCGTCCAAAGGCCAAGAAAAAACAAGCTGACTCAGTGAAGACGGAGGAGCGGGTCGACAGGAAGCCAAAGCCACCACCAGCAACAACCAAGGTTAGGGACTCCGAGCCGTCTACGCCGCGGGGTCTAGCTTATGCCTGTGACAGACAGCGGAAGCTAAAGGAAGAGCAGACCAAGCAGGCGTCGTCGTCGACAGCTGGGAAGAAAACTCAGCAGTATCAGACGATTGACGGCAGGGCAAATTGCCCCAAGCAGCGGCCCAAGCGGAAGAAGCATCCCAAGAGACGGGCTTACGCCAAGGCAGACTCCGCTGACTCGTCAAGCGACAGCTGTGACGGGAACGAGAACGCTGACAACCAGGATCTGTGGTTCCTCTCTCGACGGGGAATCGAACTGGAAAAGAGGCTCGGGGAAGGGACGTACGCTCAAGTCCACGCTGGTCGCCAGGTGAAGCGTGACCGTCAAGTCGCCGTCAAGATCATCTCACTGGAGAAGACCAACCAAAGGTACCGTACCAAGTTCCTGCCCCGTGAGACTGAGATCCTCCGCAAGGTAAACCACCCCAACATCATTCGCTTGTTTGAGACGCTCAAATACGGACAGAAGGTTTTCTTCGTGACCGAGCTCGCAAAGAGGGGAGATCTCCTGTGCTACGTTCAGAGGCTGAAGGTTCTGACCTCACCCGTGGCTCGCACCATCTTCTCCCAGATTGTCGACGGCATCGAATACCTGCACCTAAACGGCATCTACCATCGGGACCTAAAGTGCGAGAACATTCTACTAGATCCGTGTCACAGGGTGAAGCTGACGGATTTTGGGTTCGCTAGGGAGTGGTACGAGCCCAACAACCTGTGCCGGACCTACTGTGGCAGCGCCGCCTACGCCTCGCCGGAGATCCTGTCAGGAATGCCTTACGATCCTAATACGGCAGATATCTGGAGCATGGGTATCGTACTCTTTGTAATGGTATGTTGATTTGTTGATTGGCGAATTAAATCAACCATTAGATTATATAAATGAATAAGTTCTCATATAATTACACTTGTTATCAGTTTCACAAAGGTTGTTCTCCAAAAGAATGTAAGGGTTCAATTATAGGCCTAATGTGTTTTTAGCTGTGCTGTGAAGAGAATTACGTTTATATCTCGCCATGTTTCGTTTCTGCGCATCGAGGCAGGTTTCTGTCCCCTCAAAATGATCCCACTCCTCGATTGTTTTTCATACCTGACTTCCGTAATCTTTTTTTATTTAATGTCAAATTGAGAAAGAGCCTCCACACATTTTTGTTTAAACCAACTCATGACCGATCTTTTCAGTTTGTCCAACAACGTTCAGAAATCTACTTGATTATTTACAAGTCGCTCAAAATTAAAATAAGTTTTAACATATTCCAAAAAAAGACAACGAGTCACACCCAAGTCGTGCCTGCGCAGTTGGCGGCTACGGCTGCTGGTGTTGCTATTAGCTCCCTATGCTTCAATGCATGTCAACGTGGCTATCAAGCGGCAGCCGCAGTCACTATTTGGACACGGCCTCAACCTAAACCGATTGGGAAACCTCATTAACTTATAATCACCTCATTCAAACATGCCCCCAGCGACCTGCTTAAAACTGCATTATGGGCATTGACGATTTTCTTGTACTTTTTCAAACTCTTGATGTTAAGGAACATTTTGTGTTTTTTCGTTGTTTAGGTGCAGGGCAAAATGCCTTTTGACGATACGGACGTAAAGCACATGCTCGCCGTGGTCAAGAAGTTCGACGTCAGCTTCTTTTCCAAGCGCCCTCTATCTGCACCCCTGAAGGCTCTCATACAGTCTATCCTGAATCATGGGCAGTGGGATCGCGCCACCATCAGGGACATTAAAACAAGCCAATGGTTGACCGAAGTTTCAGTCAAGGCGTGAATTTATTGCAGCATACTCAAGCCACGTTTTGCAATACTGACTGGGAAAACCCCTGTTCGTTGCATCTTCTGGCATCATATTATTTACGCTCATTGAGCGTCCTCAAACATTTCTGTTCATTTTTGGAATTACCTCTTTGGTCCCTCTTGAATGAGAGTAGCAAAATGTCTCCACGGTGGCCTCAGTACTTTGTGAGGCACCAATGGGATGAATCTCTACCCAGTCAGTATAAAATAGATCATTAACATGAGGCACAAACACTGATTACTGTTGGAGTTTTCCTTTTCAGATAGTCATCTTTGCCAATGTTTTTGTACCACATTAATTTTGCCATAATTTACCCACAGGAACGGGGAAGGATATAATTTGTATAGACCATGTAACGTTTATTTACAAAAAGAGTGACCCTGGATTGAGCAGGGCCACTTCTGGCAGGCAATAATATACTATACACTAGGTCAGTATGGAAAACTTTACATTTTGTGTCATATTTCTACATAAATTGGAAAGCTGTAAAAAAAAAAAAATACCAGCTGAATACGTTTTGAGATTTGCCCTCATTTCTTCATACCAAAAGTTGATAAAAAATCAATCAGTGCAATTTCCATTGATGTTGTTTTCTTGAATGCTGTGTACAAATCGTGCCTGCAGGAAGTCCAGTCTATGTGGCTCTTTTGTAAACATATCACATATTATATGGTCTATACGGTTTTTTGTTTTAAACTTGCATGACAAAGACCTGGATCTATTCACTTTTAATAAAAGACAAAACAACCAATAATGGGAAACTTTTGAGACGATAGCAGGCGTCCCACAGACCGGTCCTTTTCCATTGTTTTCATAGCTGAGAACAATGGAAAAGGACCGGTCTGTGGGACGCCCGCTATCGTCTCAAAAGTCTCCCATTAGACCGATAAATCAATGTTATATCAAATAAAACTACACTAACACAAAAAAACAGGAAATTCACAATGTAGCTAAAAGTGGTTAATGCTTTGCTTCTGAATCAAAAAGTAGGCCTGGGCCCACGTATCAATGCCGGTTTCATTTGTAAAACGATACAGTTTCAAGCACGATTGATAAATAATTATTCAATTCGTGTTATTATAATAACATTGAAAACCAAGTTAATTTATTTATTTATTATTGTTATTATTATTTTTTTTACGATCGGTGAAGAAAACGTGTATTATAATGGGCTGCCCGTGTTGGGGAATCATGTTTAATAAAAAACTGAACACAGAGTAATAATTCAAAGGGAAAGTACTCCGTTGTATGTTGTATGTTGTTTGTTGTTGTTGTTCGCCTTGTTGTTTGTTTGTTTTTATTTTCAAATAAAGCAGGATACTGAACCCCTGTTCCCTTTTGTGCATTTATCGACTTTGGTTGTAGACCTGTATGCTGTGACATTACAACAAGTCAGGGAGCCTGATTAACTTCCAATTCTTCAAGAGCACCTTGTGAGCTGCTCACACAACGGAGGAAAACTTAAAAGAAAAAAAATTATGATTCTAATTCAACTTTAGGGCTGTACGCGGCGTACAATTTGTATCTACTTTCAGCAGGTGGGCGTAACAATAGGGTAAAATTTTACGTGGTGCACCATTATCTCTAGGGGGCACTTTTGGCCAATTAAAACTGTAGTTTCCGTCTGTATTTTTCCTAAACAAGCCCCTTCAGCGCTCGTTATGCCGTTAATACTATTTTGTTTTATAAAATAATCTAATAATCTGACAGGGTAAACAATTACATTGTCTGTGTGTAAATGAAAGGCAGATTCTAGTTGTTTGGATGTCAGTCAACCTGTGTACCAATTGGTAGCAACATCTCAATTTGGAGATATAGGCCTCCAAAATTAATGCAAAAAAACACCAAAATTCAAATAGAAGGGGCAGGGCTTATATGTTTAGGGGTCCATATCCCAGAAACGGCAAGGAAAAAAATTTGTGTTTGTTCATTGCACCCATAGAGGATTGTCTAAAAAAATTCGCAAAATCTAAGTCGGTCACTGCCAAACTTTTCAGAATTGTAGGTGATTTGGCGCGGAAGACCCAGTAGCAAGGCTGGGAGGCGAGGCATTATTTATTACTTAACAGCGCCCTCACTTGGTTAAAAAAACAGCTGGTGTCCAGCCTACCTGCAGATTTAATGCTTTAGAACGTACTTTTGTTATCAGTTGGTTTGTTTACCAGCGGAAAGATACAAGGCCGGCCTCAAATCAAAGTTCACTGCTGAGTGTTGTCGCTTGCGATTTTGATATTGTTTTTGCAAATAAACACACAAAAAGATGTAAAGTGCTGTCGCCTTTTGATGTTTACCAATATTTTGCAACTTATGTAAGCAACATTCAGTTGAAAGATGTCATCGTCCGACAGAATACAACATACGGGACTGGTCACACAACAGGTAATTACTATACTAACTAAATTACAGGAAACCCCCTTCAATTTTACTGCATCTTATTCGTGATAAAATATACTTGGTAGTGTAAACTACCACCCACCCACCGTCCATAGATGGCCAGGTCCTCCCCCTTTTAATTTTAACCCCCTCCCTTCCTCCAACACAACCATTCCTGTCTTTACACACATGGGAAAACTTAGCTGACTGAGCTTGCACAGAGGGGAGACTAGCCCCACTAGTGTGGCAAGGATTTTTGACATCGGTTGAATCCTTAGCCACACGTCCAACTCCAAGCCTATCTTTTGTGCAGCTTGTCCCCGAAACCTAACGGGTGCGGCGCTGGATTTTAACCAACTAAATGTGTCCACGTACCTCTTAGCTTCCCTCCGGTACTTTGGCTGTCGAAGTTACTAACCTTATTAAGGGCAAATAATCATTTGAATTTTGCTCAAAATTACTCCACACAAATAGATATCGGCTAGCGATCGGGGCCATTTTGATTACCCAGAATGCAATGCCATCACGAAATTACGGGTGGCGCGCGAGTATAAAAACAATTTCAGAATGGAGTCAGCAAAAAGTGCACTTACCAAACTGTGCGTGCGTGCAACCGATGCCATGCACAGCATAGATTTGGTGCATGCACTTTTTCTGACTCCATGCATTTTGTATTCTAAGCTGTTTCATTAGCTGTAGCTGTCACGTGAAACAGCCGCTGAATTGTTTTTGCACTCACTCGTGACTTTGTGATGGCATTGCATTCTGGGTAATCAAAATGGCCCCGATCGCTAGCCGATATTTATTTGTGACTCGGCCTGTGTGAATGAGACACTTTGAGGTAAAAATGTAAATTTCAATCTCATCATGTAGGGCATCTTCAAAGGATTAAAAAGACACCACACTGACCTCTACAGAGTTTACGGTTCCAATCCAGAACAGTCAACTCTGTAAAGGTCAGTGTGGTGTCTTTTTAATCCTTGGAAGATGCCCTACATGATGAAATTTGGACTTAAATTTTTACCTCAAAGTGTCTCATTTACACAGGCTGAGTCACATTTGTGTGGAGTAATTTTGAGCAAAATTCAAATGATTATTTGCCCTTAATAAGGTTAGTAACTTCAACAGCCAAAGTACCGGAGGGAAGCTAAGAGGTACGTGGGTGGACACATTTAGTTGGTTAAAATCCAGCGCCGCACCCGTTAGGTTTCGGTGCGGCGGATTGGGGGACGAGCTGCACAAAAGATAGGCTTACGTGTGGCTAAGGATTCAACCGATGTCAAAAATCCTTGCCACACTAGTGGGGCTAAGGGGAGACCTGCTGTGGTGGGCTACTAGTTTCAGTTTCACTTTCAGAGGCTGAAGGTCCCACCTCCACTTTTTTCCGATCAATATTCTGCATTGTATTTCTTTCTAGGATAGGCATAAATTTGTCAAATATGTTTTTTACATCAGGTTTTGATGGCATTTTGAAGAATTAAGAATGGCTTGCAGGATATAATTATTTTAATTTAAGCTACATGTATAACTGTCGAGATCCGAGTTCTGTAGTGCAGCAAAAACAAGTATATTGTTATTTTGTGACAGTAAAAAGGAAAGTCAAAAGACACTTTACACATGTGTGTTATCATTGGACCAACAAATTTTTTATCATAATAATGCACTTTATTTGCTGTGTAAATTTTGACTAAAAATGCTTAAAACTCTAGATTTTTTTAAGTTTTGGTCTCTATTCTCACGGTATATGCATCAAGGGAAAGTAGTGATTAATAACATACATGTAGTATGAAAATAAATGTCTTTTTTAATCGTTCCGGTTGCGGAAAGCGTTTGTCATAGGCAACATTTTTGTCACAAGTTTCCATTGAGTTTAACAGAATGTGACTTCCAATGCCTTAGTTCAGTTCGCTGTTAGGGATATTCTACTATTATAGTTTATTTATTTGTTTATGTTTTTTTTTTAATTTTTTGCAGAGGCGGTTACGACACCTGTGTAGTCTATCAGCTCGCAACATCCAGGTCGGCACACTGCCTGATGCTACTCCGAAAGAGAAGGAGACATTGATGGAAACCTATTTTACACTGCATATATGGCCCTCTTGTCAAAGTAAGACGATACTAGACTTGCCCATTCTGATTTTGAGGGCCTTGTCACACGAATCAATTTTTACAGGCAACTTGGAGGCGACCAACTACAGCCCATGCAAAAGGGGCACTTTAATAGCACGCCTTTGCACCCTCTCCAGTGAAATTTTAGTGAAAACAACCAAGGGCAAGTCAGAATTCTCTCCAAGTGGTCCGGCTGGCTAGTTCAGTGTTGAAAAGCATCCCTGTTTAATATGAAATAGCTAGTGACAAAGCTGACGGACTAGTGAAATGACAAGCTAACTGGTCACTGAAAAATGTACGGGTAAACCCTGTTATTTCCACAGACTGATTTTACATTTAACGCTGTCACTAATAAGATATTCTTTTTGTGGTTTGTTGACAGCTGTTTATACAAGCGAAAAGATCAACAATTCTTTGGTAAGTATTCCATTCAATAGATTCTTAAAAAAAATACATTTAACCAGTTGGCGTTGGATGTCCTGTTTATAAACAAATGTTTCCCGACCTTGAAACGGAAGCCTTGTACAGACGCCATTGTGTAACATTGGAATACCGGAGCAAAGGTCGCCCGGACATTCCTGTGCTGAGCGTGCATAGACCACACACACGCTGTCTAACGCTTCATTTCACCAACACAAAGACAAAACACGGTCTTGACTATTTCGCCATTGAGAGGTGGTTTTTGTGTAATCCCCGATTCCAGACCTTTGTCCTTATATTCATTGTACTTCGGCTCAAGGGAGGTAAGTCAGAGTGAGACAAGAATCAAGTTTTCTTGGCTCACGTGGTTGCTGGACGCCATTTTCGGTCCAAATGTAGCACAATCCAATGCGCAGTCCAGTCTGGCACCCTGTGTTCCCGCGTATGTTTTTTTTTTTACCGAAAATGGCTTCTAATCTCATGTTGTCGCAACTCTTTAAATACACAGCTCTGTGCAAAAGGTCTGGTGTCACACACATCGTTCTACTGAAAGAGGCCTAATTGTATTTTTGTGTCTTTACAGAATCCAACATGGCGTAGTTTTGACCTGCAGATGTCGTGCCCTGACCTGGACGTATCCCAGTCAAGTATCCTTTGAATTATTATTATTATTATTATTATTATTTATTTGACCTCAACAGAAAACGTACATGGACATCAAAAAAAGTAAAATCGAAAATACAACAAAATAAGTAGTCGTAAGGACTCAATAATTATACAAGCAAAACAACACAGTAAACAAGAGCTAAAGGAAAAAACACGATCAGGAGGGCAGCTATGTTAGCTACATGGGCGTAGAGCAGGCAGGCATGGGGAGTGAAATCAACAAGTCAAGAAAAAAGGGACAAGGCAGACATTAATAAAGAACAGATTAAGTGAATGAATGATTCCCTTCGTTTTTCCTTATCAATATTTAGCATTCACAAATAATTCGGACATCAATTACAGCACGCGGCCAACATTGGTAAATTGTCAAAAACCAATATCAGCACTTTGTGTGCCCCAACATATTCATGAAACTACAAAGCTGTCGAAACTTCAGTTCAACCAGTGATCAGAGTCAAGAGAAAATAGTGAAAAAACCCCATCACTGTTTTCAAACACCAGATAATGGACTTCCGTGATCAAATCTGATTGTGTTACTCATTTCTTTAAAAACTATAGCTTTTCTGGGAAAAATATTTCAAGGGAGGCTGTCTTTATATCATGTAATTTATGTGAAAATCTGTCAGCATTTATATTTTCAATTGTACCAATTTATTAAATACTTAATGCAACAAAAAAATAACAATCAACTATTTGACTGTTCGCTGGCTATTATTAGACAGTGATTTTTTTACAAAACACTAATTCATAAACAAGATGCCCTGTCAAAATTGCGTAGATCATTGTAGGTAGTCAATGAAAACCATGGAAATCAAACCTTTCTAGTTTAGCTGTTTTTGTTTATTTGTTTATTTGTTTATTTGTTTATTTGTTTATTTGTTTATTTGTTTATTTGTTTATTTGTTTATTTGTTTATTTGTTTATTTGTTTATTTGTTTATTTGTTTATTTGTTTATTTGTTTATTTGTTTATTTGTTTATTTGTTTATTTGTTTATTTGTTTATTTGTTTATTTGTTTATTTGTTTATCAGTAAGCCTGTTATTTTAGGAAGTCTTTCCTTAAAACCACCTTCTTACCCAGCTATTCTGGTGAGGATGTGGGGCGGTCAGAACTCCGAGTGTAGTCTAGTGATAGAGTGGCTGGTCAACCTCAGAGGCCTGTGTTACCTGGGAGCCCAGGTGAGTCAGTCAACCTCACATAGAAACAGAACACACACAATGCAGAGCTGACTAGGCCCTACTTTTTACTGCAAGAGGGCGCAATACTAATTCCATTTTGATAGTAAAAAAAAGATTTCAGAACATTAAAAACAAAAAATTTCTTAACACTGATTACATTGTAAAACAGTCAATAAGAAAAACCTGAAAAATTGTACATTAACTTGCTTTATTAGTCTGGTTTACCACATTATTTCTATGGTTTGACCCCCAATCTGTATGGCAGAATTATCCCGATCAACCAATGGGAAGGCTGCAATTTGCCAAACGCCTTAAATGGCCGCGCATGGAATTGCCTCACATCAGATGTGCAGAGATAAAATCACAAACCTTGCCATAGAGGAGTTTTGGGTTCTCTCCAATGCAAACTGTGTTTTTTGGTTTTTTTTATGAAGTTGAAAACATGGGAAATTGTAAACGTGAAACTTGATTGAATTGAGCTTGTTACCTGTCTCTGCTAAGCAAAAGTGTTCTTTGCTCAGCAAGTTTTTGTGCTCCCAGGCTTGATGAAATTTGGCCCTGGTGGCCGAGACGTGACATGGCTGTGACGTATGCCCTTGAGCAAGACACTCGGCTTTAGTAAATGGGTACCTGCGAGGGTACAGATTGTTGATGTGATTGATTAGCAACCTGTGTGCCCATTTGTCTGCCAGTGCTGCATACTCCTAAGGAGTTGGAATAGGTTCCGGAATGCTTAGTGCCCGATGAACTGGGGTTATAGGCACTTTGGAGGGCCAACTTGGCTGGAAAATGCGCATACGTGATTACTCTTGTTATTCATGTCTAGATACACAAGGATGGAGTTCGATACCAACCCAACTCCCTCATCTTTGGGATGTTCCAAGGTTTTTATGGTGCATCGGACAACCTACCGGTAAGTACATGAATCTTAAAGCCTTGTGTCACACTGGACAAATTTCACAGGCAGCTGAACCAGTTCTCTTTGGAGGACACAATAAATATCATCCACTGTGGTTTGGAGTGGTAGATGCACTATACAATAATCCGAGCAGCGCTCATTTATAGTGTTTTACACCTAATGCAGCTATGGCCACCGCACGCACGTGCGACACGACAATAACGCTTCAGCGCTCATATGTAACAATCAGCATATATCAGATTGCAACTGCAATCATGCAGTGTATGCATCTACATAGATAACTCTGTGCACAGTTGTGCCACCTTACACAACCCTTGCACTTGAGTGGTTCCAAATGGTTGGTCAACTTGCTTGCAAATGGTAAGGAAGGTAGGAAGGTTGATGTGTTTCAAATGCATGCACATGAAAAACTTATCTTTCCAATCTCATCAGTAAAAATATGTAATTTATTCACAGGATTCAGCAACAAAGACTAATTTTTTTCAAACATCGATCGAAGTGGAGCAGAGTGCCGCAATTCTGTCGTACAAGACTTTTTCTTTAGGACGGTAAGAAAATGGCATAAAAGTCATTTGATTTTTCTCAAGAACAATATTTATCATCTGATCACATCAATTTTTCTAATTGTAGTGTAGTTAGTGCCTGAGTCATTTTGAATGCTGTAGAGTTGTTTGGTTGAGGGGTTACTGGCCCAATGTTAAAGTGTCGTGGCCGAGTGGTAAAGCACACTTACGGTCTGGCGTTTCTGATCAGCAGATTGTGGGTTCGAATCCCGGTCTTGACGCTTAAAGCCCCAGCTCAACATTGGTAAACTGACTGTAAATGCTTCCACTCTTTGCGCAAATCAAGATATGTGTAATAAAACCAACCTGGGAAAATATCGGCTCATTTGGTAGTTTCGTTTGCAAGAAAACGGTAAAAATGCATTCAGCATTTTTGTACGCATTCCTGTAAGCAGAGTTTTCGTCTCACTGAGACGAAAACTAATTTTGGATCTTTGTTCATTTTTTATTTAAAAACGATGACACTTCAGGCAGAAATATTTCCAGGAAAGTTTTCTACCATCATTATCTTCATTCCATGTAAGATATAATATGTAACTCTGTGAACATTTATGTTTTTCTTTTACCAATGTTGAGCTAGGGCTTTAAGCGAGATGCTTGACCATTAATGCTTCGTCCTTCGGACGGGACATAAAAACCGTTGATCCCGTGTGTTGTGTAATGAAAGGGTACGCCCCAGTGTCTTCTGGTATGGTTGGCTGCAGATTGCCACACAGCACCTTGTAAACCGTTGTATGGTGCTGATTAAATATATAGGTCTTATAATTCGAACATAGACCCTTATGCCTATAGAAATATTAATGAGCGCTTTGAGACGCCCTCAAGTGTGATAAATCGCTCTGTAGGAACTTCGTATTATCATTATTATTATTATTATTGACTCGGCCAAAGTATATTTCAAACCCTGAAGTGACTTTACTGTAAACTTCTGGTCTGAAGAAAAACAGAAATTGTAAGGACAGTAAAGTAATGTTCAGTTTTGAAAATGGAAAGGGGAAGTGGGGGGATAAAAATGAGGAAAACTTGATGTCAGGGAGAGACAGAAAGCATGATTCGTGTTAGAGGTGAGGCCCCAGCCTGTGATAGAATTCTGAATACGGTTCACAAATTTGAAGGCAGGAACTGATAGAATTATTACAACCTCTAAAATGCGGGAGGTCGTGGGTTCGAATCCCACTCGAGCAGCCTGAGGATTTTTCCCCCTGAAGGACTCGGAAAGCAATGAGTGGACAATGCCAGGCCTTGATCTTAACCGAGGCCACCGGCCATTGGCCTCATGCCCTGTCGAGTTGGCCAGCATGCCCTTCAGAAAAGTGCACTGTCACTACCAACTTGGCCAGCATGCCCTTGTACAATTTCTCTGATTTGGCCAGCAAAGGCCTGCCCCCGTTTTTCTTAAGATCGAGGCCTGCAATGCTTATCACACGCCAGTGTTATAAAGGATAAAACCAACAGCATCTGTGACGTTTCCCAATGCAAATACAAGTATTACATCAGTTGTTTTTTCACCAAAGATTATAGAGCACCGAAGGCGCAAGATGGGGAAATCAGTCTGAAATGTGAAATCCCACTGGATGCCATTTTAGCATGTAACTCTATTGATACAACAATAGATCAGTGTAGACAATGACCATTGCTATCAATGGGAAACAGAACATTCACTTGCTGAAATGGCACCCATGCGTATTTCACGTTCCAACAATAGATAGAGTTCCAGTTCCCCATCTTGTGCGTTCGTCGCTCTATAATCTTTGATTTTTACAACCTCAACCCAAATCATAACATCGTGTTAATCTTGCAGGCTACACACCACCCAGCGAGCAATAAGACAGACTGAAGCAACCGTATCCAAAGTCCGAAGTTCCATCGTCCAGAAACTGACCTTAGCCAAGAAGAAGACCGTCTTGGTAAGCCAGCCATCCATAATGCCTTAAAGATTTGCCTCACTGAAAGATTCAACCCAGTTCTGAATGGAAGTCTTTCATGCCACCAGAAGTATTTACACGCAGAAATGCAAGACATTGATTTGTTTTTCTTGGTGACCGGAAATGTTCTTCTGTTGAAAAGCTCTTCTTTAAAACCCCAACCCCCTAGTTTCTTTGGCTAGAAATTATCCGCTCCGTGGATTGCTAACTCAAAACTCAAGTGTTTGGACTTGGGTAAGAATGGTACATATACAAGTACATATACGCAGACCTGATTGTTTTGTTCTTTAAAGGGCAGGGCAAGGGCACTTGGGCATTTTCTTCTTGAAAAAGGGCACCTCTATGAGGAAATTGTACATTTCTATTGAAGCATTTCAAAGGCACCAAGGCAATGAGATGTTCCCTTAAACAATGGAACAACGTTCACATACAAGGTTTTCTTTGTTCAAGTTGAACCACCAGAGGGGAATCCTTTAGAAAAAAAGAAGCAAAAGGGCAACAGTTTAAAGAAACCCCAAAGTGCATCCGTATGTGCATATGGCGTATTAATCTACCATAAGTTCTAACAAGCTGTGTATAATTGGTAGGATGGTTTCAACCAATGCAGTTGGTGCATTGGGTAAACTCATTCCACCATCACTGTATCTTTCGTTGAACTTCTCATCTTTCAGCGTTCAGGAATTGAAGAATTAAAACTGCGCCTGGGAATTCTGAAGAGTGAAATGGAACGGCAGGAAGTCTTACTGACAACGGACTGCAAGAGATGCACCAAAAAAAGAGAGGTGATCGATGAAAGAGGTAACCTTCTCCTTTTTTTTAAGTATTTTTTGTTTTCCATTATTTCCCTTCCAGGAAAGTTGTTGTATCTCCATGGAAACTACTTCTCGTCATCCCTGAGTATACAGTGCTTAACATACATCGGTGTATGGGTAAAACATTACAGATAATATTCTTTATCCCGATGCAAAAATTTACATCTATCATAATGGTTGCGGTACCCGCTGCTGGTAGGATTCAAAGTGCCTCTAGCTACCGGGCAGTCTCGGTAGTCTAGTTGGTAAGACGTGTGCTCTAGAATGGCAGGGGTCGTGGGTTCGAATCCCACCCAAGGAAAAATGCCGGTGATTTTTTTATGTGATATGTTTATACAGTGTTTAACATACATTAGTGTATGGGTAAAACATTACAAACAATATTCTTTATCCCCGATGCAAAAATTAACATCTATTATCACAGATATCACCGTCGTTCTTTATTTTAACCGAAATACACCTGTTCTGTAAAAGGCTGAAGAAATAACATATTTATTTATTGACAGCAATGTTTACAGAAGGGTAACCCATCCAGCACAGCTGATCATGTGGGGACCTCTTTATATAAATACATCCAAGCAGAATAAACAACAACAAAAAGTAGCGACACAATAACTTTTTCGACATGTGAACAAGAGTCGCTGCTCAAGTTCTGGTGTTGCCAGAATGTGAGCTGTAGCATCTTTAAACTCCTACCCTTTGTCTTCCAATGGGGATGTCAAGCCGTAGCTTTTGTGTGTTCTGTTATTACACCTAAAACAATTGAGTACACTTAGTGTGAAAGAGAGGGAGTCAGCGGCGGCACCAGATCTGCTAATCTGGGGGGGGGGCAAGCTTAACTTTAGGGGGGGGGCAAACCAAAATATTTAAGTGTAATTTTGTACTGCTGAAAGGCAGTTAAACTCAATTTCGGGCAAAGGCGAAAAATTGATGTGGGAACTGGGGGGAGATTGGGGGGGCAAAAAAAAAACTGGGGGAGCCCCACCCACTTGCCCCCCTGTAGCGCCGTCGCTGGAGGGAGTTTGCCTGCAGTGGCAGCACGTTACGCCACAGTACCTTTAAATGCCTAAAAGGTGCTATATAAATTAGACATTATTTGCTCCGTCACAAAAACTTGCCCCTTTGTGTAAAAAATAAAGCATTAACCCAATTCACCTGGCGTTGTCGTAACAGTCATTTTGTGAGTAGATGCTCCAGTGTGTTACACCGTGTAGTGAGCATTTTAGGCAACGCATCGTTTCACACGCTTGCCAAAATTTTGATTTGCGATTAAACTCCCGAAAAAAAGAGTGAGCTTGGCAGACTGTAGCTGCGTGTGACGCTGATGCAAGGGGCTAGTAGTTTCTGTAAATTTTTGTGATACCATTGAGTATTAGATTTCTACAGTTATTGCCTTGATTAGTACTGTTTTTTTTTATTTTTTTATTTATATGTTATGAAGTTTTGCCAATTTTTAAAAAACAAATTTTCGGGAGGATGTTGTGATACAAGTAATGAAATGTTATACTTGCATCTTTTCTTAGCTCAAGCTCACAAGTTACGATGTGAGAGATTGACGAGTGAGAAAGACGAGTGGTCGAACCAACTTCAGCTTTTCCGAGAGAGAAAGTAAGTGGAGCAGAGTCATAACACCTCTTTGAACCCCATTAAAAAAAGAACAGGGTATCCGAATAGCTTATTGTACAAGAGCCACCCGTACACCTCTTTGGCCAGCACCATGCTTTTAAGTCGGACCTTTTCCTTCCTTCTTTGGTTTGCATGTTAGGCAGTACGTTGACCTGTGTCGTGTCGTGGCCGAGTGGTTAGTGCGTCGGACTCAAGCTCTGGTGGCTGAGTCATCGGAGTGTGGGTTCGAGTCACGGTCATGACACTTGTGTCCTTGAGCAAGGCACTAAACCATAATTGCTCCGTAAAAGTTGGGGAGATAGAGCCTTCTGCTCTACCAGCCAGGCTTCTGATGGATGATACCCAAGCACCCAAGCCTACATCGTTATGGACTGTAAAGGGGTTACCCTGTTTCAGCCCCAGGAGTAGGTGGCAACGGCCCCTGGAAAAAAAAACAGTTGATTTCTAGCCCACACCTAGAGTGGCTTACTGGCCTTGTGTGTCTGATGACTTCCATTAATTTTTTTTTTACAAAGCAGCTTGATCTTCGGGGCCAACATCATGGCGTTGTTATTCTTGGCACACTTTTGTATCCAGAAATCTTTCCACCAATTTCATCTTCAATTCCTCCTGGCACTTTGTTTTTAAACTTGTGTTGTTTGTTTGTGCAGGGAGCAACTGCAGAAGTTATCCGCGCAGTACGCCGCCCGGAAAACTACCCTCATCGGGGAACTGTCCGATATATACCCTATTGTGGAGGTTGCAAATAATGGGCACACCATTTTAGGCATCAGACTACCGAATGCAGAGAATTACTCAGGTACTTGTATTCATTTTAGTTGAATTTAACCCTCTCAGCCCCACATTGTTTATTGACATGCAGCCTGTGGCGCCCACATTGTTTGACCATGCATAGCGTGAACCACGCATTCTCACACAACAGGAAGCTGTTTTACAAACTCTATTTTCACCTTGAAGCTGTTGTGTTACAGCAACATAAATAATAGAACATATCTTCCTTATTGAATTTCATGTCCTCTCGTCCAAACACCGTTGAGATCGGCCAACAAATGGCCAAGTTCCTGGTCTTTGTTTCCTCAGTGTGATCTGTAAACTCAAACACTTTTCTGTACACAACCACAATGGCGCTATGTTGGTGTTTGGCAGTTCGAATCTTGCCACTGACCAATCACAGCATTGGCGACATCACTCAATGCCACGCTGCCCGACATCAACATATGCTCTATAAGTATGCACACACATGTTTACATTTTCCAATAAGATTTTATCGTGTCGGACTTTTGTCAGACTTTCGGTGGCCTTGCCAAGGCTGTGATTGGTCAGCACGTAAGGGGGCGGGGCTTAATGGATCGTTCTATTCTCCTAGATGCTGTCATGGAAGTCAAAATTGTTACTGAAAATGACTTTTTACCCACTGGAACCTCACTTTGTATAGAGTAAAATGCATCAATTTTTCTTATTAATATTTTAACTACAACCCTTTTAAACTTTATTTGTCTCTCTTCCATACAGGAACCGACGATATGGTGGTGTCCACCGGGCTCGGTCATACTTGCCATCTTATCCTGATGATGTCACAGATCCTCAAGTTACCTCTTCGCTATCCCATGATCCACTATGGCTCTCGTTCCATCGTCAGAGACCACATCACAGAAGCGCTGGCCGAAAAGGACAGAGAGTGAGTTGGAAATTATTTTGCTTGTTCAGTTGGCCAAAGGACACTCCTAAAATTGAAGTGAAATAACATCGTCATCATATAGCTAGTGTGCTGCAAGCCTTAGCTAGTTTCTTAACCAGTTGCCGCCGGGTTTTTTTTTTTTTTTTTTTTTTATGCCTCGTCCCCCCTGGCGGAATTCTTTTGGCAGAATTGCCGGAATCTTTTTCTTTGAGGGTACCGCTGCCTTGACACTGCCAAGAGAAAAAAGATTTCTCTTTATTGGATTGTCTGTTTTGTTTCTCGACCGAGAAAATGTCAAACTCACACAGCGTGAATTGCGAAACATCGGCCGTTACCTATGGCATAGGAGTGGCACTAAACACGGAACCATGGCTCGATTGCCGACTCACTCTGACTTACCTCCATTCAGCCAAAATACAATGACTAAACAATGGTGGAAGCCTCTCGATGCTGCGTAATCTCCTTCTTGGAACAAAAGGACAAAGGTCTATAAAACTCTGGTGTTTCTTAGCAGCAGAGTGTGGGTTCTAACCCCGGTCTTGACACTTGTGTCCTTAAGACAGACACTTAACCATTATTGCTTCGTCCTTCAAGGAAGAGAAAAAACTTTTCTTTCTTTTTTTTCCTAGAGGAGAGCAAGGGTTCTGAGCTGGGGGGCTTAGGCCCCCCCCCCCCCACCCATGCCCTGCGTCTGATTGGGCTTATGGTTTTACCGTTTGCTCATTCTGTTGTCTTATCAATCTTTACCTTTTTTTGTTTTGTGTTTGACAGCTTCCCGCTGTACAGTCGTGGCAAGGAGAGATTCCAGTTCAACTATGCTCTGTACCTCCTCAACCGGAACATTGCTCAACTCCGGTTCGCCATGGGAGTACAAACCACTGACCTCAGAGCAACTCTCCCTAACCTCAAGACTCTACTGGAACTCAAGTGGGGAATTAAAAAGTAAGGGTGCACCTTCAGTAAAATATTCATACCAACAGAGGGCTCAAACTTCAAGTGAATCTCTACTCCATCACACATCTTGCAGCTCAGAACTTACATGACCATTTGACCAATAAAATATTTGTTCAAGACAGTTTTACAAATCTTCTTTCCTTATATGATCTGAGCTTCAAATTGAGGTCTGGATTTGAAGAGCTTCAGTAAATCTTTTATAAAATTGTGACTGGAAAAAAAAAACACTTGTCTCACCGGACTTGTTACTTGGACCACATCCAAATAAAATCCTGCAATCTAGTGGACGTTTGAATCCAGTAATTATTCTTACAGTAAACCTCCACAGTTACTCTGTACAGGACAAACATTAAAGCTTCGTACCACCAGGGCCAATTTCATAAAAGCTGTTTTCCAGTAAGCACATCTTTGTGTGAGTGGGGTGTCGTGTTCAAGCGGTCTAGTACGGTGGACTCAAATTCTGTAGTTTACGGAATCTGGGTTGGCATCCTGGACTGGTCAGTCGAGACACTTGTGTCCTTGAGCAAGGCACTTTATCATAATTGCTTCTCTCCACCCAGGAGTGAAAATGGGTACCAGCAAGAGCTGGGGAGTAATCTGTAATGGACTGGCATCCTGTCCGGGGGGGAACAGAAATATTCTCAGTCGTTTTAATGCCAAGGAAACCGGATCTAAACACCGGTCTGATGAGCCACATTGGCTTGGGACAAACTTTACTTGACTTAGTACATATTTGTGCTTGCCATAGCAGAAAAATTTGCGTAAGCAAAAGTGTTTTTCATACATGACCAAGAGCATTTGTGAAATGTGCTAAGAGCTGATTCTCTCTAGGGTGAGTTACTAGGATCCTTCCTCACTCCCAATAAAATCAAACACCACATGGTAACTCAACACCCAACCTGTTAGACTCAGAATATGGTGGTATGCCTGGTCCTATGTGAAACATAATCAGCTTAATGGTGCAGTCCTCAGTCCTATCAGAATTAAACAAAACATGCTCTTAACAATAACAGGATCTATGGTAATGTTTGCATCGGGGGAATGAATATAAATTTCAAATACTCAGTGCTGTCGAGTCCTGTGGAAAAAAAAAAAACACTGGTCAGCAAATTCGGTTGGATTCGAACCAACTTGGGTTGTAATAATACTGGATTGGAACTGGCCCCTCGTCACCGGGCGTGCTCGTTGGTCTAGTGGTTAAGACATCTGCTCTAGTCATGCGGGAGTCGTGGGTTCGAGTCCAACCCGAGTTGCCGGTGGATTTTTTTCCACAGGACTCGACAGCACTGAGTATACAGTGCTTATCACACATCGGTGTAAGGCAAATTGAAATTTATAATAAACATCTGCTTACACGTTTTTTGAAATTAACTCAAGATTCCCCTTAAATTGTTGATCAAAAACATAAGGATTTCTTAGTTTTATTGTTTGTTTGACATCCTCAGCAGTACCGACAACATGACATACCAGTCACCAAGAAGCCTCCGTCAGCAGGGTTCGTCCTCGGCACTGCCACAGCAGAGGATAACACCTGCCAACACCCCACCTTACCCCGTCCAAGCCCCCCCGGTCTACACCCAAGTAGATTCCTCAAGGCGTGAGGCAACACCCAACACTCCTCCGCCGGTGTACCACCTACCCGATGCAGGGAGCACCCCTCCTGCTTCGCCGTTTGTTGAGCTGAACAGTCCGTTCGAGGATCTCACTCGTGAAGCGGAGCCAAATCCAACTCTTCCAATACCTATCCCAAGTGTTGACGTCGCTGCGAAGGATATTGAAGCCAAACAGGCCATGCTTGTGAATCGCCGTAATGGCACGACAGTGCAAACCAATGCCTTAGTGGAACCACAAAGAACCACGCCGCACTCTGAGGAGTCTGTAAGCGATGTAGACAGCACGGGAACTCTCCAGCTGCGACCATCTAGTGAAACCTTTCAGATAGAGCAGAGGTGCTGGCCAACTGATCAGTCTGTCGGCGAAGGCAACAATAGCAGCAGAACACAAGAGAAGTCGTTGGATATTGAACAGGCGCAGATGGAGAAGTCCTTGGAGGTGTTTACATTATCATTAGGAGATCAAGACAATGTACTGGAATCTTCTCATGGTGACTCGCAGATCACCTCACTTGAACTCTCGCCAGACGATGAAGGAGATTCGATAGCGTTACCGAAGTTCGCACCTTCCGGCCAGCTTAACGTTTTAGAGCCGGCAACAGCAGAACCAGCACCTCAACCTCCCACTGATAAAGAACAAGATAGCCCATCCAGTATGAACAGCAACCACAACTCGAATTCAGACAACCTCCCTGATTTTCCAATTGCCACAAAATCCGAAGCCAAATCGGCATCACCTGACGGTGATGCCGTAACTTTAACCAAAACTCTTGTACAAAGCGTTTCCTCTTTGCCACCGGCAGAACCGAATTCAAAACCGGACTCGGCGTTCCGCACGTACAGTCACAGCCAATCACCTAAGAATAGCTTCGTAGAAGCGTTGAGTTTTGACCAGATTGCCAAAGCCACAAATCCACAAGAAAACGATCGTCTCATAAGCGTAGAACAAGCTTCCCTTAACCGGCCCCCTGTTGATATTCCATCAAGGGAGCCTGTCGATTCTGGTTATTCAATAGAAACAGATCCCGTTTACCAGTTTGATGATCTTGGGAGTCGAACGGAGGCCCTCGCTAGACACGAGAGCTTCTCGAGCTTCAAGAAAGCAACCAGTCCGGCCAAAGCGCACAAGTTTGGGAAAACATGAAACCCCGACCAAACAACTTTTTTCAATTTTTGTTGCACGCAAAGAGCTAATAATACCTGATGGGAGGGAAATCTTTCCCTGGGAACCCAAAAGAGATCAATTTTATTTACGTGGTAAGTATTATATTCACTAACTCTCCTAAAGTCTTTATTTTAATCGTGTAACGCATTTACATGGAACCCCTTTTTAAAATATTGTATTTTACATAACTCGTTTTTGGCACGGTTTGAATAATCAAAAGCATAAGGTGCATTGTTCTAGGTATTGTACATTATTGTTTTGTGTTAAAAATGTAACAAAATAATTAACAAACAGCTCAGTTATTATTATTTCTAGTTGTCAGAGGCAGGGTATACCTTTGGTAGTTTCTCCAGACATTAGTGACCATAAAAGCTTACTTGGTAATAAGTACTGGAGAGCTGTTGATAGTTATAAAACACTTTGAGAATCGAATCCCTTTGAAGTAATGTGGTTTTAGGCTTTAGAGAGAGAGAGAGAGAGATTTTCTGCCCTGAAAGTATGAATCTGAGAAATGATTCATGCATTAATCGTTTCTCACAAAATGAAAAACTTGCATTGTCAGCATTTTCGCATCCCTCTGCGTGGAAATCAATCGCTTTAGATTTTCGCCGACATCTCAAAAATGCTACCATCTTTTGAAACAAAATGTTCACAGGTTAGTTTTATGGTCTAAAATAGGATTAAAACAAACGTTTGGTTCTAAATACCAAAGGTATCCCTTGCCTTTAAATACAAATACCGAAATGTGCTCTTGTGGAAAATTTAGGGTAATTTATTCAAAGTTTTAGAAACATAATCACGAGAAACACGAATACATCAAAAAAGCATGGTGTTCTTGAACCGTACCAATAAGTAACTCAGAGAATGCTGTGTGTTGTTATCTGTGCGAAGTTGCTTTTTGAGGCAATTCGTGCACCCTGCCATTTTAGCTGTATGAGAAGTTTCAGCTTCCCCATTGGTTGATCTGGTTTAAAATTTGTCATACAGGCATGTCACATGGTATCGCTTTTCTCCGTCCACAGCTGACATTATGTATACAGTGTAGAGGCAGGCCTAGAATTACACAGAAGTAGGCTCCGGAGGCCATGGTCTCTGTTGCACTGCTCTTGGCCTTGGTGCCCCTTCAAAAGTTTCCCAGACTTTAAGATTTTCCAATGGGAGACTATGGAATGCTAGGTGGCAGTTCAGACGTGTACCAGGTAAAATTTCATTGTTGGCATAGTTCTGAGCATGCGCACACATTCGAGAACAATGGATTTACCTGGTAAGACTGCTGCCACCTAGTGTCCGCAAAAGTCTCGTACTGTAGTGCCCTTTGCAATTTGAAAATGGCCTTGCCCTCACAAAGATGAAATTTGAGGCCTCTAGCACAGGTCTACATGTACTGTGTATTGGGTGAATTTGTCACAGGTTAGATCCACAACATTTTTGCCGATACAACCTCTTCCCTCCAATTTCTACAACCTCCATCCCCTGATCCCTGATTTATATTGACCTGGAAATGACCTGTTGTCAGGTTTCTGAACAGTATTGTCTAGCATTTGTGTAATATTCAATTGAAAGATTCATGCAATCATCAACAGATCTGAAATTTCATTCTAGGAGGATAGACCACTTTTCTTGGGCCCTTTCTACTGATTTTTTTTATTTATTTTTTTTTAAAATCAGGTGTAATTTTGTTTTTTGTCTCTTGGCCTTCAGGAATGCCCCGTCCAAGGCTGCTATATTTTGTTGAAGTATTATTAAGGGCTTTTATTTAGAATGATGACTGTAATTGTACAACTTCACTGGGAAATCTTTCTTACCCAATGTTTGTTGTCAATGGAGTAGATGATTATGTGCAATCGCTTAGTATTAGTTTTTTTTTTTTTTTTTTTTTTTTAAGTCTTTGTAATAATAATGCCCTTCAAATTACACTGGTATAAATAGGTATAGGCCAGGGGCACAATTTGACAGTTCTCCGTGGTTGCGCAAAGAGCTAAGATAAAATCCTAAGATGTGTATCAATCTGACTTCCATGACTTCATATCGAAATAACAAATTACCATGGCAATACCGAAAAAAAGTATCTTAAGATGAATCTTAGTGTTTTACGAAATTGACCCACTGTTTTTACGTCACGCAGACACGGCAGCAGTCTAGGAAACAAAGTGTAGTTTTCGTGGGGGAATAACCACAAAAGTTTGGAACAGCGAGTTCCTTGCTTGGAATGTAAAAATACTAGTTGAATCCAGGAATTATCAGCTGTGTTCTGTATCTAGATTAGTAACTGGCCTGAAGTATACGGACATGTAGTTCCCAGTTGACGCCATCTTAACAAGCAACTTGGCTTTTGGCTTTTGGCTTTTGGCTTTTGGCTGTGTCAAGCATGTCACAGACTAATCATTCAACAAATTTGATAGACCTCATGTGTGCTGCACGGCCACGCGGTATTTGAGCATAACATATTGTTGTGCGTTCAAAAATTGACTGTTATTTGTCATAAAGATGGCAGACTTTGCACTGTGTGACGTGAAGTGGGAACTATCTGTAGTCTAGGGCAAGTCTTGCACACTTTATGTGAATGTTAAAGTGTGCAAATTGTGGTTGCTTCACACACTGAAGCGATGAGCATGGGAACCCCAATGTGCCCCAGGACAGTGGAAAATACACGTGGTACTCACATGGTCTACTGCCATATCATCATCTTCAAGGCATTCTTACAAGGAAAGGTATTGATGAATAATCTAGTAGTACAATATATCTAGAGGGGATGTTGTTGACTGGTTGAGTATGAACTTTGGATTAATACCCGTAGTGTACTGTACGTGACTGTACAGGAACTCAGTTTTTGTATCTATCGTCAGAATGTGTGTTTCGGAAAATCAATGCATGTACTTTCAATCTCTTCTATTAATTTAATATAAAACTGAAATAATTACCATTAGAAAGCATCAATCATTGCTCATTATTAAAAATGGGCATCTACCAAAACTCGACACTACATGAAGTCCAGCATTCTCCTGAAGATGAGCAAATTATCGGTTACACTCTTATGTTTTGATTTTCCTGTGTTCCGACACCCCTAAATGTACATGTATGCTCGGATGCCCCTAAGTTCCGACACCCCTAATGTATTTTCTAACCCTAACCCTAGCAGGTAGATCACGTGGGTTCATCGGAGCATAGGGGTGTTAGAACGTAGGGCTGTCCAAACATAGAACAGTTACCAAATTATGAAATCATTCACACTCAAGACGACCTCATCCCCGGTTCTTCTTAGAACCAACAACTCTTCTAAGAAGAAATTAATTTTACACTGATGCCGCCTGAACCCAATTTCATAGAGCTGCTTTTAAGGCAGAGAGTAGAGCATAACAATTTTCTCTTGCTACATGTGCTAAGCACAAAAGAAAAGCAGGATATCAGTCACAGATGTTGACATAGTATTTTGGCTGGTAACCATATTCTGGTAAGCAAAGTTGAATTGTGCTTAGTTACTTTCTGTGCTTTGAGGGAGGTCTATGAAAGTGGGCCAAGCTGACAGGTGTAGTTTCTTAACCAAGTCTCAGTTTTGTTAACTGATAATTTGTTTTTGCTTAGCAATATATTTCAAATGTGCTGTTCATAGCCCTGTATGATTTGAGGTTATTATTTTAACTCTCAAACCAATTAAAAGTTACACTTTGTGCATCAAAAATATTAGCCGTACATGTACATTATGTACATGCATTTATTTTACAGAATATTATGCGTTTAAATTCTATATTTTATGTTTCATTAAGCTACATGTAAGTAACCTCAAAGCTAGGGTCAACTTGTACCGGTAGGCTATAGAATGAATGAATTTGACAAAATGGAATTGAATATTTTTGGTGTTACCATATACACCACTGTGTTATTTAGCACTGTACACATTTACTCAATGCTTTCCTGAGTCCTGCAGCAGAAAAACAATCAGCAGGCATACTGCTCAAGTGGGATTCGAACCCTCGGACCCTGCATTCTAGAGTAGATGTCTTAACCACTAGACCACCGGTGACAAAAGGCCTCTGGATTTATTTTCTGCAGGACTCAGGGGGGGGGGGGGAGGGGGGAGGAAGGGGGCACTAAATATACGTTGCTTGCTACACATTGGTGTATGGTAAAACCAAAAATGCTATTGATTATCCCTGATCCAATTATCTAATCAAATTTAATTTTGTTCGTCTTGTTAATATTTAATAAGGTGCATTATTTGACGTACATATTATTTGGAAAACACATTTCCTTAAAGGGACTATCTGGTCATGATTATAACTGGTAAATGGAATAACCCAGTTAGTGCACTATGCGCGTGCGCGTCGGCGGTCACATCACAGTGATTTGACCGAAAGCGTGCGCAGGTGTATTTTCTGGGTGAGAGTTCATCTGTCCATGCACAGCCACAGACCTGCTCTATTCATGACGACACAGCCTCTTTAATGATGGGTGGTACAGCTGTGGTTTTTTTTCTTCGTCAGCTTTTTGTTTTTTAACGACAAATTTGTTATCATTCCAATCTTTTAGGGCTCAATTTCATAGAGCTGCTTAAGCAGACAATATTCCGCTAATCAAATATAAGCAGGACCATGAGGACACCAGTAAGAGATAGTACATGGTGACATGGCATTTTAGTTGGTAACTCGTTCCAGTATGCACAGTTTGCTTAGCTAACTTTTGTGCTTAAAGCAGCTGTATGGAACTGGGCTGTGGTGTCGGACAACAGTTAGGATGATTTTGTTTTTGCTTTTGATAAAGGGTTATAAATACATGTACTACGTGTATTTTATCATGGTTTATTGAAAAGTGCTACAGTGTACTTTAGTTTGGAGCAGACTGCCTTTATCATAATTTTTTCGAAGCAAGAAATGTGAATTCAAATTCTCTAGAACATTCTGGTGAGTCGCATTCTTCAAAAGATAAGCACAACGATCGATTCCTGCCTCCAGAAGAAGTTCAATTCAAAATATCAAATCATTTTTGGAAAAAAAAGGAACATTCAGTATTCTCACTAAGTTGTGATGATTTTGTTATGCACTGTGGTTTGCGAAATACATGTAGGGATTCCTTCGTCAGTACAATCGGGACACAAACTTTACAAAAGTAATCAGCTTACGAGTTTTACTTGGTTTGGGTGAAAATACAGAGGACATCAAATGCTAGTGAGCAAGATACACACAATGTAACTCTGCTTTTTTCTTGCATTGGTTTTAATGATGCTTTATTTTATAATTTTGCAATTATTCTTCCATTCTTTTTTAAAGCTGCATTTGACTTATCATTCAAGAAAAACAAACTCTATGAATAAAACAAAATTTATTATGTGAAAGAAGTTATCTCAATAAGTAAGTTCCAATTCTTCCTTCGAAAATATTTTCTAGTTTGGGCAAAATCTGTATAAAGAAATGCAAAGACTTACATTGTACCTCTTGTGATTATTTGTAAATTTGGAACAAATCTGTAAGAAATGCAAGGCTTACCCCCTTGTGATTAAATTTGAAAATTGGGGCAATATCTGTAAGAAATGAAAGGCTTAGCCCTTTCTTGTAAGTATTTGAAAATTGGGGCAAAATCTACAAAAAGTACAAGGATTTGCCCTTGTGATTATTAATATAATTCTGGCAAGATATGAACAAAATGTGAAGACCCTGACACCATTTTCAAAACTGGTGAAATTAAATTGGGTCCAGCTCTTACAACATCCTCACAGTTTTCACGAAGTGACATATTGTTTGAAAATATGACAAAGTAAACAATTTTGATTTTCGACCATGAAAAAAATCGAAACTGCTGTTTTAAAACTTTACCAAACGTCAGTTCGCAATATCTCAAAATGTGGTTTTACCACTGCGTGGTCTAATGTGTCACTTTGTAAAAACTGCGACGATACGTTCTTGTGTTTTGCCTCTGCTTACACGTTGGCAACCTGAACTGTACAGTATGTATTCTATTGTTCTTGCTGTCCAGTGGATTCCATCCCTGGTGGTGGCTTCATAACCTGCATGTAGTGTGTCTTTCTACTGTCTCGGCAACTTCACCTTCATGTGCTTCCGTGATGTTCGACCATTTGCAATTCCACCTGCATTTGGTCATGTGTCTGTTACCACAACAGAATGGTTAGTCAGGTAGACTATCTGAGACTACTCCAACCCGATGTGTTCTAGTCTCTCATCCATCTCTGTCATACGCTTCACTTCTCCATAACTTAATAGTCCCTTCTTCAGCAGACAGGAGACAAACTTGAAACTTCCTAGGTAGACTACTCCTATCTTATGTGTTCTAGTCTCACATCCATCCTCGCCGTACTAGTCACTTCTCCATAGCATAATAGTCCCTTTCGACGCAGATAGCGGACAAACTTCCATTAAACACTTTCAATCTCTGGCTGTGCTCTGTGGTCGTACAATGTCTGGATGTGGCTGGCTGCCAAAGTTGCCCTTGCATACCTGTACCTCGAACACACTGTTGCTGCATCTTTCGCAATTCAGCTGTGAGTAAGGATGATTAGCCTCCCAAACTATTATTATGAGACTGCTCCTACCCGATGTGTTCTAGTCCCTCATCCATCCTCCTCGTACGAGTCACTTCTCCATAACTTAATGGTCCCTTCTGATGCAGATAGGAGACAAACTTCCTTGGGATGGAAAGACAAAGAGTGAACATTGTCCTTCCCTGCCTTCTCAATGGTCGTCACCATTGACCCCTGTTGATAAAACAAAAATGTGAAAATGCAATCATCAGTTTACAACAGCTTTCCTCCTTGTCAAGCCTTGTCTGTCGGCTTCGAGTGAGCGAGCCGAGTAGGATTAAAAATAGAACTCGGACACCGCAGAGTGAGTCAATTAACAGCAAGACTCAATTGTGAGATCAATTTTCGGAACCATGCAGCCATTCTATTACACCTTGATTTTTTTTTGTCGTAGACGAGCTGGTTCTCTGGTTTGTTCCTATAGTTCTGCATAGAGCAAGGAAAGGTTACCACTGTAATGGTCAAGATAATTTGCGACGCTCACAACTGTGGCACCCCCATTCAATGTTGACGGAATATCTTAATGCTGGTGAAACAATAACGCAGTTCTTACAGCATTTTATCACACCTGAAGGGCATCTCAATGCACTCCTTATTTTCTGAAGTATGCAGAGCTATATCTGAATTACACCACCTTGTAAGGGTTGACAAGGTGAAGCGTAGCAATCTGCAGCCAACCAAATGTTGCATGTCGTACTGAACTATTTTGAACAGAACCGCAGATATTCGTGTCCCATTGTAATATTTCTGTCCATGACTTTATAGCGGTAAACAAACCCAAATATTCTCCTCACCTCAACCAAGTCCCAGAAGTAGATTTTCCCGTCTTCAGACCCGCTCACCACGTGGCTGTCGTCGTTATTCATACAGCTGTCCACTCTGTACCGACTGTTCTGATGACCCGCATATTCTCCGAGGAGCTCCCCCGTGTCTTTGTCTAGAAGCCGGATCCTGTTGTCCAGTGAAGACACCAGCGTGCACTGTCCATCCTTGGTGAAGGTTACGCATGTAGCTGATTCTAAAAAGATGGTTGTGATTGACAAAATTGAAAACTTCTGAAAAAAGTTTGAGGGAGCTGGGGGGTTCCTGTTAGTCACAAGATAAAATTCCCTGGTAGCCTCCCTGGTATCCAGCTAAAGCTTATTGAGACCCTGGCATACATTACTTTATTAACTTAAAGTTAACTAAAAAAAATGCAAACAAATGTTAATGAAATTGGGCCCAGATTTTAACTAGATGTTGTCTTTTTTGGAGTCAGCCTTTGTTGGAAGAATACATAGTTAGTAATACGTACACAGGCCTGGTCTCTGTTGCCCTTGTCTTGGCCTTGGTGCCCCAGCAAAAGTGACCCATAGACTTTAAGATCATCCAATGGAAGTGCCCTATTGTAAACTGAAAATGGCCTTGCCCTCTCAAAGATGAAGTGCCAGGGGTCGATTTCACAAAGAGCTAAGATTGATCTGAACTGCGAATTACTCTCAATTGCTAAGCAACGTGTGATGTCACAATACAAATCACCATGGTGATACTGACAACTCATCTTAAGATGAATCTTAGTGCTTTGTGAAATCGACCCCAGGGCCTGTTTGCTATGTATGTACTTACGCCCAACGCAGTCTGCATGCAACATCCCGTTTCGCAGGTCGTACCTCCTAACGTATCCATCCACTGATGCAGTCAATATCTCATAGTCCGAAACGGTGATCGAGGAAACGCTGTCTTTGGCCTCATCCATTATCTGAATAGGGTCCATCTTTCGAGAGCGGCAATCCCATATCCTTACAGTCGCATCAATCGAACCTACATGTAAATTGCAAAAGAATCACTATTAATTTTTCTTGAATCTTGCTAAACTCCTTGTCCATTTGTGTTGTTTCTCCTCTGACATGTCTGGTGGAATTTGCAGACAAGCAAATTTGTATTTAGAAATAAATTATTGGCATATAGGCTACATGTACATGTAGGCCTACAGTGCCGGCATGTTAATCCAAATTGCTTTGATGTTGGGCTATATGTCCCTTTTTGTAAATTCCTCTGGAGGAATTGGTAGCTAAAGCGCTAATTATAGACCTACTAAATGCGTATGAAGTCGCTATGAGCATTTAGTACAGGAAAGGGCCGAGGTCAAAACAGCTACAGCACACGTTCAACATGCTCTGTGCTGTGTTTGACCTCCACGATTGTGGTGAATTAATAGCCGAGTGTGCTACAAACATGGGCCTGTTAAATACAAAATCATAATGCTATATTATAAGGGTAATCGAGATAGGCATGAGGCCAAGGGCTAAGTATAAGTATGCCAGGAAGCTCGACAGTGCATACGCTACCCCCTAGGTCTATGGTGAACAGACCTTGTATGCGTGTAACATCACTATGAGCACTTAGCACAGGAAAGGGCACCCTCGCGCGCTGAGGTCAAAACAGCTAACAATGCATGTTCTGATTGATGCAGCATTTGACATGAAAGATGGCGGCGAATGCATTAATTGTATTTGTAATGTCTAGTTCAAAGTGTCTGTTTGTGAACCTGTCTCGACGGGTAAATAGTTTGACCTAAATTAAGGGAGATACAATGTAAAGCAGTAGTCAGACCATGCCGGAGCTCTATGGTCAGACAGGGCCTGTATTCCATTATTTATCATTATCAATCCTTTTATTTAACTTTTGGCTTCCTAACTTTTTATGAAAATATATTTTTGATAACTTTATTTATACCTGACAACACAACGGATGCTTCCTCGTTGAAACACACACAGTTCACTTTCCCAGCATGTCCTCGAAACTTCCGGAGTATCTGCCCCGATGCAACATCCCACAAAATCACCGTCTTGTCCGCTCCACACGACACCAGCTGCGAGTTGTCCAGAGACGACCGGGCATCCAGCACTTCGTACCCGTGGCCCGAGTACGTCTTGAGCAGCAGGTTACGGTGGGGATTCCACAACTTGAGCGACTTGTCACTGCCGCAAGAAGTGCAGTAGTTCCCGTCCCCATTGAACGAGACACTCCGAACTGCCCCTTGCTTGCACTCCAGTGTATTGTGGAGCTTTAAGGGTAGTTTGTCTGCCATTTCAAAACTGGAAAATGCTTTAGGAAAAACAAACCCTCTCACCAGAAATTCTCTTCTTCGTTCCTGTCAACAAAATGATCATGAGCTGAGAAGAGTAAACTTTCAACCTCGAACATATATCAGCCGCACGTACATTCCTCGCTCGGCCCCATTAATTTCATCTCGCACCCAAGGCGCCAAGGTTTTTCCATAACCAAAAATAATTATTGTGAGCCCCCTTGCGTTCAAGAAGGGAGAACTTCTGATGAAGAAAACGGTTTCGGTGTCGTTTTTATCGTCGAAGTCAATAATCAAAACTTAAATCAAAACCAAATCAATTAAATCAAACGGGATTTTTCTTCTTCATTATTGGTTCTCTTCATTTTAATTTCGTCAATCCCTGCGTAGGCCTAGCCTACAGTAGCCTATAGACCTCCTAAACAGCTTGAATTTTTGAAGGGTAACATAATTGTTTTCTCTCTCTCCCATGAAACATTTAAAAGAAGAGCAGTTCTTTCTTTTCGAATTATGGGCCGTAATAAAATTCTTACCAATCCTTCGATTTATACGAACAGCAGAACATTCATATTATCTGATAGTTTTTATGAAACCTAGTCTGTATTAAATAATTTGAAAAATCTAAACAAATTGTTAAAT
The DNA here is from genome assembly GCA_911728455.2 of Marthasterias glacialis. Classification (NCBI taxonomy): domain Eukaryota; kingdom Metazoa; phylum Echinodermata; class Asteroidea; order Forcipulatida; family Asteriidae; genus Marthasterias; species Marthasterias glacialis. The sequence goes on from OU452233.1 coordinate 16,899,549, forward strand.
CTAAAAAAACAAAATTTCATCCGGTAAAAGGGACACCAAATCCACTGGCCCTTAATTTATGGAATGATGTAACTCAACACCTGACGTCATGATGACGTGCTGTTCAAGTGCCGTAAACAAAACTTGAACGAAAATAAGAGGTGCTCTACTGAAGCGTAACACCTAAAAAAATATAAATAAAAAATAGAATAAATGAAAAAACATGCCCGAAAGGCTTTTTTTTTTTTTTTTTTTTTTTTTTGTTCTTAGGAAATTTGTTTTTCCAGTTTGGGCCTACTTCCCGTCGTTTTGTTCTCGCACTGAAATTAACGTAAGCTAGACATCTGGGAATGAGACTTTCACTCAACAAGTTCATTCCGCACATTCTTTGGATTGGAGTTTACTGCGGAATTTCACCTGGTATTAATAAGATCTTTATTGTTATGCAAACAAGGAGATATGCCTTCGTTTTCGAAGTGGGCCTACTCGCTCATTGTAGGGAATACAGTGGCAGCGTATGGCATTCAGATTAAACTGTTGCAGACTGGAGTGGGCAGCATTGGCCGTATCTCTCGGCTCTTAAAGTGGGATTTGGACGTCGCATTTTCTGACGAACTTTACTGGTAAATTCATCAAAACTACTACCAAGGCCAATCGTGTGCATTCAGAAATATTTCGGCAATACGTTGTAACTGTTGCACATTATTAGAATCATTTTAGATATTCTTCATCAATTGTCTACAAGAACTTCGGCCCTAAGAAGTATAAACTTCATGCATTTTTGCCACTGGTCAGAAACTGCAGTATGTTGAAGAAAAAGTTTACTGTTGAGCCCTTTTTAGTACATATCGTGAGTTCCACGAAGTTCTCTAGTTCCGACTACAGACTTTACAAGCAAATAACTTCCGTGTTGAGCTTGCGAATGGCTGGAGGGAGCTCCAGTGATGTCACTCGACTGCTGAGTAAAACTTCACAACAAAAGCCGAACACATCCTTCCCAAGACATCTTGCGGAGAATGGCTGAGGTAAGGCTTGTGAAAAAAATGTGGAAATTGTTTTCCCGGTGTGGACCAACATTCAAATTTGAGTACTGACTAATATACAATAAAAAAAATATATCAACAATTTTCATAGTTGATTAAAATGAACCAAAACTAAGTTTCCTAATAATAAGTGAGTTAAAAAGATGAATAGCACTGGATAGATTAGGATAGGTAGTCGAAACCAGTTTGTACGAGTAGAAAGAGACCGATACTATGGGTGGGAGAATCGTGAGAAATGAATGAAAGAGTGAAGGGGATAAATTGGGTCCTGTGCTATTTCTTTTATTGGTGGTCCACGAATCTGTTAAATTAAAGTGTTTCAATTAAAAACCTGTTATCTTGCTGGAAATATTGGTGATACAATTATTTCTTCTGATTTTTCATGGTTAGATTGTTATGCATGTAGGTTTTCTACTGAACAATAGCTGAAAAGTAATTATAGACTAAAAAGTACTTTCGGCAAAACAAATTGAAAATTAATTCACAAACGTTTTTTTTTTTTTTTTTTTTTTTTTTTTTGGGGGGGGGGGGATGTCCGGGAAAGGGGGGGGGGACACGATATAGTGCCCCACCGTATTTTCCAAGGTTTTTGTCAGATTTTGTTGAAACTTGCCACAAATGCTCATTTCACCAAGTTCAACACGATGACGTCAACACAAATTCTAAAATCGTCCCTAGAGGGCATTTTCCACTTTTTTAAAACCCATTTTTGGTATACATCGTGTTTTACCCATTCATAATTTCTGTAGGCCCTATTTGTTTTTGTCCAAATGTTTTGAAACTTGGCAAACTTTGTCAATTTAACATGATCAGTACAATTCAACCTTATTTAATAACTGGAGTCACTGCTGGGGTTCTATAATCCATTAAGTTATTAATTTCCTATTTTTGGAGAAAATGTGTGGTTTTTGTTTTTGTTTTTGTTTTTGTTTTTTTTCACTTACAAATCAAAATGGCAGCTGCCCAGGGCCAAGGAAGCAATGATAAGGCTTGGTTGACAAATCTAAAGTTGTACAAGTCATTGTGATTCATACCTAGATTTATTTATGCAAGTGTTCGTGTACCCTTTTGCTCCTTGGACTTTTCTTGAGGTGGTTCTCACACCAAAGTGCACTAAGTTCTAACGGTCCATCGTAAACAAAAATAATAAATTTTGTTGTATGAGTACTGGTAGTTATGATTAAAATCAATGTCACAGCATTTTATACAACTTTAAGGAAGTGTATTTAGGACATCGTAGAAAAAAAACCTCGCGGTTTACTTTTTCGCCCGGGTGATTTACTAATTCGCCCGGGCGACCCACTATTTCGCCCGGGCCATTTACTTTTTTGCCCGGGCGAAATAATAAACCGCGATTTTTTTTCTACCGTCCTATTGATTCCGTTGAAAAGGCTTAGTACAGCATGTATTTGCACGTAGTTTGCCCTCAGTTGAGATGACGTAGTACCCACTACAGGTCACGTGATGAAGTAAGCGTTGGTCGCGCAATCAGCTGCGCATTTGTACCAATCAGCATGGAGGATTCACAGTGCGTTGACGCGCGCGTGCGGAGGCCAGCTCTTAGACATAGATATAGAACCAGACTGAAGTGAGCACTAAATTTGGTGCTGGCACTAAATTTGTTGCCAGCACCAAATTTCAAAAGATTCGACAACGACCGTCACTAACTGTCAAGGTCCTTCTTAAGTGTTCGGAAATACAGAGTTTTCATCTGAAATGTTTTCAAAGTAAAATTATGAAATTTTTAATTTTTTCTTCATAGACGTGTTCCTCACATCCCAAACCATCACTCGTAGGCGCCCCGACTTAATTAGTCCACTCATTAGGTCAGCCCAACTAATTAAACAACGGCATAAAGTTAGCCCGCATTCGCATTTCATATACAGAGTGACAAATACACACGCAACTACCTAATTTTCATTTGAAATGTTTTCAAAGTAAAATTATGAAATTTTTATTTTTTTTTCATAGACGTGTTCCACACATCCCAAACCATCACTCATAGGCGCCCCGACTTAATTAGTTCACTCATTAGGTCAGCCCAACTAATTAAACAACGGCATAAAGTTAGCCCGCATTCGCATTTCATTATATACTGTGACAAATACACACGCAACTACCTAATTTTCATCTGAAATGTTTTCAAAGTAAAATTATGAAATTTTTAATTTTTTCTTCATAGACGTGTTCCTCACATCCCAAACCATTACTCGTAGGCGCCCCGACTTAATTAGTCCACTCATTAGGTCAGCCCAACTAATTAAACAACGGCATAAAGTGAGCCTGCATACGCATTTCATTATATACTGTGACAAATACACACGCAACTACCTAATTTTCATCTGAAATGTTTTCAAAGTAAAATTATGAAATTTTTATTTTTTTCTTCATAGATGTGTTCCTCGTATCCTAAACCATCACTCATAGGCGCCCCGACTTAATTAGTCCACTCATTAGGTCAGCCCAACTAATTAAACAACGGCATAAAGTGAGCCTGCATACGCATTTCATTATATACAGTGACAAATACACACGCAACTACCTAATTTTCATCTGAAATGTTTTCAAAGTAAAATTATGAAATTTTTATTTTTTTCTTCATAGATGTGTTCCTCGTATCCTAAACCATCACTCATAGGCGCCCCGACTTAATTAGTCCACTCATTAGGTCAGCCCAACTAATTAAACAACGGCATAAAGTGAGCCTGCATACGCATTTTATTGTATACAGTGACAAATACACACGCAACTACCTAATTTTCATCTGAAATGTTTTCAAAGTAAAATTATGAAATTTTTATTTTTTTCTTCATAGATGTGTTCCTCGTATCCTAAACCATCACTCATAGGCGCCCCGACTTAATTAGTCCACTCATTAGGTCAGCCCAACTAATTAAACAACGGCATAAAGTGAGCCTGCATACGCATTTTATTGTATACAGTGACAAATACACACGCAACTACCTAATTTTCATCTGAAATGTTTTCAAAGTAAAATTATGAAATTTTTAATTTTTTCTTCATAGACGTGTTCCACACATCCCAAACCATCACTCATAGGCGCCCTGACTTAATTAGTTCACTCATTAGGTCAGCCCAACTAATTAAACAACGGCATAAAGTTTAGCCGGTATGCGCATTTCCAGAGTGACAAATACATACCAAATTGTTAATTTTGTTCTTCGGTGTGTTCCAAACCTTTAATCTATGTAAAAAATGCATGGCTCAAAAAGCGTAGCTATTTGGTAGGTCAAAAACCACAATTTTTTCTTAAATAAATTGAATTTTAAATTGCTACATTACAAAGATCTTTTATAAAACATGAATTATTTAACCAAGAGTTATTCCAGACCATAAAAATTCATCAAAGCACACAGTGCTTCCACTTAAATTAAGCGTTAACTGTTCAATCTGAGCACCATTGGTACAACGCTGTGTGGATTGCGCCGCTTTTCGCCGCTCAGAGATGATAGCAAAGTTGTACACAAGTGTGCACTCGCCTGTTTTTCACGCATAAATCCAATGAGGATTTTGGGTGTTGCGAACCTGTACAGGTTTTTGTTGGGAAAACTGCAAATATGAATGCGGCGGGGTAGCGTTATCTTTTAGCGTTTAAAACTTTATAATATTGTGTTCTCAGATGTTAGTTTGGCTTTCATTAACTAATTATGATGACTGCTTATATGCTATAGCGCCCTCTATCGGTAGATGTTTTTCTGCATGAAACTTGCATCATCTCTGCATTTTTATGGTTTTTGTTTAAAGGCATCGCATAGGAATAAAAGTTATACCACCTTGTAAATAACAAGAAATCATATTAAGGCATACATGTTTTCGTCATCGTGACGTCATCAGGTGTCAAGTTACATTAATTCAAAGTTTATTAGTGAAAAAATCATATCTCCCGAAGTACACATCGTAGAGTCATAATCTTTGTGCCAATTTGAAGCTTATAGCACGTGTGACATTTTATTTAAACATATGACCCCTTCAGGTCCAAACAGGAAGTTCAAAACTTTAAAACATCATATCTCCTGAACTAAATTCCATAAAGTCGTAATCTTTGCGTTGTTATGTAGCTTACATCATATGTGACATTTGATTTACAGGCGTGACCCCATTTGACCTTGACTTCCGGTCCAAACAGGAAGTTCAAAATTTCAAAATGTCATATCTTATGTGCAAAATGACGTAGAGTCATAATCTTTGTTCCATTTGTAGCTTACATCATATATGACATTTTGTTATTTGCATGACCCCACTTGACCTTTACCTCTGGTTCAAACAGGAAGTTCAAAATTTCAAAATATCACATCTCCTGAGACAATTTTTTGTAGAGTCATAATTTTGTAACATTTGTACCTAACATCACATGTGACATTTCGTTTTTACAGGCGTGACCCCACTTTGACCTTTACTTCCGGACGAACAATTACAGTCCCAATGGCATCTATTACGTTTGCAGTCCTCATTGAAATCAAAATTTCTTCATTTCTAGGTCACAATACTAATAGTAAAACATGCTTACAGATAATCGGAACAGCTTTGTGTTTGTCCTAGTGACAAACACATAATGTCTAGTTAATATTTAATTCTGTAATCTTGTTACCGCAATTTCCCCAAAAGTATACATCTTGACATAACATAAAAGTCCTTCGTGTATTCAACTCCTTCATTTTTTCAATTATAACATTTCGTGCGGTGGTATCTTTATGATGTCACATGAATGATTTATTGTGCTAATTATGAAACTACCATAACTCAAAAATTATATTAATCTATACCCCTATTGGGTTCTAATGAAGGCATACAATTTGGTTCAAAAGTGTTATCAAACCCTTTGATATTTTGGGGTGAACATAATCAGCTTGTGTTTGATTGACAATAAATTAGTCCTGGAAGAGTTTATTTGCTTCCAAACTGTTTTTATTTGTGAATACTTTTCCTTTGGTGACAACCGATTAAATTACGTTTCCCAGTTTATACTTAGACGCGAGGCCAAGTAAAGATACCGGTACATAACCATAGTTCGTGCTGTGGATTCAAAGTAACCATAGCAGCACTTGTACCAACAACGCAGGGAAGATGTGGAAAAGTACATTACAAACATCAAATAACATTTAACGTAATTAAGACTACATAAACATGACAAAAGATCTATTTGACAAATCGCCAGGCGTCAAGCCTGAAATGCATGGGCGTAAATTTCGGGAGATGGGGGTGTATACCCCCACTTTTTGGATATTAATTTTACGCCGCCGCATCAACTAAATACAAAAAGACTTTCAAAATCTTCTTTTTCTTCTTCTTCTTCTTCTTGTTCATATTGTGGCGGTTTCGTCCTCTTTCTGCGACCCGGTCAGTCTCAGCCAACGTCAGCGAGCGGTCTAGCTTGGAGGGCTGGAAATGTTGATCCGTTTTGGCGGCAGTTTACCGCCAGGCCCGCAGTTCACCACACCAGTTAACCCCGAAATTGTAAGCACACACACACACCCAATGGACGGGAAAGAGTACAGCAAAATGACGGGGACGGACACAGCTCAATTTAGAGTGACTTTGAATGGTTTGGTTACTCCACACACCTCAGTTCGCCTATGTTACAGAATCTACTTCGAAGGTTACACGGCTGATCTTTAATTACATTATTACCTATTCTCTGTCATTAATTTAATGTTTCCCAGTAAATTAATTAATTAAGATTACGGTAAGAGATTTCGTAAACCTGGATGGAATTTCTTAACAAGACATCGACTAACATAAAAGTATGGAGCTCTTTTCCAAGTGTAAAGCAACACTCACTTTAATTATAATCCTGAGGCGTCTCAGCTGTTGCAAAGCGGGAAAAGAGAGCGATTCACGCCCGCTCCGCCCTTTTATTAATTTTAGTGTAGGCTGGCAACCCTCCAACAACTGTAACATAGACCATTACACGACGGCCAGGAACTAAACAGGGTTACGTTGCCAAGGCAGCGAACTAAAACTTTAACCAAATCACAATCGCCGATACTGCATTGCGTTACAATAATTATAATAAGTTTTACATCATTACTGAACTATACAAGACCGATTTACTTTCAAAGGGTAACGTAAAACATCATCAACCGCTGACATAAGTTTGGGCTAACTTGACAAAACCTTTTTAAAAACATATTTTCTTTAGTATTTCTCCCCTCAAATTGCTCCATCCCTCTTTAACCTTTCACGAATTAAGTCATCGGGTCTCATTGAAAGGTAACTGAATACTGTCGCAAGGGTTACATATATGAAGAAAAAATTAAACATTTCATAATTTTGCTGTGAAAACATTTCAGATGTAGGTAGTCGCGTGTGTAATCACTCTTATGGATGCGCATACCGGCTAACTTTATGCCGTTGTTTAATTAGTTGAGCTGACCTAATTAGTGGACTAATTAAGTCGGGGCGCCTATGAGTGATGGTTTTGGATGTGAAGAATACGTCTATGAAGAAAAATATCACAAATTCATAATTTTACTTTGAAAACATTTCAAATGAAAATTAGGTAGTTGCGTGTGTATTTGTTACAGTATATAATGAAATGCGAATGCGGGCTAACTTTATGCCGTTGTTTAATTAGTTGGGCTGACCTAATGAGTGGACTAATTAAGTCGGGGCACCTATGAGTGATGGTTTGGGATATGAAGAACACGTCTATGAAGAAAAAAATAAAAATTTCATAATTTTACTTTGAAAACTTTTCAAATGAAAATTAGGTAGTTGCGTGTGTATTTGTCACAGTATATAATGAAATGCGTATGCAGGCTCACTTTATGCCGTTGTTTAATTAGTTGGGCTGACCTAATGAGTGGACTAATTAAGTCGGGGCGCCTATGAGTGATGGTTTGGGATATGAAGAACACGTCTATGAAGAAAAAAATAAAAATTTCATAATTTTACTTTGAAAACATTTCAGATGAAAATTAGGTAGTTGCGTGTGTATTTGTCACAGTATATAATGAAATGCGTATGCAGGCTACTTTATTCCGTTGTTTAATTAGTTGGGCTGACCTAATGAGTGGACTAATTAAGTCGGGGAGCCTATGAGTGATGGTTTAGGATACGAGGAACACGTCTATGAAGAAAAAAATAAAAATTTCATAATTTTACTTTGAAAACATTTCAAATGAAAATTAGGTAGTTGCGTGTGTATTTGGCACTCTGTATATGAAATGCGAATGCGGTCAGCCCAACTAATTAAACAACGGCATAATATGCCGTTGTTTAATTAGTTGGGCTGACCTAATGAGTGGACTAATTAAGTCGGGGCGCCTATGAGTGATGGTTTAGGATACGAGGAACACGTCTATGAAGAAAAAAATAAAAATTTCATAATTTTACTTTGAAAACATTTCAGATGAAAATTAGGTAGTTGTGTGTGTATTTGTCACTGTATACAATAAAATGCGTATGCAGGCTCACTTTATGCCGTTGTTTAATTAGTTGGGCTGACCTAATGAGTGGACTAATTAAGTCGGGGCGCCTATGAGTGATGGTTTAGGATACGAGGAACACATCTATGAAGAAAAAATTAAAAATTTCATAATTTTACTTTGAAAACATTTCAGATGAAAATTAGGTAGTTGCGTGTGTATTTGTCACTGTATACAATAAAATGCGTATGCAGGCTCACTTTATGCCGTTGTTTAATTAGTTGGGCTGACCTAATGAGTGGACTAATTAAGTCGGGGCGCCTATGAGTGATGGTTTAGGATACGAGGAACACATCTATGAAGAAAAAATTAAAAATTTCATAATTTTACTTTGAAAACATTTCAAATGAAAATTAGGTAGTTGCGTGTGTATTTGTCACAGTATATAATGAAATGCGTATGCAGGCTCACTTTATGCTGTTGTTTAATTAGTTGGGCTGACCTAATGAGTGGACTAATTAAGTCGGGGCGCCTATGAGTGATGGTTTGGGATGTGAAGAACACGTCTATGAAGAAGAAAATAAAAATTTCATAATTTTACTTTGAAAACATTTCAAATGAAAATTAGGTAGTTGCGTGTGTATTTGGCACTCTGATGAAATGCGAATGCGGGCTAACTTTATGCCGTTGTTTAATTAGTTGGGCTGACCTAATGAGTGGACTAATTAAGTCGGGGCGCCTATGAGTGATGGTTTGGGATATGAGGAACACGTCTATGAAGAAAAAAATAAAAATTTCATAATTTTACTTTGAAAACATTTCAAATGAAAATTAGGTAGTTGCGTGTGTATTTGTTACAGTATATAATGAAATGCGAATGCGGGCTAACTTTATGCCGTTGTTTAATTAGTTGGGCTGACCTAATGAGTGGACTAATTAAGTCGGGGCACCTATGAGTGATGGTTTGGGATATGAAGAACACGTCTATGAAGAAAAAAATAAAAATTTCATAATTTTACTTTGAAAACTTTTCAAATGAAAATTAGGTAGTTGCGTGTGTATTTGTCACAGTATATAATGAAATGCGTATGCAGGCTCACTTTATGCCGTTGTTTAATTAGTTGGGCTGACCTAATGAGTGGACTAATTAAGTCGGGGCGCCTATGAGTGATGGTTTGGGATATGAAGAACACGTCTATGAAGAAAAAAATAAAAATTTCATAATTTTACTTTGAAAACATTTCAGATGAAAATTAGGTAGTTGCGTGTGTATTTGTCACAGTATATAATGAAATGCGTATGCAGGCTACTTTATTCCGTTGTTTAATTAGTTGGGCTGACCTAATGAGTGGACTAATTAAGTCGGGGAGCCTATGAGTGATGGTTTAGGATACGAGGAACACGTCTATGAAGAAAAAAATAAAAATTTCATAATTTTACTTTGAAAACATTTCAAATGAAAATTAGGTAGTTGCGTGTGTATTTGGCACTCTGTATATGAAATGCGAATGCGGTCAGCCCAACTAATTAAACAACGGCATAATATGCCGTTGTTTAATTAGTTGGGCTGACCTAATGAGTGGACTAATTAAGTCGGGGCGCCTATGAGTGATGGTTTAGGATACGAGGAACACGTCTATGAAGAAAAAAATAAAAATTTCATAATTTTACTTTGAAAACATTTCAGATGAAAATTAGGTAGTTGTGTGTGTATTTGTCACTGTATACAATAAAATGCGTATGCAGGCTCACTTTATGCCGTTGTTTAATTAGTTGGGCTGACCTAATGAGTGGACTAATTAAGTCGGGGCGCCTATGAGTGATGGTTTAGGATACGAGGAACACATCTATGAAGAAAAAAATAAAAATTTCATAATTTTACTTTGAAAACATTTCAGATGAAAATTAGGTAGTTGCGTGTGTATTTGTCACTGTATACAATAAAATGCGTATGCAGGCTCACTTTATGCCGTTGTTTAATTAGTTGGGCTGACCTAATGAGTGGACTAATTAAGTCGGGGCGCCTATGAGTGATGGTTTAGGATACGAGGAACACATCTATGAAGAAAAAATTAAAAATTTCATAATTTTACTTTGAAAACATTTCAGATGAAAATTAGGTAGTTGCGTGTGTATTTGTCACAGTATATAATGAAATGCGTATGCAGGCTCACTTTATGCTGTTGTTTAATTAGTTGGGCTGACCTAATGAGTGGACTAATTAAGTCGGGGCGCCTATGAGTGATGGTTTGGGATGTGAAGAACACGTCTATGAAGAAGAAAATAAAAATTTCATAATTTTACTTTGAAAACATTTCAGATGAAAATTAGGTAGTTGCGTGTGTATTTGTCACAGTATATAATGAAATGCGTATGCAGGCTACTTTATTCCGTTGTTTAATTAGTTGGGCTGACCTAATGAGTGGACTAATTAAGTCGGGGAGCCTATGAGTGATGGTTTAGGATACGAGGAACACGTCTATGAAGAAAAAAATAAAAATTTCATAATTTTACTTTGAAAACATTTCAAATGAAAATTAGGTAGTTGCGTGTGTATTTGGCACTCTGTATATGAAATGCGAATGCGGTCAGCCCAACTAATTAAACAACGGCATAATATGCCGTTGTTTAATTAGTTGGGCTGACCTAATGAGTGGACTAATTAAGTCGGGGCGCCTATGAGTGATGGTTTAGGATACGAGGAACACGTCTATGAAGAAAAAAATAAAAATTTCATAATTTTACTTTGAAAACATTTCAGATGAAAATTAGGTAGTTGTGTGTGTATTTGTCACTGTATACAATAAAATGCGTATGCAGGCTCACTTTATGCCGTTGTTTAATTAGTTGGGCTGACCTAATGAGTGGACTAATTAAGTCGGGGCGCCTATGAGTGATGGTTTAGGATACGAGGAACACATCTATGAAGAAAAAAATAAAAATTTCATAATTTTACTTTGAAAACATTTCAGATGAAAATTAGGTAGTTGCGTGTGTATTTGTCACTGTATACAATAAAATGCGTATGCAGGCTCACTTTATGCCGTTGTTTAATTAGTTGGGCTGACCTAATGAGTGGACTAATTAAGTCGGGGCGCCTATGAGTGATGGTTTAGGATACGAGGAACACATCTATGAAGAAAAAATTAAAAATTTCATAATTTTACTTTGAAAACATTTCAGATGAAAATTAGGTAGTTGCGTGTGTATTTGTCACAGTATATAATGAAATGCGTATGCAGGCTCACTTTATGCTGTTGTTTAATTAGTTGGGCTGACCTAATGAGTGGACTAATTAAGTCGGGGCGCCTATGAGTGATGGTTTGGGATGTGAAGAACACGTCTATGAAGAAGAAAATAAAAATTTCATAATTTTACTTTGAAAACATTTCAAATGAAAATTAGGTAGTTGCGTGTGTATTTGGCACTCTGTATATGAAATGCGAATGCGGGCTAACTTTATGCCGTTGTTTAATTAGTTGGGCTGACCTAATGAGTGGACTAATTAAGTCGGGGCGCCTATGAGTGATGGTTTGGGATATGAGGAACACGTCTATGAAGAAAAAAATAAAAATTTCATAATTTTACTTTGAAAACATTTCAAATGAAAATTAGGTAGTTGCGTGTGTATTTGTCACAGTATATAATGAAATGCGAATGCGGGCTAACTTTATGCCGTTGTTTAATTAGTTGGGCTGACCTAATGAGTGAACTAATTAAGTCGGGGCGCCTATGAGTGATGGTTTGGGATGTGTGGAACACGTCTATGAAAAAAAAATAAAAATTTCATAATTTTACTTTGAAAACATTTCAAATGAAAATTAGGTAGTTGCGTGTGTATTTGTCACTCTGTATATGAAATGCGAATGCGGGCTAACTTTATGCCGTTGTTTAATTAGTTGGGCTGACCTAATGAGTGGACTAATTAAGTCGGGGCGCCTACGAGTGATGGTTTGGGATGTGAGGAACACGTCTATGAAGAAAAAATTAAAAATTTCATAATTTTACTTTGAAAACATTTCAGATGAAAACTCTGTATTTCCGAACACTTAAGAAGGACCTTGACAGTTAGTGACGGTCGTTGTCGAATCTTTTGAAATTTGGTGCTGGCAACAAATTTAGTGCCAGCACCAAATTTAGTGCTCACTTCAGTCTGGTGATATAGAATATTCTGCTCTTAGACGACGATCGAGCGCGCAGAGTCAACATTGGAGTAGAGGAAATTGTTACGAACAAACAAACACCTGGCGCGAAAAAAGAAAATGACCGAAAACTTCGTCTCGGACTTGACGGCTGAGCGATAAGGTGAATTTTTTACGGGTTAATGATATTTTGTCCTCGTGTTACTTATCATACTGAGGCTTTAGGTACTTGTGGTAGATTTTATTTTTTAAAGTTTCGCTGAAAATTGTAATTCTATTGAAACATTGGGGTTGCGTAACGTAGCCTACTGCCTACTTTCTCATGATTCTCGGTTGCTGATAAAATAATGTTAAATTAATATGCCTACTGCAGTACACATACATATGCACACGTTTACCACCCGAAGTGCGTTTAATTCCGACATTGCTTTAATCTACAGTTTTTGTTATGCAGCCCGATTTAAATAAATATCCATAGGCGAAAATGCTGTATCCGTCTGCCGCTCTACTTCCTCAAGGCTCAATTTAGCCTTTACCTTTAGGTCAAATTATATCTTTAACCATGTTAATTACATGAATATATTTCATTTGGCTTCTGAAGTTTTGGCAGCACAAGGTGGGTCAAGGGCAAGGGGAACATCACATTTTTGAGTGAACTCTGAATGCATTCTTCAATTACATTTACATTTACCTTCATTCACTTAGTTTTGTCTGCTTCGAGTTATTACTGCTATGGACTCGATAAGCAGAATCTTTGTCTTATTATTTAGGTGTTTAATTAATTGATAATTTTGACTCATAATTTTTAGTTCTGTGGAATTTCATTTTTAGCCTAGGCTAGGCCCCTATATTATAATTAATAAATTTATATTTTTAAGGTCTGACTCTTTTACTTGGTTAGAAGTCTGAACCCTATTCTTAATCTTAGTTAAGATTCATCGGTTATATTTGTGTTTCTTCATTATCCTGGTTGGAGAATTGTATTCTAATCTAACCATTTTTACTTGTCTCTTTTTATTGTTCTATTTACATAGTGTTGCAAAGCTGGTTTGATTTTAGTCTGTAACTTACTTTGGTACTGTATTTTGGTCACGGTTAGTTTTTACTGTGTTTTGGTCATGTTTTAGTTTTTACTGTGTTTTGGTCACGGTTAGTTTTTACTGTGTTTTGGTCATGTTTTAGTTTTTACTGTGTTTTGGTCATGTTTTAGTTTTTACTGGTTTTGGTCATGGTTTAGTTTTTACTGGTTTTGGTCATGGTTTAGTTTTTACTGGTTTTGGTCATGGTTTTCTTTTTACTGTGTTTTGGTCATGTTTTAGTTTTTACTGTTGTTTGGTCATGTTTTGGTTTTTACTGGTTTTGGTCATGGTTTAGTTTTTACTGTGTTTTGGTCATGTTTTAGTTTTTACTGTGTTTTGGTCATGTTTTAGTTTTTACTGTGTTTTGGTCATGTTTTAGTTTTTACTGGTTTTGGTCATGGTTTAGTTTTTACTGTGTTTTGGTCATGTTTTAGTTTTTACTGTGTTTTGGTCATGTTTTAGTTTTTACTGTGTTTTGGTCATGTTTTAGTTTTTACTGGTTTTGGTCATGGTTTAGTTTTTTCTGGTTTTGATCATGTTTTAGTTTTTACTGGTTTTGGTCATGGTTTAGTTTTTACTGGTTTTGGTCTAGGTTTAGTTTTTACTGTGTTTTGGTCATGGTTTTCTTTTTACTTTCTTTTGGTCTAGGTTTATTTTTCTACTATATTTTACTACATTTTCCTCTGTTTAAATTTTAGGTTTAGGTTCATCATTTTTAAGATGTTTTGTCAGTGGTTCACCAATAACGTTATTAATTTATTTGTTGAGGAAACCTACAATCTTGAGTCACTGTCCTACTTCTTGGATTTCCTCGCGTCTTGACTCTATTCCATCCTTAGATTAGTTTAGTTTTTCTTAGGTGAGTTCCCCCAGTGCTTAGGTTTATTTCATTTATTCGGGTTGTTCAAAAACACCCTCGAATCACGACCCTCTCGACCCCCTATACCACAGTACTATTTACATGTAGCTATGCCATGCCTTGTCTCTTGGGCCGGCTCGATTCAGAATCAGCTTGTATCGCACTTGGGAACCAACTGGTACATCAGTACAAAAAGGCCAGGGGCAACTGTGTCGGGGGGGGGGGGGGGCGAGTCTGTAGGGGGTGACTCTGTTGGGGGGGGGGGCGGCTGGATTGGGGTGACATTGTCGGGGCAGCTTTGTAATTTAGGTGGCGACTTTGCTGGGGGGGGGGTGACGCTACCAGGAATCATATTTAGCTAAATTAAATTGTTAAAAGTTAGAGAAAGTAAAAAACCCAGCCCAGATTTCGCGATGGCGCACTGCACACTCTTCAATCAGATCATCACAAAGTTGGCGAAATTTTAACACATGGTCAGTGGAAGCTCTTTGGTCTTAGTAACATGGCCAAGAGCTTGCTACTACAATTATCATGTTTTGCTTCATCAGCTGTCTTGTCATCTGCAGATTTTTAATTAACTTTTTGTCAGCAGGGACTATCACCCCAGGCCCAGATTGTTTTTTTGGAGGGTAGGATTTGGCATATTTTCCTCTTGCAGCTTTATTAAAATGAAATTCAGGAATTACACAGCATCCTCTGTTGCCCAGGTCTTGGTTTTGGCCTGGGTGTCCCTTTTCATGGACTTCAAGATTTTCCGATGGAACTTCGGAAGTGCCCTTTGCAAAATGAAAATGGCCTTGCCCTCTCAAAGATGAAATTTCAGACCATCAAATGAACCTCTGCCCCAGCCTTGCTACCATGGGCAGTGCATCATGTTGATACCTCTCATCAAAGAAATTTACAAACAAAAATTAATCACAAAAGTATCCAGTATTCATTAATATTGATTATTCACGATTATTGATTAACCATTTTCAAAACAACTCTCCTGACTTGAACAATTTAGAAGAACCAGTCGGTCTAAATTTTTTAATCTTGATTGATTTTTTTTTTTTTTTCCTGCAAAACTCCACACCATAATTCTTTAATACGAAGTGAAACTTTCTGTTTCAGTTGACTTTGGCTTAAACATCGGTTTCAAAAGAGAAGAGGATGGCGTCTGGCTCTGTGACTCCAGCCAACAACCCATCGGCACTGCTGCTTCAGCTGGTTAGACACATGCTGGGAAAAGCAAAAGGTAAATTGAGATTGCAAAGCAACTGTGGTGTCACAAGAGGGGGATGACCCCCTCCCCCCCCACAATCAAGTAGATCAAACAACAATATCAAAGATAAGATTTGTTGGGCTTTTGCAATTAAAACATCTGTTGTAGTTAATCTGTAAACTAGGTCTATTTGAAAAAATGCATAAGTGCAGGCCTGATCGGTTCGTTTTTGAAAGGGCAAGGGCACCAATGCATTTTCTTCTTGATAAAGGGCACCTCTACGAGGAAATTTACAATTTCTGTTGGAACATTTCAAGGGCATCTATAAAGATAATGATGGTAGAAAACTTTTGAAATATTTCTGCCTAAAGTGTTAACGTTTTTAAATAATAAATGAAATAAGATCCACAATTAGTTTTCGTCTCAGTGAGGCGAAAACTTTGCCTATAGGAATGCATACAAAAATGCTGAATGCATTGTTACCGTTTCCTCGCAAATGAAACAACGAAATAAGCTGACATTTTCATAGGTTGGTTGCAAAGAATGGTCACAGTCGGTTTACCAATGTGGAGCTGGGGCTTTAAGTTGAACTGTCTTCAGGCATCTTTTAGTATTCCTTTGATTATTGTCCTTTGTATTCCAGATGATGATGTCAGTTCTCAGTACCAGTATGCTCTCAGGGTCATCAGTAGGTAAGTCACGGGTTTTCTCAGGAATGTGTCCTGATTTTGTGGTTATTGTAAATTCAAAAGTTTCTCTTAAGGCTGATTTATAGTCGGGCGCGCGACGGTAGCGCGACAGTAAAATTGACGCATGATGCGGTTTATAGTCGACGCTGATGCCTCAGCGACTATAGACTGCAATGATAAGGCTCAGCGTCCAGCGATCACAGCGTCGAGCGATTATCATCGCCCGACGAACTATAAACCAGCCTTTAATGACTCCTTCTTGTAAGCCCTAACCCACCTGGTGTCTTTGGTTAGAGACCGTCACGAATCCAAAATATTTCACTTGACCTTAACACCCAAATGATTGAACGCTGATACAATTGTTATGCACGGCCCACTGTTCAGCAATTGGAGACTTTGGTACGCAAGGTGGCAGCAGACTTAACAGGGGGCCAAGTTCATAGCGCTGCTTAACGATAAGCAAATTTTCGTGCTAACTATAGCAGAAAAATGTGCTTTCACAAGCGTAAGCGTATTTCACAGGTTAGCAAGAAAATTAGGCGGTCAGCTTGTGCGTTCACCAAGGATATTTGCATTGTTACGCTATTCATTTTCCTACAGTAAGCACCGGAAGGTTAAGCATGCCTTTTCCTGTGCTTGCGGTTAGCAGCGCTATGAAACGGAAATCACACAGTAAGCACAAAATGGGCCGTTAAGCAGCTCTATGAAATTGGGCCCGGGTAAATTTCCATTTGTTACATTGTTCTGAGCATGCGCACAATTCCAAAAGCAATGAATTTACCTGTAAGTCTGCTGCCCTCTATTGTCCTTCAAAGTCTCCCATTGTTATGTGGCCCTACAGCACTATTATAGTCTGACAAGCAACCTTGAGTCTGGTAATCTGGTATTCTGTCACAGCAGTTCAAAAAGGTTGTATCAACAAAAGCAGTCTTAATTGTTGGCAAAAAGTACTATTTATTTCCTGTGAGGTATGCTTTATAATAAACATTCCACCAAAATAGCTCTTGAATTTTGTCTACTCTTATGTTTCTAGCAATTTCACACCATCCATTGAAGGAGATGAGTTTCAGGTATCCCAACGCATCCAACGAAAATGTGAGTAAACAGCTTCAGAATAACAGGAACTTGCACTTTATTAATATTTTGGGGAGAACCTACAGTTCCCACAGACATGTACATTACTGTAACATGGGAAGGAAAAAGAAAATTACACACATTGTTCAAACTTGTATGAAAATTGTGTTCCGAGGATCATGGGGTCAAATTTACACTTCTATGTCAGTGTTCTCCAACATGTACATGTAAATCAAGCGTGGAACACCGCCACGCTTTCTGCAGCACCTGCCACATTTAAGAAGTTTCCGCCAATGCTTAAAATCTGTCCGCCATGCTTGTTTGGGTTGGTTTGGTTTGTTTAATCCAGGGTGATTGCTCAAAAGTCAAAATACTGTGATGAAGATGCACTGTTCTGATCATGTGCGTGGATGTGTAAAAGATTTATTTTAAATCAAAATTTTGCTTCGCACTCACATTGGTACCCCCCCACCCCAGCACCAACCTTTAATTTGTGAAGTTGGAGAACACTGATATGTATTCTGAGTCTGTTGAGATGGGGGTTGCAGCCATGGTGAGCAGCTAGATTTCAAATTGAATTATCATTTCCACTTTCATATAAAATTAAACTTTATTAGTTTTGTAGTCCACTAGCTACATGCTTGTTAACCAGTTTATGCCCCGATAACCTGGGCCCAATTTCATAGAGCTGCTTAAGCAGAAAATATTGCTTAGAAATTTTCTGCTAAGCAGAAATGAGCAGGATACCAGTCACAAATTGAACATGTGACGTGTTAGTTTGGCCAGTAACCTTATTCTGGTAAGCGTAATTTTTTTTGTGCTGAGCTCCTTTCTGTGCTTAAGCATCTGTATGAAATTGGGTCCAGTATACTTTCAAATATTGTCTGAGCCAGCAAACAGAGGTCGTTTAAATGTACCTTCATTTAAAATTGGAATACTGGAACAAAGATTGCTCGGACATTTTGTTTTGGAGCTTGCACACAGTATGCACTCACCGTGTAACGCATTGTTTCACCCGCACAATAAGAACAGATGGTCTTGAATATTTAGCTTATTTTTGCCCATTATGCGGGGTTATTGTTATTATCCCCGATTCCAGACCTTTGCTTTTTTGTTGCAAGAAGAGGATTACGAGATATCAAGAGGCTTCCACCATTGTTTTATTAATTGTATTTAAGTCAGAGTGAACCAGGGATCCATCCTTGGTTCTGGATTACGGACCAATCCTCGGCCAGAAAACAAAATCCTGGTGCTGTAAAGAGAATCTCTTGGCTTTATCAAGTCATGGTTTCTTTGTGCCAGCGATACTCTCAAAGTAAAATGATACCGGCAATTCCGAGAAAATAATCCCTTTAGGCTGGACGGGAAAAAATGGAAGATTCTTGGCGGGAACTGGTTCAAATATTTGAAGACCAGTCGAAAGTCTTTCTTAGTGGTGTGGCTGGCTAGTTTAGTGTTGAAATGCAACTCTATTTAACATGTTTAATATGAAGTACGGACTTTTGTGGAAAAGCTGACGGATTAGTGAAAAGACAAGCTAACTAGTTCCGTGGGCAAGTCACTGAAAAATGTAAAAGGCAAACCATGATGCCTTTGTTTTTTTCTGTTAGTGGCTCGAGAAGGGAGAGAGGTCGATGCAGCCAGATTTTCAGAGCTGTACAGGAAGTTACAGTCCCAGGTAAGTCAACAATCTGCCACTAGAAATCCCTCCGTGTTTATTAATTCTCTCGTTGGCAGTTTCCTACTGTGAGTAGCCCTCTGGATTTTCTTAAAGGTCGAAAATTTATTAAACAATTCTTTTCCTTCAATTCGCTTTCGTCAAGTTTATAAATAATGTTTTGTCTTCTTTGAAATTACCTGAAATTGGTTGCTTATGAATTGCCTCATATGACATAGGCCTAAGGATGTTGATGTTTTTACTGTACAGAACATACTGAAGAACCGATGGGCAACAATGTATCTCCTGATGTCCCTAAGTGAGGACCGAAGATCAACAAAAACCAGAGTAAGTTAATCTTTTTTTTTTAACTGTGTGGATTATTTAGTCTACTGTCAACAGGAAGATAGAAATTCTCCGTTAGTTCAAAAGCGCTGTAGCTTAAAGGGTCTGTGCTGTCATGATTACAGCAGTAAATGGAATAACACAGTTACTATGCGCGCGCGCCGACGGTCACATCACAATTTGACAACAACGGCACCCTTTGTGATTTGACCGCAAGCCCCCGTGTTAGCAGTATCTAGAGGACAATTCATCATTCCATGCACAGCCACAGGCCTGCTATAATCATGTCGACACAGCCCCTTTAAGTTTGTGATCTCTGGAGCTACCAACTTTTAGGAAAATTGATAAGACACTTCATGAGTCTCAGCAAAGAAGTGATGTGCAGTCAGTAATGTTAACAAAACTGACAGGTGCAAGCGGCAGTTGAGATTGTGTTAGGGTTAAAGGTCCCATGAATTATTTTTTTTTTTTGGTTAAAAAAATAAAGTATGCCTATTATAAAATATCTTTAATTTTTTCACATTTTTTACATGCGCATTAATCGTAGAAATAAAGATTTCTAAAATTAGGGGGTTGTCGTGCTCCGCCCACCCTTCCTCATTAACATAAAATCTGTGACGTAGACAGTGGAACGGCTGACCAGGGCCATGTGTGTGTGACAATAACATACAATGCATTGTTGACCACTCGGCACCAGAGCCGTCTTCGAAATGTTTTACCACAGCCTACGTCATGGATCATTGCGCAATCAAATGGCACACATTTTGGGGCTCAATTAAAGTGTATTAACGCATAACAGACACATCAAAATAGTCAATACTATGTTTTGTTAATTTCAAACCATATGTTAAGCCACAAAAATGTTCCGTGACAAAAAACCTCTTCATGGGCCCTTTAAGGAGTTGGGTTTAACCGTAACCCTCTGCAAGCTAAATACTCCACTTCTGTTAACTCAACACCCAAATGTTTGGACTCGGATAATGCCTGTTTTTATGCAGTTCTTATAAGGGACAGCAGTATCATTTCCCACAAGGTCAGAGGACTTCCTTGATAAGTTTTGGGGAAAATGTTTACCCTTTGGAGTGTCGTGGCCGAGCGGGCTAGTCCGCCGAACTTCAGTTCTGTAGTTTATAGAATGTGGGTTCGAATCCCGGCCTGGCCAGTCGCAACACTTGTGTCCTTTAGCAAGACACTTTACCATAATTGCTTTGTCCTTCGGATGGGACGTTAAGCCGTAGGTCCCATGTACTAGGATGGGTTGTGCACGTAAGAGATCTGAGAACAATTATCGTGGGAGAGTAGGGGTTTACCCCGGTGTTGCTGGTTCAGTTAGCAAGCATCATTATCTACAGGTTTCCTCAGGCCTTGAGCTACAGTGATTAAGTTCACTTTTGAGGCATCCTTGGTTTCATTACCAGAAATTAATAATAATAATAAATAATGACAAGTAGGAACATGTTCTATCTTCATTTGCCAGATGGCTGAAGGAGCTGCGATCTTTGGCCAGGGTTTGCCGCGCATGGCAACGTCGACGCCATTTGGATCGCGACCTGGTAGTCATCAGCCTACACCTCGAGAGGCCACCTTCAGTGTGATCAAAGAACAGTCGCAAAGCAGCGGTATAGGTAAAATAACCCTACACCAGGACCCAATTTCATAATGCCATTAGGCAGCAACAACAAAAATCATTGCTAAGCACGGAAAAATGGTGCTTACCTAAAACAGGTTCTCATCCAGAATACAATGTTATGTATATTATTTTGATGACTGGTTCTCTGGTATGTTTTTTGCTTAGCAGAAAACTTGCCTGAACACCATCTTCTGAGTTGGACCCCCATTTTTTTTAATCTGGACAGTAGACCGATCCATTAAGCTCCGCCTACCTTAGCAACTGCCTAGCAACAGCACATGTTGTGACTTTCTTGCCACGATCGCAGCGGTGATTCGGTTGCGAACACACACACACGCATTGGATACACACATGTACATGGTTTTATGTGAACGGTATGGATTTAGTTTCGTGGCCTTTTGAGCAGTGCCTTGAGTCCAAAGAACAATGCAGACAGGAACACTGTTAACCACTTTTACATGACTGTACAAGGACCACTGCTGTGGGATTTGCACCACCAGAAATACAAAAAATTTAAAACCAAACAAAAGTTAGTACAGTTGTGTGTCACAACAATGGCGGTAGTGTGTTACTTTTCCAATGGAATATTTAACGTGTTAGACTTTTGTCGGACTTTCAGTGGCATTGTCAAGTCTGTGGATGGTCAATATGTTAGTAGGTGGGGCTTAATGTATCGGTCTGTTAGCTTCAAGATTAAAAAGAAGATACTTCTTGATTACTTTCAATCCTATCTTTTACAGGAAGTACCTTCAGTAGTATATCAGCCCATGGCCACACAGGAATATCTCCTGGGTAAGTCAGGGCCTAAATTTTTAAGAAAGTGATATTGAATGGTCTGGCAGTGGGAGGGTTGACTATTTACCACATAGAAGTATTCACCACATGATATCACATTAAAGGCTGGCATAGTTTGATTCATTCAAAACCACACATTGGATAGTCAGACAGTAGGAGGGTTGACTGTTTACCACATAGATGCATTCATCACTTGATATATTGCAGGCTAACAAAGTTTATGTATTACCACAGTGGATGATACTGGATGGTCTGACAGTAGGAGGGTTGACCGTTTGCAGAATAGAAGCACTCACCACATTATATCATATTAAAGACTGACATAGTTTATCATTCAAAACCACACATTGGATAGTCAGACAGTAGGAGGGTTGACTGTGTACCCCATAGTAGCATTCATCACATGATATCCTATTGCAGGCTGGCAGAGTTTATGTATTACCGCAGTGAATGATATTGGATAGTCAGACAGTAGGAGGGTTGACTGTGTACCGTGTGGAAGCACTCACCATGTGATATCACATTGCAGGCTGGCATAGTTATTCAAAACCAGAATGGATGATATTGATTGGTTAAACAGTAGGAGGGTTGACTGTGTACTGTCTGACTGTATATGCATTCACCACATGATATCATATTGCAGGCTGGCATAGTTTATCATCTCAAACCACAGTGGATGATATTGAATGGTCAGACAGTAAGAGGGTTAATCCTAAATTTAATCTCATAACGAGTTTGATCTTGGATGTGCTTTTTCGTGGCAGTAACTTCAATACACCAGGTGATATGTACACACCAGCAGGTGACACCCAGCCTGTCAGCACACGCCTTGCCAGGATGCTCATCGGGGACAGTACTAAGGGACAGACGTATGGTTCCAGTGTGGGTTACCAACGACTAAAGCCCACCCCGGCTGTCACCTTCGCCAGGAATGATGGAGATACTGTTGATAACAGTGAGTACTCAGAGATGCCAACATTTACGATTTAGACGTAATTTATACGATTTATTCATCCCGATTACGACTGTACGATCTTTGCTTCGTTCATTAAGATTTTATAAAAATCCAATTTATTTATGTTGTTGTGCACCGATCGCGCTGCACACTTTCTATAACATGTTGTCTTGACTCTTATTTATTTGCATAGCACGTATCAATAAAATATATTTGGTATCAGACTATCGATTGTGCGAATTTTAACGCATAAAACAGCGCATATGTAGTGGTGTGTGCATAAAAACCACAGTGATCAGTGAAAGAGCCTACTTGGGCGTAATGAATAATAGTCTGGTTTCCCCAATTTTTACCAAGATAATGCGTGTAAGAAGGTTGGCAGCCAGTTGTACTAGTAGTAAACCAAATCGCCCCAATGTTACTACTATGTTTATATGGGGCGTTTGTTTGAACCGCATGTTTTACGGAGTGTTTACAAAATACATCGGTGGTTGTGTGTGCGTGTGCCTGGATAAAACCTTTTATGAGATTAGTTTTCTTCGGTTATTGGAGTACAGCGATGGCTTCATGTACAAGTAGCTCTGTAATGTGATATATTTGTAAGGGAAATTCTGTGTGAGGGCAAATTTGCTCTTTTTAAATTTGAAATGTTGGCATCTCTGAGTACTAGGTCTTGTCACTCTAGGGTATGCGGGTTCGGTGTAGTGGTTTCTTCCCAGCCTTGGCAGCTCTGTGGACCCCGGTTCAAATCTCACCTCGTACCTGAGCCTCGCGTGTTGATTGTACTTTTCTGTCCCTACCTGATTGCATTGGTTTTTGCCCCAGTTTTTTTTTACCATCCCAGATGTCATTCTGAGATTTGTTCAACATCGTCTTCTCTTCACAGGTATCTTCAGTTCTATGGGTTACAGTGAAAGACACTTTTAGAGTTTCCTTGGTTTCGTTACCAGAAAGATAATGAGCAACTTCGATCAAGGACCATAGTTAACCATAGTTCGACTAACTCTGATCGAACTCACGCTAGTCAATGATGGTTGGACCAGTCTAGTCGGCTATTCCCAACCAGCCTATCCTGTTGGTCGCATCGCTGGTTGCCAGTAGCCATTTCATAAGCACAATGCAGAGGGGACCAGGTCATCAGAAAAGTGATAACGTTGATTTTGCCATTTTTTACTCATGGTCACATGGACGTGACATGACTAGAGTCGTTTGCACTTCAACTTAAGTGTGCATGCACTGCGTATGTCACTAACCAACCACTAGTTAACCGTTGGTCCTTGATCAAACTTGCTCAATAATAATATAAATGCTGCCACCTAGTGTCCTCGAAAGTCTGGCATTTTGTTGCAGGATTGAGTCAAATGTTTCCTTTTTTGTATTTATAGCCGAAGCTGAAGTTCCCGAGGCCCATCTTGTAAGGGATCTGATCTATGTTTTCCAAGGAGTTGACGGTCAGTACGTCAGACTCCATCGGGCAGAGGATGCATTCTGCATCGACCATCAGGTAAGTGGTATACTTAGTAATAATAATAACGAGAATGATTATAATAATATTTGAGATCAAAAACATATCTAAAGGCCGTCGAGATCTAAGACTATGGGATGTAGTCTGACTAGAGGAGTTACCGGCACAAAGGAAAATGTTATCTATTTTCTTTTGCATGCTGTGATGTCATGAAATAATAATTTGTGGTTATTTTATAGCGTACATATCCCAGTAGCTAGATCAAGGCGCTTTACAAAATTATTTGTTTCCTGGCTCATAAAGCATACTGAGGTGGTAATTCAATAAAATACTATCTCAGGCTCCCATTTATACACCTGGGTAAAGAGTAGCAATTATGGTTAGTTGCCTTGCTCAAGAACATATAGTCATGAGTGGGAATCAAACCCACACTCCGTTGACTCAGCCACCAAAACTGAAGTTGTGGATGCCTCAGACGGCTTGACCTTGACATGCCATTATTTTAGTTTTAAGATTTTTTTTTTTTTTTTTTTTGGGGGGGGCAATTTAACACTTCCTGAGATCAAGTTGGTTTATTTCATGTTAATATAAAATAAAATATTAAATACTGTGGGATAATGAAAAAAGGTGTTTTTTCATGTCAATTACTATAATGACGAAACTACTTTAATTCTAACATTTTCAGGTTGGCGTATCTAAACCGACAAGGGACCTTGTTCATAAGCTGGCTGAGCTCGGATGGCTGTTCTTGAGGATAAGGAAGTATGTTGATTCCAGGAGCCAGGACAAGGCATTGGGCATCGTAGGTCAGGTAAGATGCAACCTATAGACTACTCCGAGCAGCTCAATCATGGGCGTTTACACCACCACAGCTGTGGCAAAATATAGATGTCAACAGTTTTTTAAAAATATGTCTGCGTGGTAGTTTCTGTCATTTTCCAGACAGGTTTGACTGAAAGAAACAGAGTAAAAAAAAAACACATTGGCCAGGTCTGGGTGTAATTTGTGTGATTCTTGATTAAACAGAAGCAGAATGACTCTTAAGATGTTTTTTAATTGGAAAAAAAACAAAAAGTAATATAGTTTATTTGTTTTTTTTATTTCATGTTAATTTATTATTATTTTTTTTGGGGGGAGGGTTCGGGGGGGGGGGGAGGGTGTAATGCCCCCTCCCCTCGTTACACCACTGCTCACAGGCGGGCAAGACTATTTATGTAAGAAATACAAGATTATCTAAGAATATTATATGTTTTTCTTGTGCAGAGTTTCTGTGCCGCTCTTCAGCAAGAATTAACCGAGTACTATCGTCTGCTGGCTGTACTGGAAGCACAGGTAAAAACACTCTTAGTTTGGGTTTGATTTTGTCAAGAACTTTTCAACGTTCCAGCCAAAGCCATTAAATCGGACACGTCTGTTGACTTCAGATTGTTTCACTAATTCGGCCTTTTTTTTTATTCACTTCATCAGCAACAGCAACAAGAGCAAGATCCAGGGGTCAGTGACCCCAACACTGACCTGACCTTGATAAGGTTAAAGGTGTGGACCTATGACCCCATCCACAGAATGAAGTACCTGGCCATATTAGTAGATGGCTGCAAAGGTAGGCTTCCTATTTGGTGTTTACAGTTTGAATCAATTTATAGACAGATGTTAATATTTGCATCGGGGGAATGAATATAAATTTCAATTTGCCTTACACCGATGTGTGATAAGCACTGTATACTCAGTGCTTTCAAGTCCTGTGGAAAAAAATCCACAGGCAACTCGGGTGGGATTAAAACCCGGTGACTGGATTCAATTGGCCCCTCGTCACCGGGCGTGATAGGTGGTCTAGTGGTTAAGACATCTGCTCTAGTCATGCGGGAGTCGTGGGTTCCAATCCCACCTGAGTTGCCGGTGGATTTTTTTTCCACAAGACTCGAAAGCACTGAGTATACATTGCTTATCACACATCGGTGCAAGGCAAATTAAAACTTATAATAGTTTGAATCAAGTTCAAGTTTAAGTTGTAAATTATCGGTTCAGTACTACAAGCAGGCATGGGATTTCTCCAGATTTTTCCTGATTTCAGGACTCTCTCAAAATCTCCTTGAGCCTTCAAATTTTCTTGAAAGAAGTAAAGCAGTCACCAAAGGAAGAAAGAATTAGCCCACATTGTGTCCAAACCTGTAGTGTTGTCTTTCTGGTGATGCACAGAGTCTGTAAACCGCCTGAATTGTAACAAGGAAGAGGTTCATGGGTCTGCAATAAGGGAAAACCCAGTCCGCTAGCCGTTTTTTTAAGGAATTTTCACAATCGAGATATCTCATCCCTGTACAAAGTCTTCATTACAATTTGTAGAATTTCATGACAATTTGGTTTAGAATATTTGTATGCATGGCAGTTGCCGCAAACCAAACTTCATATCGAGACTCCATCCCGCAATGCATCAAAACTTGTTCGGTATTTTTACTTGAAAATAAATACAAAAATAGAGTCGCCCAATTCAAAAACAAGGTATCCAAAAGATGCTTGGGTGCAATTTACCCCGGCACCTCAGAACACTTGACACAGTTTTGTCATTCAAAAAACATATTAAAATTCACCTATTTCCAGCAGACCAGTAATTATCATTATCTTTTTTGCTTGCTAGCGCCATGATCTAGATGGAATGGCGCTATATAAATCCTGTTATTATTATTATTATTTATTATTATTATTAGTGGCTAGTTGAGACATGGAGCAGTTTATTTTTGTATAAGCTCTTTTCCCCTCTCATGAATAGACAAGAAAGGTGGTGCCCTGGCCTCAACTGTTCATTCCTACACGCTCCATGGTGATCCCTCCATTAAGTCTGTCATGAAGCACATTCTGAAGCTGGTAGCCTTCCCAATCAGGACCATGCTGGATAGATGGATCCAAGATGGTGACCTGGATGATAAATTCCATGAGGTGAAGTTGACATGAAGAAAGAATAAATAATAATAATAATAATACAAAATTCATATAGCGCCAAATCCTTTTGTTAAAAAGCTCCCAGGCGCTTCATAAAAAGTCAATAAAGACATAAACAATAACAAAAATTACTCTCCATAATAGGCCTATGGTATAGAAACACACAAAATGGGATCACCCCGCATCTTGTCCAAAAGGAAAATATACAGTTTTTTAAGTAAAAGAAAAACTATAAAAACGAAAATGGATATGAGCCTAGACCTGCTAAGAATACTCAAACTACCACTCCCATCCATGAAGAGCCAATATAAAACAGTAAAATACAAGAACTTGGAGAATTATTTGTGGGTAGTTATTTATGTGTATCTGCTTTGAGGCATTTCATTCATTACATGATGATTGTTGCTTTTAGTTTATTCGATCGAGGCTTTTCTTCCTCGAAATCTGTGAAAAATATTCCAGAGTTTGTACCAGAGACCTTCGAGTGGCTGAATAAAGCCAGAAGAACAGCATGTCTTGAAAATGGTACAAGTAATGTATAAATGTGCATGGTGTGTACCAGTGCACAACGGAACGTTTAGGCCAGACGACTGCGATCACACACTTTTCAACACAATAATGTCAACACAATAAATCATCCCAAAGAATTTGCTTTCCAAAACTGCGTGATTCCTTAGCCTATTTGAAATTTTGCAAGGCTAGGTATAAATGCTCACTTTTCAAACATTCTTTACCCTTTTTTTTTAACAGTGATTCAGGCCAACATTACAAACAAAATAACAGGCGGGTGGCTACATAGTCGTACGAAGCCGGTAGTGCAAAACTCAAAATAAACCTCTTTTGTAGTAGAATACTGATAGTTTGTGAAACAGTAATGTGATAAAAATCAATGTCACAACATACAACTTAAAATGGCCTAGTAACTGTGTTATTATTACCAAAAGCCGTTTTTTGGTGTGACTCTGTTGGTCACGGCATGTATTTGCACGTAGTTTGCCATCAGCTCAGATTACTATGACCCACAATAGGTCACGTGATGACATGTAAACATTGGTCGCGCAATCAGTCTATTGTTGGAAGGGAAAAACATAAAAACATTTAACGAATATCTTTAATACTCCAAATTAAATGTGGGAATTCAATGTGTTTTTATTTTATTGTTCTCTTTGTTTTCACCCTAATTTCCAGTACTTTGTTGCCTCGGACCCTCTGGTAAAAGAAGACCGACTGTGGCATGACAAATACTCCCTCCGGAAATCTATGATCCCGTCATTTATTACAATGGAGCAAGCTAGAAAGGTGAATGTCCTCAAAAATCTCTCCAATATCTTCTGAAAATCGGTAAAAAAAATGTGGCTATATTTTCTTCTGTCTTTTTACTTCTGTTCTGGAAGCAATCTTCTTATTTTTGTTTTCTTTCTTTCAAATTGTGTATTTTGGATTATTTTCAATTTTATCCAACGATTAAGAGAAGCCCATAAGAAATGTATGGAGTTAGTATTTATTCTTGGATTTGCTCCAGAAGGTTAATTTCTAGACTTCCCTTTTACACATATTTCTTAAAGTCTCAAGGTCTCCTTGAAAACGTCCGCTTGTGTCATAATAAAAGGGAGACTTCGGAGTGCTAGGTGCCAGCAGACTTGGTAGGTAACGTAGTTCTGAACATGCACACATTGCCGAGAACAATGGATTTACCTGGAAAGTTCGCTGCTACCTACTGAGGTCCCCAAAAGTATCACATTTTTTTAAAACAATGAAAAATGAGGTAAAGTCAGATGAAATAACACACAGACACAGTTTTAGAGATGAAAATAGCTTGGGAGCGATGCACGCACATGTGATGTCATAACTTACCTACAAGTTTGTCATTTTAAAGCAGCTGGCCTGATACACTGGCTTGGGTTTTACACTGATAGGACAACCTCTGTTGTTTTTTTTTCCTCGGGCAGATTCTTTTGATCGGGAAATCCATCAACTTCCTCCATCAAGTCTGCAAAGACAACAGCCAGGTCAAGGTCAAAGATGAAGGTGTCACAACCACAAGGAGCAAATATGAAGACAGTGAGTGCTGAGTAATAATAATAATAGACCCCTTGCTCGGCCAAACACTACCACAACTGCATTTTCTCGTATCCATAATACAGCATTTTTCAGTTGCGCTGACGCAAGGCTTTCTGTTTCTTGATTGATCTCCAGCGGCGATGTTGTTGGAACAGGATCTTGACGGCTCCTTCCAGCAGGTCATTGACAACGCGTACCGTGATACCAGCAAGAGGTTACTGCATGTGCTCTTCACCAAGTACAAGTTCTTGGACCACCTTAAGGTAACCCTGTTGATCTCCACACCATTCTCGTTCCCCACCTCAAAATTTGAAATGTGGTTACATTTCTCTGCGTTTGGGGAATTTCGAGGACCACCTTGCCAAAGACAGGGGGCAACTAAGCAAAAACTTGGGACATATAAAAAAAGACAACTAAGCAAAGACTGGAGCAATTAGAAAAGACTGGGAATGTAGACAAATATCAGGTGCGCCTAGAAAAGTTATCAGTTGTACATAGAAAAGATCAGGTGCACCGAGAAAGAGATCAGGTGAACCTAGAAAGAGATCAGGTGCACCTAGAAAGAGATTAGGTGCACCTAGAAAGAGATTAGGTGCACCTAGAAAGAGATCAGGTGCACCTACAAAGAGATCAGGTGCACCTAGAAAGAGATTAGGTGCACCTAGAAAGAGATCAGGTGCACCTAGAAAGAGATCAGGTGCACCTAGAAAGAGATCAGGTGCACCTACAAAGAGATCAGGTGCACCTAGAAAGAGATCAGGTGCACCTAGAAAGAGATTAGGTGCACCTAGAAAGAGATCAGGTGCACCTAGAAAGAGATCAGGTGCACCTAGAAAGAGATCGGGTGCACCTAAAAAGAGATCAGGTGCACCTAGAAAGAGATTGGGTGCACCTAGAAAGAGATCAGGTGCACCTAGAAAGAGATCAGGTGCACCTAGAAAGAGATCAGGTGCACCTAGAAAGAGATTAGGTGCACAGAGAAAGAGATTAGGTGCACCTAGAAAGAGATTAGGTGCACCTAGAAAGAGATCAGGTGCACCTAGAAAGAGATCAGGTGCACCTAGAAAGAGATCAGGTGCACCTATAAAGAGATCAGGTGCACCTATAAAGAGACTAGGTGCACCCGAGAAAGAGATCAGGTGCACCTAGAAAAGATCTTTTCATTTGCTTCTGTGAATGTCCATGCCTACACCACATAACTTTTGCTCAAAATTTAGCTAAACGTCTACTTCTCTCCACCTCTACCCCCACTATACTGACCATTTAAACTCTATTTCTATGGGAAAATGCATTTCCAGAAAAGGTTGTAATGGCCTTTGTTTTGACCCTAGTAGAGTCTTTCTCATTTTAGCCTTTGAGAAAGATTCTGCTAGGGGGGATGGGATGCGAGGCCATTTCCACTTTTTGCATTTATACCACAGGTGATTTTGGTTTGTGAACAGTTTGCAACAGCTATTTATTTATTTTTGTATTTTTTTATTTAAGAATGCCAAAGTTATTACCAAAACATTGAAAGTCGAGTGAACTTTGTTGTTATCCGTGCAGGCCATGAGAAGGTACTTGCTCCTTGGTCAAGGTGACTTCATACAGCATCTGATGGATTTGCTAGAGTAAGTTTGATGCTAATCGTTTCAGTTTTAATCAAGACCTAGATTTGTGTGCATGTGCATTCTGCCCTCTCAGAAATGAAAACAGATATATGAAAAGTTTTTGATTTTTGGGAAAAGGGAATGTGGCATGTTGTTGCCGAGCGGTCTTGTCGTCAGACTCAAGTTCTGACAGCTGAATCATTGGAGTGTAGGTTCGATTCCCGGTCATGACACTTATGTCCTTGAGCCAGGCATTTAACCATAATTGCTTCTCTTAACCCAGGTGTATGAATGAGAGCCTGAGAGGGCTGAGATGGTATTGTTTTGGACTAACTCCTTGGTGCTAATATAAGCAGCTTAGGGTTTTGTGCTCCCTAGGAGGTTGAGAAAGTTTGAGGAATGATTTAAGTGTGCCGGATGAACAGGGATAGTAATGTTGTACAGCACCTTGATCTAGCGACTTAGTTATGTAATGTGCGCGCTATCAGAACCAAGTATCATCATCATATCATTGTTGTAAGTGAGAGAAAAAGGAACAAACTCATGTTCCTTTGACTTTCACAAATATATCCCTTGCCATGTTAGGAGTGATCTGGCTAAGCCAGCCAACCAGCTGTATCTACACAATCTAACCGGTATGCTAGAGACGGCAATCCGTGCCACCAATGCACAGTATGACGACACAGACATCCTCAACCGGGTAGATGTACGACTACTTGAGGTAAGAGCTTCTGTCAGTAGGGCCCAATGTCATAAAACCAGTAAGCAGAAGTTACTGCTTAGGCGAATTTCTTTGCTGAGCGGCTAACTGCCAGGGCACCAGTCACAGCACCTATCCTGCCTATGTGACATTTTGGCTGGTAACCTGGTTCTGCTTAGCAAGATTTGTAAGTGCTTACCAGCTTTATGAAGTTGGGCCCATGGCTTGAATTTTAATCTCCAGTCAGCCAGTACACTACATTTCTTGTTTCTCAGAAATTTTACTGGACCAGAGATATTTTAACGAGACAAATCAAATCATTTCTTTCTGTTTTTATTTAGCTCGGAGTAGACATATGTCCCATACGTATGACCTTGTATATCAAATGTAGGGCAATTTCATGGTGTAACTTTGACCACAGCAATCAGATGTTTGGTTGTCTGAATAATTTTCCAGATTTGTGTTATGAAGTAGGAGTATCGCAGTTCTGTGATTTGTGAGGACTTTTCCTTAATTCAGGAATTTTTTTCACAGAGGTGTTGATTGTTGCCATCAAGGTTTAAAATTCAAAACCTTTTTTGTGTCCCAATCCCTAGTTTTCCAGTCTCTGTGATGTGGAGAGCCTGTGATTCCTCTTAAATGTCACAAACAGGGCCTTCACGACCCATTTTCAGGATTTTTTTATTTGTGCATCATCACACCGGCGAAATCAAGGAAGAAAAATCAGTATGACAATCTTTGGGCAATATAATTGGCAAGTAACTGAAAAACTGTCAAAAATGCATTTTTTTAATACGGCAGAAACATGACTAATTTTAACCTTTGACCTTGGAACCAGTTATCACCGGGCGATACCGGTTGGGACGTGTTCAGTCTGGATTACCACGTGGACGGACCAATCAACACGGTCTTCACCCCTCAGTGTAAGATTCTCTACCTGCGCGTCTTCAACTTCCTGTGGAGGGCAAAGCGGATGGAGTACGTCCTGGCCCAGGTGTGGAGAGCTGAAATGGGTACCACACGGAAACTTGAAGCAATTAAAGGTGAGTTGATGAAGTGTTGATAAGACTTGAAAGCTTGGCATGGTGGTAAGTCCTGAAGTCAATAAGGAATAGGTCTCATTTAAATGTGTGTGGTTTGAATTCTGTCAATCTTATGAATCAGGAAGGACGAAAAATGATAAGTCTTTATCCCCGAAGCAAATGTTATCACAGAATGTTTTCACAAGTCACAGATCCCAAAACTCCACATTTAAACTTTCTGTGGTGGTAAAGTCAAAGTCAGACTGTCAATCTGCATTGGAAGTACAGAGATCATTTTTAGACCAAATGGACACCACTACTCAGTCTCAGGATTTTCCCTTTTTTTGGCAACTAACCAACATGGTAGAACATGGAATTATTTAAGAGTTACTGCTTACCCACTGAAACTGCTTACCCACTGAAAGGACCTGTTGTTATAAATGCAAACAATTGTTAATGGCCTCACGTTTTGACCCTAGCAGAGTCTTTCTCAAAGCCTTTGAGAAGTTTAGTTTATTTTATTTTATTACACATCCAACAGCACAAGCGCCAATTACAGGATGGTGATTAGGAAACGAGAAGAAATGTTCAGTTTTAGAAGTGGGAGGAAAACCCCCAAAATGGGGGAAAACCCACGGAATCAGGTAGGGACTGAAAACCCAATCCACATAATGGGCTCCGGTCCGGGATTGGAACCTGGGTCCACAGAGGTGAAAAGCAGGGAAAGAAACCACTGAGCCAACCTGAACCCCCCTTAAACTTGAAGACACTGCTGGGGTTGAAACCTGAGGCAATTTTTTTTCAATGTTGTGTTTTCTGGCAGAGCTGTCCCCAATCCTCCATCAGTGTCACATCCTGACGGCTGAAATGGTGCACTTTGTCAACCAGATGCAGTACTACATCAACTTTGAGGTGAGACACCAAAACAGATCCCTTTTGATCCCTTTGACTGTCTTTCAAACCCTTGGATTTGTTCCCGTCCTGCATGCTCCACCCTCAGTCGCCCTCATTTATTTTTTTGTTTATTAATTTATTTATTTATTTGTTTATTAATTAATTTATTTATTTATTTACTTATTTGTTTTTCTATTTACTTATTTACTATTTACCTCTTGCTTGCTTGCTTGCTCGCTCACAAACTCGATTTATTTATTTATGTATGTATGTATTTATTTATTTATTTAGTTGTTTATTTATTTATTTATTTAGTTGTTTATTTATTTAGTTATTTAGTTGTTTATTTATTTAGTTATTTACTTATTATTTACGCTCCATTTATCTTATAACTTGCTGTTATTTCCTCTGCTTTTATTGTTTTGTTCAGTCTTTGTCTTGGCCGAATAAACAATAATAATAAGAATAAGAACCACAAAACTTCTGAACAAAAAATCCCAGATGAAAACTTTCTTTATTTAAAACGAGACTGGGATGGGAACCAGTTTTACAAACACTGTGCATCTTATGGCATTTAAAGGGTGTGCACAACATCGGTAAGATAGAAAAATTAATGTTTACAGATTTGCACACAACTTACATGGTATGAAGATGGACATGGTGGAAAACTTCCCTCGAAATATTTTTGACTGGAATGCTAAAGTTATGAGAAATAAGTAGAACAATTAGTTTTGATCTCACAAGACCAAAAGTTACTATGTTCTAAAAAAGTAATAACATATATATATTTTTTTTTCCCACTATTTTCTTGTGACTCCAGTGACTGATTGAGCTTAAACTTTCATAGGTTTGTTATGTAAAGTTTGGTTCACACAAAGTGTGGATACTGATCTTCGACAATAGACCGATCCATTAAGCCCCGCCTACCTTAGCAACTGCCTAGCAACAGCACATGGTGTGACTTTCTTGCCACGATGGCAGCGATGGTTCAGTTGCGGCCACACACACGTATCGGATACACACACATTTATGGTATGGTTTTAGTTTCGCAGCCTTTTAAGCAGTGCCTTGAGTCCAAAGAACAATGCCGACAGGGAAAACTGTTAAACCACTTTTAAACAACTGTACAGGGACCACTGCTGTGGGATTTGCACCACCGGAAATAATTTTAAGTAAGTACAGTTGTAAGTGGTGTTGTGTGTCAGAACAATGGCAGCAGTTTGTTTACTTTCCTAATGGGATTTTGACATGTTGGACTTATGTCGGACTGTCAGTGGCGCTGTCAAGGCTGTGATTGGTCGATACCTTAGTAGGTGGGGCTTAATGGATCGGTCTATTACCATTGTTGTCTATGCTCTCTGTAAATAGGTACTCCACTTTAACTCTACTCCAACCGATCACTTCAACATTGAGTTGAACTCGCTATATTTTTTGCAGGTCATGGCGTGCTCTTGGGATGAGTTGTGGAAGAAAGTGACGGAAGCTGAAGACATGGATCACATCATTGCTGCCCACGAGGTCTTCCTGGATGCTATCATCAAAGGCTCCCTACTCAATGAAGAGTCACAGGTACAACTTGGATTCAACAGTTTTCCAATGAGGAATTCAGTACTTAATGCTGTCATGATTAGATATATGTCCTCTTAGGAAGCAGAAGGGGCTGGATTCGATTGCCATCCAAGTTGTCTGTGGATTATTCTCTCTACAAGACTTGGAATGCAAACTGAACAATGGATTGATTGTTGAAATACATATGCATTTATTCTATTGCACTGTGACACTGATTGATTTGTAGATTAGATTGTTTGGTTTATTGATTGATAAATATTTTAATTGATTAGTAATTGACTGATTGGTTTCTTGATTGACTTAAATATTTTTTTATTATTGTTTGATTGATTGATTGATTGATTAATATGTTAATTGATTAGTAATTGACTGTTTGGTTTCTTGTTCGATTTAGGTATTATTTGATGTTTGTTTGTTTGATTGATTGATTAATATGTTAATTGATTAGTATTTGACTGATTGGTTTCTTGATTGATTTAGTTATTTGATTAGTATTTGATTGATTGATTTATTGATTGATTAATATGTTAATTGATAAGTATTTGACTGATTGGTTTCTTGATTGATTTAGTTGTTTGATTAGTATTTGATTGATTGATTTATTGATTGATTAATATGTTAATTGATTCGTATTTGACTGATTGGTTTCTTGATTGATTTAGTTATTTGATTAGTATTTGATTGATTTATTGATTGATTAATATGTTAATTGATTAGTACCAGATTGATTGATTTATTGATTGATTAATTAATATATCAATTGTTTAGTTACAGATTGATTGATTTATTGATTGATTGACTATGGTTTAATTCCAGCCACTGCTGACCCAACTGAGAGCCATCTTTGACCTAATCATACAGTTCCAAACTGTTCAAGAATCTCTCTACAGCGAAAGCTGCGAGGAGCTGCGACTCAGAGAAGTGGACAAAGAAACCATCCAGGCCAAAACAGAACAGGTTGGGAATCCTAATGGTTGCAATGAGCATAGCATTTGTTTAACTAGTTGCTGATGTAATTTTTTTTTTCTAGTCCCCCTGGCAGGATTCTTTTGGCGGAACTGCTGTAATCTTTTTTCTTGAGGTTACTGCTGGCACAAAGAAACCCTGACTTGACAATGCCAAGAGAAAAAATTCTCTTTACTGGATCATCCGTTTTGTTTCACGACTGAGTAAACGTCAAATCCTCACACCGTGAGTTGCAAAACATCGGCCGTTACCTTCGGCATTAGAGTGGTACTAAACACAAAACCATGGCTCAATTGCTGGCTCACACTGACTTACCTCAATTCAGCCGAAATACAATGAATGAACAATGGTGGAAGCCTCTCAATGTCTCGTAATCCTCTTCTTCGAACAAAAGGACAAAGGTCTGTAATCGAGGATTACTCAAAAATTACCTCTGAATAGCCACAAAATGCTAGTATTTCCAAGACCTTTTTTGTTCTTGCGTGGGTGAAACAAAGCGTTAGACGGCGTGTGCGTGGTCTGTGCACATTCCACAGTTAAATGACCGAGCGACCTTTGCTCCGATGGTCTGAAATTACATAATGGCGTCTTTACACGGCTTCCGTTTTTAGGCAGGGGAAACATTTGCGTGTATTCACGCCATCCTTCTTCAACTGGTTAAAAGAAGTTGTCCAGACTTTATCATTTCCAAATATTTTTGTACTTTCAAAGTAGAATAAGTATTGCGCCCTCTTGCTGTCAAAAATACAGTCTATTGTCTCTATTGTCTGAGGAATTAAAGTTGAAGTCGTAACTTGTGGCCAAGCAAGTCTTTGAACCAAACATTCAAATCTAACTCGCTTCATGTATGGGCTTCACAACGCTCAACATTTTGCAACAGGTGTATAGAGCTATTCTTATGTTGTGGGATGTCGTAGCTGAGCAATTTAGTGCACTGGGGCTCAAGTTCTGGTGTTGTCAAATTGTGGTCTCAGTTCTCACTCGGCAAGAAATAAATTGATTCGTCCTTCGAACGGGACATTAAAGCCACAAGTCTTGTTTAACCGGACTAATTTTGTCCGTTAGCAGAGGCAACCTGGCTTGCGAAATATCGTCCTTTTTCGGTGAATAAATGAAAAAGATGCAAAGAGAGGGGTTTGCAGCCGCGCTTTCAAATCAACCATGAATTGATCGCTTGCACCAACGTCACAGACGGCTACTGTCTGCAGTGTTCACCATTTTGAGAGTTAAATAGTAAATGCCGCATGGCCTAAAATTTGCATAACAGTCACGGGGATAATTTACACCCAAAATGGCATCACCAAGATTATGAAGATGACATCAGGTGAATTTGGCCAACAGGGCGAATTAAACATTGGTTTTTTTTGTTTTATGTCCACTCTAGGGTGAATGGGGTCTGACTGCACAGAATGAGCAAGAGCAGAAGAAAAGGAAGACCAAGTTTCTACGGGAATTCATTCCGACCAGTCGAGCCCAGCTGAAAGTCCTCAGAAAATCCTATCAGGTTGGTGATGGGGATCTCTTGTACAAACACAAATAGTCCACAATAAAAAAATTTAAAAAAAAGAATTTTGATAAAAGGTTTTACTCCAAATTGACAACAGTTTTTCTTTCGGAGGGGAGATGGTGGAAAATTGTATTGCATCACCATTTTCAAGAATATTACCTCTTGATGGTAGGAGTTTATAAGCAGTAATATTCATCAACAATAATGTATTTAGCAGTTTGTGAAACTTTGCATTGTGGAGTTACAATGTAGTAAGGTTTGTAGTAACACCATTTACATGAAAGTAATCTCTGTATGAGTTGATGAAAAGAATAGACCGATCCATTAAGCCCCGCCTACTAACGTATTGACCAATCACAGCCTTGACAATGCCACTGAAAGTCTGACATAAGTCTGACACATTAAAAATCCCATTAGAAAAGTAAACAAACTGCAGCCATTGTTCTGACACACAACATCACACACAGCTGTACTACCTTTTGTTTTGTTTTATAATTTTGTTTTTTCTCGTATTTCTGGTGGTGCAAATCCCACAGCAGTGGTCCCTGTGCAGTCGTGTAAAATTGGTTTAACAGTGTTCCTGTCTGCATTGTTCTTTGGACTCAAGGCACTGCTCAAAAGGCCGCGAAACTAAATCCATACCGTTCACGAAAACCATGTATGTGTGTGTATCGGATACGTGTGTGTAGCCGCAACCGAACCACGGCTGCGATCGAGACAAGAAAGTCTAGGCAGTTGCTAAGGTAGGCGGGGCTCAATGGATCGGTTGTAACACCACCGGCTTATAGACCTTTATCATGCTGCCACCATCTTGGTCATGTTCTCTGTATCCAATAACAGTAATAGATGCTCACATTCATCGTACTAAAAAGGAACCAGACTATTTGCCCTTCCAGCCTCGGTTTGGTTACATTGGTTTGAATGGGAGAAAATCAAGATGGCCGCACCATGATAAAGGTCTATTGCAGACCAATCACAACTCATAGAGAGATATTGTCCATGTACATGGTATTAGGACAAACCTTTACTATTTAATAGCAATTTAATATCTTACTGAACAGTTTAATAGTGAAAGGCTAAAAATTACAATCCATTTTTTTGTGGTGGCTGAAAGTCATGTATTGTGTTTTGGGTTCTTGTTGCAGGACATGGTGCAGCGTTTTCTGGTGATGTTGACCGGTCACTCAGATGACAGCCTACGCCTTCTTGCTGTCAGGCTTGACTTCAACGAGATCTACAAGGCTAAGGAGCCCATGCTACGAAGCCCCATGGCTTACAATCGCACCAAGAAAGTCTTCTAATTCCACAAAGCCAAGGAGCACACGCTGGGAAGATTGATTGGCTTACAATTTCAACCCCCCCCCAAAAAAAAAAAAAAATCTTAATTCACAAGATGTGTGACCCCATTTTGTAAGGCATCATGGCTTCACAAGAAATTCTTCCGAGTTCAGAAGACCAAGGAACTCGGGGTCCTATTAAGCGGACACAAACCATAGGAGTACTTCTCAAATAATCCATCAAGATTGCTGGTGCACATGCACGTCCATCGTGCGCATGCATGTCCAACGTGGTGTGGCGTGGCCGAGCGGATAAGAACACCAGACTCAAGCTGTGGTGTTTCTGATCAGCAGAGTGTTGGTTTGAGTCCCATTGTTTGGACTTTTTTTTAGCGACGTTCCAATTGGTTTTCGCGCACGAAAGCATAGTGAGGACTTCCACGGTCTGTTGAAACACCCAGAACCCTTTTGTTAAAGTCTTCAGTTTCAACAGATACACACTCGCACATTCTAGAGCATGGACATCAGTCTTAACCGTTAAAACCACTGGGCTTACCAGGTGGAGAGAGAGGCAAGTTTAAAATCCTGTAGCTAGCAGCGGCTATCGCAAACAGTTTAATGTATATATTGTAAAAAAAGAAAAGAAAAAAAAAAGACCAACTATAATACTGTACCCGTTTGTACCTTGTGTTGGTTTTTCGACTTAGTAAATCAAGGACTCCCACTGTCTCCATTATTTTTGTACAAAAATGCGAAGCGAGGACATTCTCAGTCTGTCGAAACACCCAGATGCCTTTTGTTCAAGTCCTCTTTTTCAACGGCTACACGCTCACACACACACTCTAGAGCATGGACAGTAGTCTTAACCATTAAACCACTGGGCTTACCCCGTAAAGAGAGGAAGTTTGAATCCTGTAACTACATCGTGTAGCAGTGGCTATCGCAAACAATTTTATGTATATATTGTAAAAAGAAATCAATAGACCGATTGCGTGACCTGCGTCACGTGACCTATTGTGGGTAGTAAATGTAAAGAAACAGGACGTCCTCCATAGGAAAGTGCGGTACGGTGCATGATAATTGTTGCATTTCTTTTTTCAATCAAGGCTTTTCTTTCTCGAAATCTCTGAAAAAAATTACAGAGATTGTATCAGAGACCTTCGAGTGGCTGAATAAAGCCAGTTAAGGACAGTTCCAGCAAGCTTTGGAAATTGAACAAGTAACGTATAACGTGCACGATATGTACAAGTGCAGGATGGAACGTTTGGGCCAGACGACTGTGATCACACACTTTTCAACACAAGAATTTCAAAGTCTTTTTAAGCTGAATCATCCAAAGAAATTGCTTTCCAAAACTATGTGATTCCTTTGCCTATTTGAAATTTTGCAAGGCTAGGTATAAATGCTCACTTTTCCAACGTTCTTTACCCTTTTTGTACAGTGATTTAGGCCTACATTACAAATAAAATAACAGGCGGGTGGCTACATAGTCGTCCGACGCCGGTAGTGCATAACTCAAAATAAACCTCTTTTTGAGTAGAATACTGGTAGTTTATGAAGCAGTAATGTGATTAATATCAATGTCACAACATACAACTTCAATAAAATGGCCTAGTAACTGCGTTATTATTACCAAAAGCCGACTTTCGGAGTGTCTCTGTATTTGCACGTAGTTTGCCATCTGCTCAAATGACGTATTACCCACAATAGGCCACGTGATGACATGTAAACATTGGTCGCGCAATCGGTCTATTATGAGACTGTACCCATGTCTGTGCATTGTCTTAATTATCTAGGAACAAGCACTGATTAATGTTGTCAATGATTCTCGAGTCCAGTACCAATTCTGAAAAGCTTTAGAGAGTACTGTGTAAATAAAAAAAGGCTTTTAACATGAAATTCTTGTTTTACAGCATATTCTTTTATTAAAATTACTATACCCTGGGGTGGATTTCGCAAAATTAGTCCTAACTTAGGTCTAGTCCTTTAAGTTAGGACTAGTTACTCATCCTAACTCGACATAAGACTAGTCCTAGCGCTTTGTGAAATCCACCCCCTAGTTCCACATAACATTACGCAAGAAATAAAACCATTTCACCTTGTTTTACAAGTAGAGTGACCTTTTACAATACGGGGCACTTTTATGGCAGGCAAGATACTACACTGGTCATAATGAGAAATGTTACATTTTGTATTATAATTACCACATAAAATCAACATACACATTTACATTCACAACACGACCACAATGGAGCTGTGCACAAACTTTTTTAAGGGACTGGATAGCTTGCTTTTATAACAGACTTGAACTGGAGTCTAGCAATAGCATTGAATACAACATACACCTTCAATTAACATTTGTATACATAGCCCATGGTAGGACGCCAGTCTCTGTTGCACTGTGTAATGGAGACTGCCCAGTGGTGGATTTCATGAAACCAGTCCTAACTTATGACTAGTCCTATAGGACGAGTTACGCATCCAGATAAGACTAGTCCTAGCACTTTGTGAAATCCAAACCAGGGCTATGTTAAATACAAAAATGACACTCAATACATGTATACTTTTTATTGTTGAAATCTATAGAGACCTTTTTGTTGATTTAATCACTCGCCACATGATCATGTATTGGGAGGGGGAGAAATGTACAATAAATGTGTTCAATTTAGAAACGAGGCTGCTGTGGTTGACAAGGTGACCCTTTTTGGCTGTAAAGGATCATCAGATTAAACACCAAGTCCAGCATGATAGACCCAATTCACATGACGTCATCATAGTCTGGTGCCCTGACCAACGACCTGACGACTTGTTAACAATCCTAAAAAACAATCCTTTAACAATCCTTAAAATCCTAAAATCGATAGAGAATAGTCAGAGATTTTTGAGTCTAGGAACCAGACTGTCATCACCCACAATAAATCTTGGTTCAGCCATTTTGGAAGTCGGATTTCCTGTGTGTTTAGGCTAACTGGTCAATGCTTGCTTTGAGGCCCACCGTAGTTTTTGTATGCAATGCGACTCCCAAAATGGCAGACCATAGCTGCAAGGGATACCCTGTTGGGAAGTGAAGACGCTTTGGTACCGGAATAGACTGGTTCCTGGTCCTTACATCGTTTTGACTGAATATAGGGACTGGTAGCGGGTAACGAAAATTAGCATATTATACCAAAATTAGCATATATACCTGGCAGATTTCTGCCAGGCATATATGCTAATTAGACTTAGCATGTATGTCTACGTAATCCCATAATGCAATGCGGCCTTACACAAAACGTGATGGACACAGAATCTCCCGTCGTGCAGACCTTGGAGGTAGAAATTACGCTAGTTGAGATGTTCTTTTAAATTAGCTTGAATTTTGATGTTGAAGGTTCGTTCACTATCTGTCTGGGTGAAGGGTTACGATGCACACGTGTGTTTGTGTCAAACAACAACATGCACACATCACGAGCATAGCCAACGTCATCTCTAAGACTACAAAATTATTACTGTGCCCGCGCAATAGAGGGCCTATCAAAAGCGCCATATCGGTAGTAGCTACCGGTTCTTGTATACTGACAGAAGAGAACGATGTAGGGACCGCGAACCAGTCTAGTGCCGGAAATGCGATGTAAATGAATGGTATACATACATTGTGACATACACTGTGTGGACATTCCTTTGTCATTGTGCAGTTAAGAACAAGAAATCTTTAAAACCACCGCCATTTCTATTAGAGAGTGTTTTGGGAACTGGTTTTTGGACACCCGATCCCTTTAATATAATACTCGGTTTTAAGCTATTCAGTGCTGTACAGAAAATGCTTCCTTTTTCAGTAAAGAGTATCTAATTCGTGAAAACAGTGTGGGCGTGTGTAAGTCCACACAGTGTTTCAAGTTCCTACACAGTGTGGACATCTTTTGTCATCAGGTCCACACTTTGTATGTAGCGCTTAAACAGTTGTTACACTGCACTTCTGGCTTCAAAACGTCACCCAACAGCAAATCCAGTAGTGTAGTGTGTGTGTTAGTGCCAGCTGTTTGCAGCTCAGTGCTACAGTCTCTATAGGTTAAAACAATGTTCGTTTTTATTTTTAGAGAAGACCCTCCTGAGCCTTCTTGGCTTATAACTGGCTTTTCCAATTCAAAATGGAACCGGCCTATTTCACTGTTGACCTCCAATTCCCC
This sequence comes from Marthasterias glacialis, assembly GCA_911728455.2. Lineage (NCBI taxonomy): Eukaryota > Metazoa > Echinodermata > Asteroidea > Forcipulatida > Asteriidae > Marthasterias > Marthasterias glacialis. The sequence continues at coordinate 16,942,538 of OU452233.1, forward strand.
ATTATGCATTTGCCGTGGGAGGAAATCGCGAGTGAGACGTCCATCCACTTCAGGATGTGGAACTTGCCTTTCTGTACTTCACATGTAAATGCTTCGTTAGAGTTGGTGTAGTTTTGGTCGCCATGAAGACGATTTGCTCCAGAACATCATCCTTCAGACAAAAAGTCCTCTTGATCTAAAATATGCACAAAAATATCAATACAATTTTTTTTTTTTAAACCCAGTGCCAAATGCATCAAGTTAAAAACAAATAAACTTTGTGAAGGATTGTAGAGGACGATGTGAAAAAGTTGATCATTTACCTCAGTTGTTTCCGGTTCTTTTGCGAAACTCATTCTGCAGAGAAACTTTGTCCCAAATGTAACTGATGTCCCATCAACCTCTCCCTCTTCCAAGTCTACAAGGCCTAAAAAAATTAATTTAACAAAAAGTAACAAATTGGAAGAATTATATTCACATTCTGGAGCTTACACCACTTTTGATTACCACAGTTGTTTTGGAACAATCACCGGAAATCTGACTCAAGGCTCACCAATATTCTGAGCACAGATGAAAGCTACCTCTTTGGTCCCTGGCTTGATACGGATGAAACCACTCTCTCGGTGAAGAGGCTTACTGGATTTGGTATCCCATGCTTCCGAGCTACAACAGAAAAAAAAAAAAAAAAAAAGTCAAACATTGGATGTTTATGCCAGAATAGTCATAAATGATGATTGGGGATAGTTTAGAAGAGCTCAAAATTTGCTTATAATAATAATAATAAATAGGTTCTTATACTGAGCACAACTCCTAGTGACTAGGTCAAGGCGCTGTCCAGAAGTAACAAAAGTTAGACTTGATATAGTTCAGTTTTGAGCAATTTCTTGAATGCAGCAGCTGACGTTGAAGATCTGATGTTGTACGGGAGACTGTTCCAAAGGCTGGGGCCAATATAGCCAAAGGCACCCCGTCCGACAGATTTAGAGCAGGTAGGGGTGTTCATGGTGAGTGGGTCACGAATCCATCTCAGACTACTGTCACGTTGATAGAATGATAAGAGGCTAGAGAGAGGTAAGGTGGGCCTTGGGGAGTTGATGGACTTCCAAATGATCAAGAGGATTTTGAATTTGATTCGTTGCTGAATGGGGAGCCAGTGCAGTTGATTGAGTAGTGGGGTTTACGTGGTCGTAGAAGTTGGTCTTTGTGATAATGCGGGCAGCCCAGTTTTGTATTCTCTGAAGTCTTCCTGGTAGATATGCTCAGCAAGATTGATGTTGCTTTGTAGCCATCAGTTAAGCCACATAAAAAAATAAACCAGTTTCTCGTCCCCGCTCCCTCCCATTTTCACGACTGCCTTAATAGCTATTGTATTATTTTTTTAAGTTTATGAATAGGCCTATAAATGGATATTTCACGATGGAAAACATAACATTTAGCAAAGTCCCACCATAGACTTGTTCCAAGCCTTTCTGCCAATAACAGTCAAAGCCTCTTGGGGGAAATGATCTGCCATGTCGGTTTTTAGGGATTTTTTTAAGTGGGAGCTCATGCTTTTTTCCCAAAAAAGCCTGGTTATGAAACTTTTCTTTTTTTTACTTGGCCTTACCCGTAAAATACTTGACTTGAAGATAAGCCCAGTGGTAGTGAATTTTGGGTGGTAGTGAATGTAACTAAATGTTGTGGTGACACCATACATGGTAAAACTCTTTTGAGCAATGACGGCCCCAAGAAAAACTAGTTGGTTCCTTGACCAAGTTGACATTTCATCCGCGGTTACTCTGTGTTTCTCCAGACATGCCAGAAGACTACCAAAAACACTGGTCAAAAAGTTGAGTAACCATCGATGCAAAAAACTAAAATGGTTTTGGTACCTGCTGCTAATAGGATTCGAACTGCCTGTAGCTGCCAGGCAATCTCGGTGGTCTAGCTGGTAAGATATCTGCTCTAGAATGGCGGGGGTCGTGAGTTCGAATCCCACCTGGGAAATATGGCTGTGGATTTTATTAATTTTTTTTTTCACAGGACTTGGGGAACGTACTGAGTATATAGTGCTGGATCAGGGACAATCAGGGAGGAGAGTTACTGCTGACAAAAAAATCTGAAAATAGGATCCAAATTTAGGAGGTTTGTTGCCATTTCCACCTTTTTGTAACGCCTGGAGATAAAGATTGAAATGAACTTCTTTGAAAAGTATCCTCAGCACTAGAGAAGTAGAGCAAAGAGCAAGATTTCTTCATACCTGAAGAAAAGAATTAACATTTTTTTTTCACCAGTCAGACATAAAAAGTCTGAATACAGATAAAAGTCTGAAGAATCTCACCCTTTAAAAAACACAAATAACAACCTTCTCTTCCCATAGCCATTGCTACTCAAAAGAGACGTTCTCATGGTGTCACCATAACCTCACGTATGTATTACGTGACAAGCTAAATTTAGGCTCTATGGGCTTGAACTATTCCCTTTCTGCTGTTCTGTATTCACCTTACCATGATCCTGCCATTTTTTGTCACGTTCTTAACTGTCGAATATTGTTTCTTTCCACACGACAAAGGCACCAGACTATAATTGCCCCTCTAGCCTCAGTCCGGTAACATTGATTTGAATGGTACAGAAACAATGGCTGCATAATATATAAAGATCTTTTACCCAGTCTCCCACATCTAGTCCCTACCCCTTGATTTAAAATGATGAGGCACCTCTCCCTGTACTCGACTCACAAGAAATTTAACATTGGTTGACCGATGTGCGAGACATCCAGCGTCTCCCTGTACGTGAAGGGTCCAATGGTTGGAAACTCCCCATTGGCCTCAAAGGAGTCCCAGTGACCTAGAAGCCAGGTCAAAGGTTGGACTGCTTCGTGAACAACCGCCATGATCAGATGATGGAACCTGTGTATACTGTAATGAAACAAAAATGCTTGACATTGTAATGGCTGCCTCTTTTTCATCAAGTTGCAAAAATGTTTAATGGGCTCATACTTTAACTCTACCACAGTCTCTTTGAAAGTTTGAAGGCTGAAGTAGCGAGAGTTAGTGGTAGTAAAGAGAATAAAAAGCACAAACACAGGACCATCAAAACTTTAAATAGTGCTAAGCTTAAATAATGCATCCATGTTTCCATGTAGAATATTCAATTAACGCTCCATTTTAGAAGTGCGCCCTCTGTTGTCATACAAATGTTTACTATACCCATCGATAAATGGTTTAGTCCACTACGCATAATCGAGCATCATGGCGGACAGCACTACTGCTTTGCGGAAAATCAGATTCCATGATTGAAAATACTTATTTCTCTTATTTCAAAGAAGTAAAAAAAAAGGCTTCTAGGATTCAAAGTAACTTTATCTATCATTTAAAGCTTAAACAAGTGACTAAGAGTGCATTTGGAATGAGTTGTCGGTAGGTTTTTTCGAGTTGTCGGTAGGGGTCGGCAGGGGTCGGCAATTGGTAGGCCCGGTTAATATTGGCCTCTTGTCGACAGATGGTCCTTGTGCGAACTTGGCCCTGCTAACCAGTACCAGTACTACAGTAACAGCACAGTAGTTTTTTTTGTAGCCACAATTTGCATCAAGTCTGCAACATTCAAAGTTTATATTAATAATATTAATATTATTAATATTAATAATGACACGTTTTTTCCGCTGATTTTATGTATCGACATTGTATTGACATGATTGATGTCTCTCTGACTCTGTCTACTGACGGTCTCAGAACTCACTAATGTTACCCGATAACATGTCAAAAACAGTGGGCGAGAATTTGCATCACAAAAACAACTGAATGTCAATTTTAAATTCAATTAGGCCGACATTATAAATCATCAATCAATCATCAATATTAAATGAGAGGGTTTTTTTTTATCTTAATCTAAATTTGCTCGCGCAAGTTTAAAATTTGACCTCGCTAAATTGGAATTTGCTCGCGCAATCTATAAACCCGCCCGGTAATTAATGATAAACTTGCATGGGTTTCTACTTTGCGCTCAACTGATAAAATTACATCTTGCCCCACTCGACCGAGCCACCATGGCCAACGTACCACTTTGACCACCAGCTTCTCCAGCATACCAAGGTGCTGGTAAACATTTAACTACATCATAGTAAAGGGGGAAAATGTGCAACTTGTTTATCACATCAAGTTTTTGGGCCACTCACCTCACCTTGATACGAATACGATTATGCGTCAACTGTTTAGTTCTAGAAGAAAACCTGCTGGCCGAGAGGAACCACAACACTGATGAGTTGGTCGAGCGCCCTCTGCCGTTCGGTATTTTCATTAAAAAAACTTTAAAACTTTAAAAATAGACTGGTTCCCAGTCTATACATCGTTCTCTTCTGTCTGTATTTAGGGACCGAGTCTCCTTATGATGATGACTAGAGCAGGCTAGTCGAAACGTTGAGACCAAACTCACTCCGCGGTAGTGAAGTTATACGAGAAGTCCCCCCATCCACTAACCCAAAAAAGTCGTAGTAGTCCCGGCCGATTTCCTACCCCCACCCCCAGGTAGTACTTAAAAAGCAGGACAGTTCTTTTCAGAACTAAGTTGTCTCCCGAATTCCGAAATCTACTCCGCGGTAGTAGAATAATAGCAAGACAAGTTCTCAAAAGAACAATCTACTGTAGCAAAGTAGATACATTCACATGGTGTTACCGCAAACCAAATATACATTTCAAATACACCTAGTTGAAAAAGGCCATAGCGCCAAAAGAACCATGCGTGTCATGCCAGAAACTTGTACCAGTTTTGGAAAATAGTCTCATTAGAAAAAACAAACAATAATAAACCAAAATCAAACATGTTTCATTCCGAAAAACTGTCCCTATTGACCACTAACAGGCACACTCGGCAACTGCCACGTGCAATGGTGAAAAAATGACACAGAACGTTGGACAAGTGAGACCATAGCCTTGCGAAATTTAAATAAAAAATTAAAAAAAAAGGAATCACACAGTTTTAGAAAGCCTTTTCTTTGGATGATTTCAACTCCAAAATTGTGAAATTCTTGTGTTGAAGAGCTTGTAATCGCGGTCATGCAGCTGAAATGTTCTGTCGTGCAACTAGTACTACCAGATCGTGAACATAACGTTCCTTGTAGAACTTCAAAGACTTCAAAAACTTGCCGGAACTAGTATTCCTTACTGGCTTTATTTAGCCACTTGAAGGTTTGGTCTGTGGTTTCAAACTTAGGAATATTTTTTTCGCGGATTTTGAGAAATAAAAGCCTCAATCGAATAGAAAAAAATGCAACAATCACTATGTACCGTACCACAACTTCCTATAGAGAACGTTGTGTTTGTTTACGACTATAACCCACAACATGTCATGTGATCTGGAGAGGCGATCAATCCTCTTGGCAACTTTGTTATTTTTAACTGGAAGTTCTGGATCGATAGAGGGCGCACTTGTTTGCTGCCATAAGTGTTGTATGGTCGACTTCACTGCATGGCACACTTGCTCTATGCAGAAAATCATAACAGATATTTACCAATTTTCTGAGTTTTATAGGAAAACAATCACTATTTTTTCTGGTTAATAGCCAACTGTAGACATAAAATTAGAAAAAATCCAGATCTAACACCGATTGGTGGGGGGTTGGGGGTGGGGGTGGTACGACCCAGTGCCAGGTGCGGCAACTCTAGTCTTATAACTTACATTAAAGACTGATGTCATTTACATGTAGCCACATCTGAGCAATCTCCAATGACACTCATCATGTTTTTTTTTAGTAATATACACATAATCTGGGATCACTGTTAGCAAAAAATATCTTGTGCAATGGCCCGATTTTTGCGTTTTTTTTTTAAATACATTTTTATATATGAAATATACATATATATTTTTATAGTTTTATATTTATATGTTTATACAATTTTTTTCTGAAAAATTTTGAGAGAATGATGATGCTGTTTCAAAAACATACAAAAACGTTCACGTATGCAATGGACAATGTACTAAAAATGCCACTATTAAAGAAAAATTGCCATTATAAGATTTAGATCAAAATGTTCGGGTCGAATCGGCCAAAAATTGGACCTAGTATCTTTGAAGTATTTTATTAAAATTGTTTTGTTAAATAAGCACCTTTGTTCTTCTGCCAATGAAAGCTTCATGTTCCACTAAAAACAAAACTGTTTTGAACAAACAAAACGGTTTTTGAACAATAAAATAACAATTTTAAAAGCCCTCAAAATAATTTTCGAAAAGGGGGAGATACAACAAGCTGCTGTTTTATTAGATATTATAATTACATGGCCATTTTGTTTCTCCCACAAATTATTTACGGCTGTTATTTTGTCATTGTTTGTTCACGAATTTCTCATCAAGGCGTTTCGCAATAAAAAAAATAAATTCCCCTGTACAACATAACGTCATCGGGTTTCTAGATCTTTCGATGTTTAGCAAATTTAAATAAAAAATATTAATAAACAAAGAAAACAAAATAAATAAAATAGTTCCGTCTCTGGGATTCCCATGATGTTATTTCCCTTCGAATTCCAGCAAACTTTTTTAACACCACTCGATTCTCGTTCCCATCCCAAACTTTTCACTTGTTTTACCATTTTATTTTCTCTAAAGAAATTTAATAAACTTCAAATTTAATTCCCACAGTAAGACTCGTTTCTTACAGTTTTATTCATTTTTTATTATTTTTTTTAATACTGCACCGATCTTTATCCCTCCAACCATCATTATTATTATTTTACGGCAGCACATTAAGTTTAAATGAGCATTTCCTTGTCGTTCAGTTTCTCGTAAAAAATTGTTTTATAGGCCATCCCCGGTCCTCAGTTAAAACTATGTTGGGTCTTGTCCCCCTGTATCTTCCATATCCCCAAAGATTTACCCCCCATCCCTTACCTCTTCCTCCGATTATACCAGTTTATAGTTTTGAATGAAAACAATAATTTGTGGTTTTGACATTGTGTTAAATATTTTCTGGAAAATCCCCACAAGTTGCGAAACCACGGTCAGTTGTTTCAATCTAACATGTCATGCGAAAACAGTCGATCATGGGGGGGGGGGGGGGGGGGTAGAAAGAAAATAGTCCCGGTCATTTTACGGAATTTCCAGAATGTCGCAATGTACCGAAGGCCCGGAAATCCCAAGTTCTTTTTATAGCATTTACGTAACTGGATCAACAACCCCACCCTCGTCCATGTCCTCCCTCCATCATCCCAAAATCCTCCATCTTCCAATCGTGGTTTCAAACCACTTTTCAATAACTTCTGCAGTGCTGCAGGAATTTGGACTAAATGAAATGAGCGATCTAACATAAATGAGAGTTTGCTCAAATTCGGGTTTCACTTCCCCCAAAAAACAAAACTATAATCGTTCCGTTTTCAAAAATCCATATTATTTTACGCCTACCTCTAAAGTCCATTGAATCACCCAAACTTGCCCAGAAAATTGGTCATTCGTTTCGCACCAATTTGTTGGTTTTCGCACAAGTGGTACAAGATGGCGGCGTTTGCCTTTTTTCATCCCGTGTTTTTTCCCCATTTATCATTACAGTCATTATTATTGTTAAACTGACTGTAATGATACATATTCATAACCTTTACAGAAACGAATATTATCATATTTTTATACGTGTCGCTTTGCAATTGGTTGATCGTGTTTACGTCACAAAAAAGGCCGCGAGCCGCACCCGAGCTTCCGAATGCTACCCGTACCCCGTCGAAAACATCACGAGCACCAACAGAAATTGTCTTTAAAAATTGATTTTAACTTCAAGCTAGTATCCATCCTTCAATTGAGATGATTGTTGAAGCAGTTTTATTCGGATTGTAGTTTCTTGACAGTCTCACCACCCGTCGAAATTCAACCAGATTGGATTGTGAGGACAAAGGGAGTCGCAGTACCAACAACCTGTATCTTTTTAGACCTATGCCATGCACACCAAAGCGTCAAAAATGCAAATAATATAATATATGACATTTGAACTGTCAAAGTTCAGATACCCAGACAAATTATACGAAGCTTGCTTCAAACTGCTGACGACCGAGAACTTCATGCAGTAATACTTATAACTATACAACATTCGAAATCATAACAAAGAACGGTAAAAGGTGTTTGTTCGTACACGGCAATCTTGTACGAAGGCGGAAACGTTCCGCCAGCCGCTGTTGTGTTAAAATTGCAGACATCGTCCAGGCACTTTGTGGTCCACACAGCGGAAACAAGTTCATCCACAAACGGTGCAACCAGGTTCATCCACCATAGACATTTTCACTCAAAAGATGACTTCGGAGAATCGGCAAGAATCGCCGTACGATCTAGCGACGTGCGAGGAGAAGGTTCCCCGTCAAAAGCACCCGTACGCCTGTGGCATGTCTGGTGTGTACGATCGACGCATGTTCGAGATATCGGAAAGAGAAAGACCCGTCCTAGGTAGGTCTAAATAACCGTTAATTTTGTTTCGTCATGTCTTCATTCACAAACGACATAATTACTAATCATTATGTTATCATGGTCTTTAGACGTTATGCTCTTTTATATATCACCACCCCCACAAAAAAACAAACAAACAAACAAACAAAAACAAAAACAAAACAACAAAACACCCCTTTAAAATTAAACAAATCTAGAATAAACACATGTATTCCTTGGTCGACATTTTCGCAATTATAAAGGGGACTCAGAACCAACATTTTACACTTGGGGTTGATTTTAAAAAACAAAAACCCACAAGTGCGGCCAAAGTGGTATTTGGCCAAAAACTATCCAATCCAATTCACATGGTCGTTAAACGGAAAAACGGGTTACAAATTATAACTATGGGATGTTTTAAAATGCTGTTGAAATAAATCAGAATGCAGAATACTGTGTTTAATTGTTAGCAATTTGCAAATTGGCACAGCTCGGAGTTTGCAAAAATGCGGGAAAACCAAAAAACTCTGTATAACCGTCGGTTAAAAAGGTCTTTGTATATTGAAGCATAGTAATAAACACGCAAACGAATAACCCAGATTCGAGACAATTCTTCTTGTGGGTTAGGGTAAAGGTTTCTTTAAGAACAAACAAGGAAATTCTCACTAATTTTGTTATTTTTCTGAATAGAAGTTTGTGCTTTACGAAAAGTTTGTTATTTTGAGAATGTTTCAAAGACAAACAAAAGAATGATTTGATCAACATTCATTAAAAAAACAAATTAAACTGCCTGACTGGCTAGATATAGCTTCGATTGCGCAAATAAAAACCAGACTGTAAAACAACCTAATCTAGTTCTTTGTCGACCGTTCTTTGTTCGCAGCTATGTCTCCTTCAGTAAGTCAAGACCAATGGGTTGGACTACGGTTTCAACGCCAACACAATGACTGCACGGTGACTAGCAACCTCTTCAACCCTGCTCATGTGATCGTGAAAAGTCAGACATCGCACACCGCCAGCACAACCCGACGCTAATGCTTGACCTGTGAACTGAACGATAGCTCATGTTATACATGAGAACATTTAAGAGTCAATTTAGATGTTTTATCTATCCAGCACTGTCCCAACTTGCGTGCAGATTTTGACCATAAAACATTTTTGCTAACATGTTTTTGGTCGACCGGTTTTATTCATTGTCAGATCTACATGACTCAACGTTTTTCAAGATTTTCCAAAACAAATCAATCTTTTCAAGATTTTCCAAAACAAGTCAGTTTTATGTGTATTTACCAGACACTTTTCCAAGCAGACAAAAGAAAGACGTGGAAACCATGAGATTTCTATTTCCCATGATTTGTAATGGAGGAGACGGTGCTGGACCATACACACGCGTTGGTCACGTGCCGTTCGCAGCTGTGGACGGCCAGTGTCTAAAGCCTCTTACTTGTGGGTCATTTTATCTGCCACTGACTCGAAATGAACAGAATAATGTCAGGGCAGATGTTTAATTCATGATTACAACAGTATGGGTCCAGTAAACAGAAATGTATGAGCAACACCTTTATAGATCGAGTTCCCAGTTTGTGAAGGGTTTTACTTTTCAAGAACTAGCCTACGTTATGAATCGATCACGTGGTTAGTTTCTATCATGCCGGGTTTTATAACACTCTATTTTGAATCTTGTCAAACACTATTTCAAATGTATCTGGTGGAAAAAAAACGTACATTTTATTTGATAATTTGGTGACACCTAAGTTTACTGGTTACCGAATACAAGTTATGGAGATGACCCACTTTATGCAACCCACACATTTGACTATTTTGTCACACAGACTGTTGTCTGTTTTGTTTGATTTTGTATTTTGTATTCTGCTTTTATTATTTCTGTCGATATTAATATATGTTTATGTGTTAAGTTTAATATTTTTGCTCTTAGGTGCACAACATTTCGAAGATAATCTTCAGGTTCATGCTTTTATTTGATTCAGAGTTTAAGTGCGGTATTTTCACCCGACACTCAACCGCACAGCAGGCGCATTTTCTTTACTTATTGGAGTAAGTTGATATTATCGTCGAACAAACAGTTATACTGAGCATGCTCTGTACATTCTATTGGCAAAATGGAGATCTGGCAAATTGCGGATTTTAGGCGATTTTGAAGGAAATTTGTCCTAAAAAACTACAGATTCTTGCACTTTGGACCACAGAGCATGGTAAAGTATTATACTTTGGATGTTTGTTGTACTAAACAAAGGCACATTTAATTAAAAATCATTCTCAAAATGTGTTAATTTGAGGAAAACCTTTTCTTGGAACGTCTAAATTTCCTGTCACGCCTGTTGAAAACTAGACATTTTATACGCCCCAAAACGGCATCCAGTGCTTGTATTGTCTGTTTCGTGCTGCCCATTTAATGTCAGTATTCATACATGCACATAACTCGCCGAAACCCCAATTTCTGACCAGCTTTGCATGTAGGTTTGTTAGCTTTTATCACATGGCATATCACTTTGTAATGTTTTATTTTTTTGTGCAAGATAGGGAAAATATAAAAATTACTGATGACTAGATTTCATTAGTTCTGCTAATATTCTCAGAATACTAAAAAATTCCACTGCTGAAAAATGGTAATTCTTTTCAAAATGATTGACAATGAAGTGATGCATAATGTTAAAAATTAATGTGGAAATGTGGGTACAGTTGGTTATGTGTATTACAAATTTGTCATTGCTGATTTATTTTATCTGAACGCGTATCATACAAAATATCACAAAGTTTAACATTTTCCCCGGCCCTAATATACATTCACCATTACAAATATTAATCCCATTTTTGATTGTAAATGTTAATGCTCAGAGTACTTACTGTTACCTTAGTTACCTGGTTACAGTCTGTTGTGTTATTAATAAACAAGTAAACGAAACAAAACAAAATATTATTTCTGTACAGTTTTTCAAATAATTAAAAAAAAATAAAAGTTTTTATATTGCTTGATATAAAAATGATTTGTTTGTATGTGTGTGTTTTTATGATGTTTGTAGTTCATACTACAGTTTATTTATTTGGGGTATTTTTGAAGTATTTATCACAATAATCATCTATGGTTTCCCTGAGACGGTCCTGAAGTTTTTGCTGGCTTGGGGGGGGGGGGGTTCAACAAATTTGATGAACACAAATCGGATTAAAAATAAAATCAATCAATCAATCAGTCAATGTGCATATGTAGGATAATTTATCTTTAAAGTTCAAACAATAACGCCATGCAAATAAAGATTGGTTTTAAATTATTTCAAATCTAAAAGGGGAAGCAAACTAGAGTCAGTCTAAGTAGAAACTACTCAAATTCATTTAAGGTTAAACAAAATGATTGAATTTTTTTATTCAATTTTTGTTCACCGACACTAAGCACAGTCTGCATGGTGCATACATTATTCCCTTTTATAACTAATCTATTTTTAGGTCTGTTTCATCAGACAGTGCAAAACATAAGGCAGCCCACAGCTTCAGGTGAATGAATTTGTATGGTAAACATAAGCCTCAATTCATACAGCCATCCTTGGCCTTGTACGCCTGTGTGAGAGACCGTAGGTCACCTGATCATTGTGCCAGTGTCAGATTTCACACGCGATCAGAGCAGGCAATGTTTGTATTGAAGGGATCATCATGAAAACTCATATTCTGTGGGTGTTCCTGTAAAAAAATAAAAAAAATAAAAAAAATAAAATAAAATAAACAAAAAAACCTCAACCCAAGAGTTAATTTCATTATCTTCTAATAAAAATTTAAAATGTGTTGTTTGTACACAAATATTAGGAATGTAGCTAGGGATACCATATTCCAAACTGCAATTTGTCAAGAACATACTGTGCAGTGCATGTAGCCAGGGATCACCTTATAATACCTATAGGGTGGTGTTTTTTTAATGCAGGGTGGTCATTAACAACCAAGCTCCTTAATCCAAAATGGATTATTAAAATTCATTTTCACCCCAAAAGAATTGAAAATGGGTTGTAGAATACATATGTAGTTAAGAAAAAACAATAGTTGGGGATGCTTTTAAATCATCAAAAACTAGATAGTTTATTGTATTATTGTCTTTTGTCTGGACCATCATCATTAAATTGTTCTCACTTCTTGAACAAAAAGTAGCTATAGAGCCAATTTAAAAACTAAAACAATATATAAACATAATTTCACAAAACAACATTGTACATGTATACTACATGTACCACAACAACTGGCTTTTCTCAGGTGATTTTTTGATTTGTTTGATTTTTTTTTTTTAAATGAGCATAAAATGCTTAAACGAGCTGAGGTAAAATTCCACCTAAAAAAAAAAAAAACTTTGTGTGCATCGGCATGTTGAACAGGCTTTTTCTTTTATAATAATATTAGTGACTATATAATAGAAAACTGTAAACACTGTACAAAGGTTAAGTGTTGTTGCCCATTTCTTCTTTTGTTAGGCAAATAACAAGCTGCATACTATTTTATTTATTTCCTCATAATTTGCATTTTGTATCATACATTGTAGGTCAAAGGCCGTGCATAATAGATGAGAAACTGATCACATACATTATAAATGCTTGCTTCCATGTACATACATGTGTGTACATGTACAACATTCATGTGTACCTGAAGGTCAATGTTTTAAACACATTGTACATTGTACATTATTATTGTATTATTTTCATGTAAGACTTGTTTTGAAATAAGAAAATAAAATTGGCTGTTGCAAACTGCTTACCAACCAAAAGGACCTGTTGTATAAATATACACACTGTAGATGCAAACAATTGTTAATGGCCTCCATTGCGACCCCAGCAGAGTCTCTGCTATGGTCGAAACGTGAAGCCATTGAAAAAAAACAACAGTTTTTGCACTTATTTAAATGGATAAAAACAAAGTATGCATTAGGCCTATAGGCCTAGACACACATGCTATGATGTTCATGTAACCTCAAAGTTGGCTCAGCTCAGTTTTATTAACAGAATTTAAGTCGTTCTGTAAAACATCATGAAAAGCTTGGCAAATGACAAGAATCCTGTTGATTGTTTCGTATTAAAATAGTACGTGTGCATGTACACGGACCTGTTACACAATGGCGGGGAAAACCACTACACAGTCACGACAAAGATTTCCTGCTGTCCTCGTGTGTCTTACAGTGGGCTGGGGTTAGGGTAAAGGGTTTGTGTAGTAGGTGTAGCTGATTGTCTTCTTTATTACAAAAATTGAAGCATTAGGCCCTAATTGATTACATTGTACGTTTAATATCACATTAACATGGTGCTTAAAGAAAGCTCCCTAAGTTCAGTAAATTCTTTTTCGATAATTGCCAGGGAGATTGTCTTAGCATGAATAAAGAAAGAAAACATATAAATAATGTCTTTTAATGCCCATAAAAATACGTTTGATACAAAATTAATCTTTTCACTATCTCTCAGATACTAGCACAGTGTATGGGAAAAGATATAAAAAGAGGAATATCAACTTGATTCAGGAGGTCTGTTGATTGTTGGCACAGTTTTGACAAATAAATGTACATGTAACTTGCATGCACCTATTGCAATGTACATACTGTACATGCATTCAATAATTCATGTAGGCCTACATTGTGTGCCTGTGTTACCATGTTAACGCAACCTGACTATGCGTTGCATAAAGAGGTCGGTCTGGGGGTCAGTCTGTAGCAGGTAATGCACACTGCATAATATAATGTACATGTAGGCCTACTAATGTGTGTTTACATACATGTATGTACATTGCAGTTATAATTTTGTGTCCCAAAACTGTACATGTGTGCATGGGTGCATGTGGATGTACAATGTATTGCTGCATTGCCTGTTCAGAATGTTGGATTGCTAAGTCCCAAAAAGATTTTTTCTTTAATAGTATGATACAAGAAATTGTTACTTGGTACACATTAATGCAAACCTGTGTATTGGAACAGTTGTAACACGTATACAATGTATGTATCATACATTCACATATGTACAAATTGCCATTTTACAAAAGTGTCATATGTTTTATGTAATTCTTTTTTATTCACATGGTGGTAATACTCATGGGTAGGATTGGTAATTCATCCAAAAAGGTTTTATTAGTATCAATCTGAAAGCTCTCTGATTATGAACTTCATACCAGTACCAATCTGCCAAAGAAATATTTCTGTCTGAAATACTGTCAAAGTTGAGTAAATAGAATTTGAAGAACCCCATTTTAATTTCGGTTGTAACAGTCAAAATTAAGGAAAATGCTGAAAAGTGTGCGCGATTTTTCACTATTTAGTCCTGACTCGGATGATGGAGTGAGCCCAAATTTTCACAGATTTATTTTTCCATATACATATGTACAGGGTGGCCTACATGTATATGCCTATTGAACCACACAAAGTAAGAACACTGCACTATCAGCTTTACATGTACATGTACCACTCCTGTAATTTTACCTTATACCAGTAGTAATACTCTGGAGAAATATTTCTGAGTGAAATACTGTCAAAGTCAAGTAAAGAGCACTTGAGGACTCTGATATAACCATCAATTAGTCTGTGTTTTGATTACACCAATCAAAATATTATGAACATATTATAAATGCATAAAATCTCAGACTTAACGGCTATTTGGTGTGTCCTTGAAAAGCCTTCAAGGTTGGTGTACTTTTTGAAATGTCATATGAGACAATTTATAAGCAAAGGGATGAAATAGAGTTTCATGACCTTTTTCGCCTCCCCAAATTCATCACGGTTTGGGTGGGGGTTTGGGGGGTTGGACTGATAGGAGTTTAGTCACCCCCCCTTTCCCTGATTTATATTTTAAATAAATCATACAAAATGTTAAAGAAATAGATGTTGTGAGATTTCATTGGTGATCGTCCCAAGTGATAAACTTTTTTTTTTTTAATGCACTTGTAAATAAAAAACATAAAAAAATAAAAAACAAACAAAAATACCCCAATCTGAGCATGCTAGTTAGCAAGGTTTAGACAAGTAGACTCAGGGTGGCCACGTTGAAAGAATTGAGTTGAAAGATGGCCCCCATGTGACATTTATCACAAGATGATATTCATTAAGTGCACCACACTTGTGACCCTTGGGCCGGGCAGCCCTAAGTCTGCAGAAGCAGCTACAGTAAGCCACGTACATAATGTACATGTGTAGGCTATATTAAATCTGGCCCAGCTGGTCTACTGATATGACTGACTGCATGTGTGCAGTATAGGCCCTAGATGTATACATTTGGAGTGAACACATGTCTTTGTCGTTGACAACCAAGTTTTTATGAATGACTTCCGATCTCCAGGCAGTCAATCAGTGTATGGGTGTCTCACCACTTATGTTTCAGATTATTCAATTTGCTGTAATAACTGCAATTACTGTATGTGACAAGTGAGTTGTAAACTACCAACACACCTGTTGCTCTTTGAAATGCTGCCATTAACCCTACATACATGTACATTGTAAGGGTTCTTTTAATTCACTTTTCCTTGCAACTTGTTTTTTTTTATGTAGGCCTACATCATTGTATGTGAGGTACCAGGTTCCAAGCAAGTTCCAGATTATCCTATAGGCGCTGTAGGCATTAGGCCCTGTCCCTGGGGGCCAATGAAACAAAATTATAGTCCCCAAACAAGTTCAAGGCCCACATCAGAGAAAGTAAGCACACACAAACAAACACAATACATTTTTTGAAAAGTTCTAACAGGAACTGTCTACTTCGGGAAAGATTCAGACTAGTACAAAGTTTAGGCCTACCCCAAGCCTCAACACATGTAATACATTGTAATCCAGCCCTCAAAAGTGCTGTGAAATTGACTAAGGCTATGATGCAACTCTTTGTCCGGTCCTGGTAGGATTAACCTCCCCCTCCAACACTTTTCTTACAGCCCATGACTTTTTCCAAAAAACCCTCATATTTCATCCTAAGGTCCATCCATGCCCCTACTAACTGACCACCATGACAGTGACCAAATTACCTGCATAAAATATTGTTTCATTTAAGGTGTACATCTTTTTTTCCTTTTTTTTTAAATTTTTTTTAATTTTTTTTTTTTTAATGCAATTCGCCCATCACCACACAAGGCCCAAAGGCCACTCGAGGTGTGGGCTACTTTTTGAAGGGATAGAAATCTGCCTCAATGCGCAGAAACAAGACATTGCGAGAAATAACCACAAGTCTCTTCACAGCACAGCTACTTGTAATAACAAGGAGAGGGTAAATGAATCTGTTACAAACATAACTGCCTCTTCCCCTATTTGAAGCAATTATAGTTAAGTGTCTTGCTCAAGGACACAAGTGTCATGACCGGGATTCGAACCCACATCCTGATGACTCAGCCACCAGAACTTGAGCCCAATCTACATACCGCTCTGCAACGACACGCTACATTTATTGAGCAATAAACCACAAGGGAAACTGGCTGGGTAATTTTTTTTAATGAATTTTGGGGTGAATAAAGAAAAATTGACTGGAGCGGGATTTGAACCTGTGACCACCGGCTATACGTACCGACGCTCTACCAACTGAGCTATCCAGCCTAATGTTGGAAGTCTCCCTATTTTGTCAAAATCCATGTTCCGGGGATGCCAGTCAAAAAGCCATTCAACCAGTTACTGCCATGTAGCCAGGGATCACACCCCATTATATGATGAAACCATAGAGCTATAATATAATGGATATAACCTGGGAAGCGGCAGCACGGGGATCAATTTTAAGGGTGTTGCACCTTTTTTTATTTTAAATATTAATCAATAAACCACAAGGAAAACTGACTGGGTAAATCTTTAAATCAATTTTGGGATGAACGGAGAAAAATTGACTGGAACAGGATTTGAACCTGCGACCACTGGCTATACGTACCGACGCTCTACCAACTGAGCTATCCAGCCCTAATGTTGGCAGCCTCCCTATTTTGTCAATATCTATGTTCGGGTGGTGCCAGTCAGAAGCCATTCATGTACATGTAGCCAGGGATTGCAACCAGTTATACAATACAACCACAGAGCTATAATCCCGACCAAAATGCTTGGGCCACTGTGACAGAAAATCATAACACTCTCCACTCTCCCCCGTCCCCTGCTCCCCTACTCATTGTTGTTCATCCCAACTGGAGTGCAGACCGCGCATTGGGTGCCAACATTGATCAGGGGCGGGGTGGGGGGTCAGGGGGGTTGGGGGGGGAGGCCCAACGAGATATGGCCGAGATGTATGATGTATAAATTCCAAGATTAAAATAAAAAAAAATAAAAACAAATACAGAGAAAAAACCTAAATGTGTTGACACATTCGACATTCATTGCTTCCAGGGTTAGGCGTAAGTAAAACAAAGTAAAAAGAAGTTGAAGTTGTTTTGATTAGGATTCGAACCCACAATGATATACTGTGGTACAGTATAATGACTGAGAGTCACTCTTTTTCTTTATACTATTTTGGTGGTGTTGGTAAACCAATTGGGTTTTTGGCTTTTTCTGCTAAATAACGGAATGAGGGGCTTGAGAACAAGTTGAAGAGGCTCGTGTGTCGTTTGTAAAGTGTACTGGACTTTTCGCGTTGAATACAAACTCTCTTTCGGGAAGTTAGTGCTAAATTGGTAGGGGAAATTGTTACGGTAAACCGTTGTTGGTGCACACCACAGTAAATTCTGTGTGCTTGGTTTGTGCTGGGATGCAAGCACAAGACAGCCAAGAGTTGTCTTTCTTACACTACAGAGTTGCTGGAACATGTAGGAGAAAACATAGGATTAACCCTATCCAAACCGAGCTATGTTTGGAACGGAGACCCCTCCCCCTACTGTTTCATTCATGTAAGTGAGTAAAACATGCACGATTTTTGTTTGAAACCAAACCATGAAACACCACGCTGACAATTGCCTATTTTGTTTTCTGTATCAACCGTCCACTGCTTTGGTTCACTTCAATGTATTTTCTCTGCTCCACCATCGGCTGTACTTAATCTGTGTCCACCCAGCTCCATGTAAATAGACTAAGTGAATTTTCAGACAATCCCGGCCAAAATGCTTGGGCCACTGTGACAGAAAATCATCAAACTGTCCCCCGTCCCCCACTCCCTCACTCAATGACTGTTAATTCCAACTGGAGTGCAGACCGCGCAATGGGTGCCAACGTTGATTAGGGGCGGGGTGGGGGGGGGAGTTTTTTTTCATTATCAATCAATAATCCACAAGGAAAACTGTTGGGCTAAATTTTGAAATCAATTCTGGGATGTACAAAGAAAAATTGACTTGAGTGGGATTTGAACCTGTGACCACCGCCTATACGTACTGACGCTCTACCAACTGAGCTATCCAGTGTTGGCGGTCTCCCTATTTTGTCAATATCCTTATTCGGGAGGGGGCGGGGGGTGATCTCTGGCCACACAGCAGTACCACTTGAATGGCTTCTGACTGGCACCATCCGAACAAAGATACTGACAAGATAAGGAGACCGCCAACATTAGGGCTGGATAGCTCAGTTGGTAGAATGTGCTACGTATAGCAGGTGGTCGCAGGTTCAAATCCCGCCGTAGTTAAGTTTTCTTTGTTCACCCGAAAGTTACCTTACATTTATGTACATGTACATGCACAATGTAGTTCTCTTTCCTTTTTCTTCAACTCCTAGACCCATAGACTGACCTTCTATAGTCATCCAATCCTTCTTGCATGGTTGGCCCCAATCCAGTTCTATTACGGAGTTCTGATACTGCGCTTTATCACACCCGATGGGCGTCTCAAAGTGCTCAGTATTGTCTCCAGCATGGTATGCGGAGTTATATTTTGAAGTATGAGACCTGGGGTCGATTTCACAAAGCACCAAGATTCATCTTAAGACATGTAAGATGAGCTGTCAGTATTACCATAGTAATTTGTATTTTGACATCACACTTTGCTTAGCAACTAAGAGTGATTCGCAGTTAAGATCAATCTTAGCTCTTTGTGAAATCGACCCCTGTTCCTTTACATAGCACCATGTAATGGTTTACAAGATGCTGTGGAGCAATCTGCAGCCGATCAAACCATGAACACCGGGGCGAACCCCTTCTCTTTGCGTTAAGTGCACTGGGTTCTTTTACGCGCTTTACACAACACACGGAACCTACGGCTTTATGTCCCATCCAAAGGACGCAACAATAATAATAAGGTGTCTTGCTTAAGGACACAAGTGTCATGACTGGAACCCACACTCTGCTGATCAGAAACACCCGAGCTTGACTCCGGTGTTCTTTTCCGCTCGGCCACGACACGCATCTTAATGATTTAATTTCTTCACTTCTCCTTTTTTCTGTTGGCTCGAGGCCTCACTTCAACCAAGGAGAAATTGGAACAGGGATCCAGAGAGGATGATGCAACCAAAATTAAAACAGTGGTCATTATATTTTCAGGGTATTTAAGCAACTTTGACAGTAGTTCAAACCAAGATATTTTTTGCGAAGGGATGGTGCCAGTGTTGTAGTACTTGTACTCGTACTTCATGTACTTGAGAACTGCTTGAGTACATGTACGTACATGTACATGTACGTACATGTACATGTACGTACATGTACGTACATGTATGTTTGTACCAGTACTCGTACTTGAACCCGTACTCGTCTAGAAAAATACTTGTACTCGAAGTCCATAGGGCCTACTCGATACTCGAATGAAAAGTAATCTGTACTCGAAGTACTTGATACTCACTTGAAACCATTCATCATGTGGTTTTAAATGGTAAAATAACTGTACATACTGGTGTTGATTTCCTAAGTGGTTTTGTAAGCTTATGCAAAGCCTTGTGAGGATCATTCCAAATCAGCTGGGATGGTGAAACAATGGACCCTCTTAGTCTTATGCTTCACTATGTTTTTTTTTCCCAAGTACTTCTTGATATCAACACTGTTCAAATGATGTGTGTACAATTAGCAGTGGGGTAATGTGAGAGTTAGAATATTGAATGGTTTTGAATGGTCTAGCAGTAGGAGGGTTGATAAATAGAAGACAGTTACATTTATCATAATGAACACATTTTTGTTCACAGAAATGTAGGTAAAAAAAAAGGAATTTTGCCTAATGTTTTAACACCTCATATTATCAGTATTTTTTGTGTGAAGTATTTGTACCCATACTCATACTCTGGGTTCCTAGTGTACATGTACTTGGTACTGTTTTGGGGTATTTGGATTTTATCAAAATACTTGGTACTCGGACATGTGGTCTCGTACTCGATGGCCCAAGTACTCGTACTCACATATTGGCCACCCTAACTCGGCTGTACTTGATACTCGACTGGAAAAGTACCTCACTACAACACTCATGGACATGCTACAAATGTATATGAGTATTAACTTGAGCTTTCACATTGAAACTGATCGTGTACTCTGTTCTAAAAGTTTATTGGCAATATATTGTTTTCTCATCACACTGCACTTTGCAAGTCACAGATCCGAATAAGTGGGAATTAAGAGATGCAGTCAAACTGCTACGGTGGAGTAGAAGGAGTGAGTGGATTTCTGAAAAGAATTTTAGGGGGGCTTTGTTTGGTTAAATAGGCCTGTAATCCAGCCTTCATATTTTAAGTACTTCTAAAAGTATCGCAGCTCTTTACCCTAAAAGATGAAGAGGATCTAATTTGTAGAGCAACAATTGCTTGTGGCCTAAAATGTTTTTGGGAATGGGTACATGTATATGTGAGCACTTCAAAATTCAGTGACCTCCCTATACAGTTCTGACATCCCTTCCATGCCTACATGTACAAGCATGACATGTATCATACGGTTCCAAAACCCCTATGTTCCCACAACTCGACCTATGTTCCGAAGCCCCTATATTCCGACATCCCTACATGTTCTGACACCCCTATCATCTGACACTTCTATCTTCCGACTGCCTGACCTATGTTTCAACACCTTTTTAGGGGTGTCAGAAGATAAAGGGTGTCGGTACATAGGGATGTCGGAACATAGGAGTGTCAGAATCAGCATGTGATTGCGGAGCTTTTGGTTTTGTGCACTTCCGACTCCCCTGCAGACAAAATTCAATTTTGGGGGTTCGAACCCCATGACCCCTGCATTCTAGAGCATGTCTTACACTAAACCACCGATTGTGCCCATTAGATGGAGCGCCCAGTTTGAATCCTGTAAATCACGGTAATTAGCAGCAGATGCTGCAAGCAATTTAATTGATAGGGCCTATAGGGCCTTAAAAATGCATCTGGAGAAAACAATTTCACAAGCTACTCAGGTGGGATTCGAAACGAAGACCCACACTGCATTCTATAGCAGAAGTCTTCCACATGACCACCGATTGTGCCCAGTGACGAGAGGCCAGTCCAAGACCTGTAAATTTAGCATTGGGTACCACAAACAATTAAATTGACGTATACCTGACATTGCATCAGGGGTGTACAATTTGGTTTTATCCTGGCACTAATAAGTGATTAGCACTGAATACCAAATACGTTCCGAAACCTGTTAACAAAAATCCATGGACTACGCAGGAGGGATTTGAACCCATGGGCCATGCATTCTAGTGTAGGTATCTTAACCACTGAGACCACTGAGCATCTGTATCTGTACCATAATAAATGGTCGGCAAAGC
The DNA here is from genome assembly GCA_911728455.2 of Marthasterias glacialis. Lineage (NCBI taxonomy): Eukaryota > Metazoa > Echinodermata > Asteroidea > Forcipulatida > Asteriidae > Marthasterias > Marthasterias glacialis. Next base: position 16,964,453 of record OU452233.1, read on the forward strand.
ATTCTTACGGAAGCATCACACCAACTTGTGGGAGCCAGAGCTACTAACCACACCAGAAACACCGGGGCGAACCCATTCTCTTAGCGATAAGTGTTGCTAGCTTCTTTTACATGCATTGATAGTATACAGTTGATGCAACACATGGAACCAACAGCTTTTCGTCCCATCCGAAGGATGAAGCAATATTGGTTAAGTGTCTTGCTTAAGGACACACATGTCAAGAATATTAGTTTTTTTTTTACTCGTACACCAATGTGTGGCAAGCACCGTACACTCAGTACTTGCTGAGACCTGCAGACAAAGTCCACAGACAGTGGGTGGGATTTGAACCCACAACCCCCTGTATTCTAGAGCAGATGTCTTAATCACTAGACCACGGACCTAGCCTGGTGGCAGGTGTACATGTACATGTGTGTACATGTATGTACTCTGCTCTCAATTTCTCTGAGCAGTGTACAATGTCTACACTATAAGTTATCTCAACCCCGACATGCCCGATTCTTTTCAGAGCCATTATTTCTTCCAATTAGAGATTTACTTAAAGAGATAAACCCTTTCTTCCCAGAACCAATATTTCTTATTTCTTCCAAAAAGAGATTATCTTAAAGAGATCAACCGCGGTTCTTCTCAGAACCAATATTTCTTCCGGATAGAGATTTTCTTTGAGAGATCGACCCCAGTTCTTCTCAGAACCTTTATTTTTACCCAGAAGAGTTTAACATGAAGAGATCAACCCTGGTTCTTCACTGAACCAATATTTCTTACCAGAGGGGATTAATAAGCTTAAAAAGATTAACCCCAGTTCTTTTCTGGGCCAATATTTTTTCCCAAACCTGATTTTCAGGAACAGATTAACTCCGGTTCTTCTTGGAGCCATTGTTTTTTTCCAGAAGAGAGCCAAAATTTCTTCCAGAAAAGAGATTATCTTAAAGAGATCAACTATGGTTCTTCTCAGAACCTTCATTTCTTCCCAGAAGGAATTAACTTAAAGAAGGGTCGATGCTTCAACTCCGGTCAACTCCGGTTCTTCTTGGAACCATTGTTTCTTTCCAGAAAAGAGCCAAAATTTCTTCCAGAAACATGAGAAAAGAGATTATCTTAAAGAGATCAACTATGGTTCTTCTTAGAACCTTCATTTCTTCCCAGAAGGAATTAACTCAAAGAGATCAACCCTGGTTCCTCTCTGAACCAATTTTTCTTTCCGAAAGGAGATTAACTTAAGGAGATCTACCCCGGTTCTTTTCTGAATCAATATTTCTTCCCAGAAGAGATTAACTAAAATAGATCAACCGCATGACTTCTCTGAACCAATAATTTTTCCCAGAGGAGATTAATTTAAAGAGATCAACCCTGGTTCTTTTCTGAACCAATATTGTTTCCTCAAGGACTCTTACTTTAAAGAGATCAACACCAGGTCTTCTCAGAACCAATACTTCTTCTGGATAGAGATTTTCTTTAAGAGATAGATCCCAGTTCTTCTTAGAATCTTTATTTCTACCCAGGAGAGATTAACATGAAGAGATCAACCCCGGTGCCTCTCTAAGCTCTATATTTTTTTCTGGATACAGATTTTCTTTAAGAAATCGACCCCAGGTCTTCTCAGAACCTTTATTTCTTCCCAGAGGAGATAACCTTGAGATCAACCTCGGCATGCCCGGTTCTTCTCTGAACCAATATTTCTTCCCAAAAGAGATTAATTTAAAGAGATCAACGCGGTTCTTCTCTGAACCATTATTTCTTCTAAAAAGAGATTATCTTAAAGAGATCTACCCCAGTTCTTCTCTGAACCAACATTTCTTCTCAGAGGAAATTAACTTAAAGAGATCAACCCGGTTCTTCTCAGAACCAATATTTCTTCCCAAAAGAGATTATCTTAAAGAGATCAATCCCAGTTCTTCTCAGAATCAATATGTCTTCCCAAAAGAGATTAATTTAAAAAGATCAACCCCAGTTTTTCTCAGAACCAATATTACTTCCAAAAAGAGATCATCTTAAAGAGATCAACCCAAGTTCTTCTCAGAACCTTTGTATCTTCCCTGAAGGGATTAACTTGAAGAGATCAACCCCGGTTCTTTTCTGAACCAGTATTTCTTCTCCGAAGAATTTAACTAAAATAGATCAACCCTTTGATTTCTTTGAACCAATATTTCTTCCCAGAGGAGATTAACTAAGAAATCAACCCTTTTTCTGTTCTGAACCAGCATTTCTTCCCAAATGGATTAACTTAAAGAGATCATCCCCAGTTCTTATCAGAACCAATAACTCGTCCGAAAAGAAACCAACTTGAAGAGATCAATGCCAGTTCTTCTCTGAACCAAAAGTATTCCCAGTCATACCAGTGGAGATTAACGTAAAGAGATCAGCCCCAGTCCTTCTCAGAACCAATAACTCTTCTGAAGAGAGATTTTCTTAAAGAGATCAATCCCGGCTCTTCCAAAACCTTTGTTTCTTCCCAGAAGAGATTAAATTGAAGAGACCAACCCCATTTTTTTTTGTAAGGACCAAAAAAGGTTTTCTCAATAAGCTTATTTCTTCACAGAAGAGACTAAGAGGTCAAACCCGTTCCTTCTCTAAATTAATATTTCTTCCGAGTAGAGATTAACCTATCACCATTGACTTCTCTCAAAACCGATATCTATTCCCCAGAGGAGATTAACTTAAAGAGATCATCCCCAGATCTTCTCATGAAAAAAAACGGTTCTCCGAAAAAAACATTTCTTCCCGGAAGTGATTCACTTCACACATTTGTTACCTGTAAACTGAGATTACATGAGATTACATTTATTCATTTATTCTTTTCAATGATTACACATCATTTTCAACATCTCTCACAGTTATTTTGAGTACACTTTTAATTTAACATTTAACTCACTAATAACAGATAACTGACACATTTGATCTGCAGTAATTAATCACATTTATTAAAATCACTCACACACAACATTAGAATTAAGGCACATGAAATTTTGCAAACCATACAGAAGAATACATATTTTTTTCTTTCTTGTTTTTGTAATATTTTAATTTTTTTAGTTATGTACATGTAGACATACACATAACATGCATAATGTACAATGTACAGTCTTTTGTAAGTTGGATGAAGGATGGTATATTGAAGGCACAGTTTCAGAGAAGGTGCTCGAATGAAGTTCTTCACAATGTATGTGAGTTGGTAAACACACTGTACATGTTGTACAATGTACATACATGCACATATACAATTAGCATTAGCAGTTCACCTGTAACCTGCAACACACAATACACATCAGTTTGACTGAACACTCATAATTGCTGAAGCAATCAGTACTGTTCTTCATCCTTTTGAAATTGCACTTTGCTCCTTGCATTGGTGTTTGAATTTTTGCAATTTTTTTTAGTGGAACGTATGTTTTAACTCAGAAATTTTGCAGTGGGAAAAAACAGACATACATGTATGTACTACTACTACACTTTGGAAAAGCTGCAATGTAAACAAAACATTAAGACCTGCATAATTAAGTGATTATTAGACAATAAGTAGACAATAAAAGCAAATCATTGGCACTCGAAGTGAAGGGTTTTATGGGAATTTGATCTTAGAAACGTATTCATGTTAGTCGCCTAGTTTACAATTGCTGAAAATCATAAAACGAAAGTAAATGTTTCATGATTGATGAATAATGTTTTTAGGGAATTAAATGTATTGGATTAAGGAAATGGTCACCATGTACAAAGTGTACAGAAATGCAGGTTGGTCACTTTTTTGTTGTTGTTATAATTATATATATTTTTTTGGAATGAATTAAGGAACGTATAGTTTTACGAGGAGTCAAGACACACCACAAGACAAAAGAAGAATTTTAAATTCGAATTGCAGCGAAACTAGTTAATGCGTTTAAGTTGAAAGGTCTATCTTGACAACATTAAGCATTGGCTGTATTTTGGGTCAGATCAGAATTGTGAGCCAATGTTGAAACCTTTGTCATTAATCTTATAGCCACACCTCAATGCTGGTAAGATAGAAAAACATAAAGTTTACAAATTTACCTTACATGGTATAAAGTTAACGATGCTAGACAACTTTCTTTGAAATATTACAGCCTGAATTGTCATCTTTTTGAATAATGAACAAAATAATATCCCCAATTAATTTTCGTCTTATGTGGGACTAAAACTCTGCCCTAAGAATGCGTACAAAAATGGTGAATGCATTTTTACCTTTTTCTCGCAATAATGCAACAACGAAATGAGCTGACATTTTCTCAGGTTGGTTTTATGACAAATATATCTTGATGTGTGCAAAACTGGAAGCATCAACAGTCAGTTAACCAATGTTGAGCTGGGGCTTTAAGTGACATTGGTGTGATTGTCACTTCAAGAGTGATCATTGTGTATTATATAGCCTACATGGGATAATTATCCCATATACACAGTGAGTGTTTTTGTAGTATTATCATAATGCAATGTACATGTACACATATTGACACTCAAAGTAATTTCATGTATATATGTACATGTAAGCACACTTTTGTAAACGTAATATTTGCCCAGGCCTGATACTACTTCCCAGGAGGCATTGCAGGCAATGGCCTGCCTGCCCCTTGCAGCCAGGCGCCCTTTCTCACTACCTGCCCTCTTGTGAATTTTACGGAGGACAACATGCCCTTGCTTGTATTAAATTGTAAGCGTGCATGCATGCACTCCTTATCAAATCCATTAGCATTCAAAAATATCTACGTGTCAAGGTTGAAGTCAAAGATGCATCTCTGTGTTGTTATTTTTCTCAACCAGTTTTTTGAATTTTGAGAGTTTCGCATTAACTTTCCATGTGAAAAGATTAGAATCTTTGAATCTTTTTTTCCTCCCATGTCTTGGATTTAAAGAGACGGATCTTTATTATGAAAGCTTCCACAGTAGTTGTGTTAAGTAACTCGTGAAACCATGAACTAATTGCTTATTATTGAGTATTGAGATATTTTTAGTAAATCTAGATCAACATAATTTACTGACAAAGACATTAAGTTGCGTTAAAAATTAAACATCATCACCTCTTGATATGCAACTTCTCTGCTGATTGTTTGAATTGTCAAGTTTTATCACCCCCCCCCCCCAAAAAAAGAAGCCATCCCCCACCCCCCAAAAAATAATATAAACAAAATAAACAAAAATAAACAATAGAAAATAACAAAATTAACAATGTAGTAAGTTTTTGTGAGCAGGCTTTTCTCTTTTCCTCACAAAACAACAATGTTACATCTATCAGGCTGTTGTTTCAAGTAAAATACACACATGTCCACATTACATACAGTAAATCTTTAATAAGCACACACAAAGCTTAACATACAAAAGTTAAATTTCTTATAGTAATTATGCGCTTAAAGGGTCTGTATACGTTTGGTAATGACTCTGAAAATTTATGGCCATAACAACTTCCTTGGTAAGAAGTACAGCAGCTTTGGATAGTATAAATGCATTTTGAGAAACTTTTCACTTCTAAGTACTGCAGTTATGGAAAACTGTATCACTTTTTTTCCCCAAAAAATTTGAATCTGAGAAGCGTTATGGCCGTAACTCTTCTCAGAATGTGTATTCCAATGACGGTGTCTTCTTCTGCGTGAACACAACCACTACAGATTTTTGGCGCTGCCACCTTTTGAAATGAAATTTACACAGGTTAAATTTACGGTATAGTACAATTATATAGCATTAAGGCAAATGTACAGTTCCAAAAACCAAAGGTATACTTTGCCTTTAAAGGAAAAAGATACATGACTTGCTCATAGTTGAGCAAATTTAGGTAATGTTTGTTGATACATTGAACCAGGTCTGTAAAAGCAATTGCAGAATTCCCCCATTTTGAATTTAATTTAAGCCTCTAATTTTGTTTTTATTATTATTATTATTTATTTTTCTAAAATGACTTTCACAAAGTTAACCATGCTTATCTTCTTATTTTTAAAGTATGTTTTTGCTTTTTACTTTCATGAATTCTATGTTTCTTTTCTATTTTAATTGTTCTTACTTTTTTTAAGTCACAGGACCATAATGTAAAACAGCTTTTTAGCTGATTTTTGTATCCTGTTTAAAGATTTTGAAATAACTAAATAACTAACTAAATAAATAAATAAATAAATAAACCCTCTCACCCAATATATGATATAAGAGGTACAACAGATGGGGGAGGATGTGTCCCCAGGCCCCCACCCCCACCCCACTCAGTTACTCTACTGGATCCTGGTACTAAATGATGTCTAAGTTATGATTTACAGGGGGAGATTGGGAATAGAGGTATAACCTTGGTTTGGCCACTTTGATAGAAAAATACGTTGATTGAACTCTATCCAACTAAACTGAGGTTGAAGATAGGCTGGCACATTCTGAGAGAATATAACATAGACCTGTCTTTGTCTTTGTGTATACAGGGAACCAAACAAGAATGGCTGCAATGTGATTAGAAAGTTAGCTGTGTCCGAATCAAGGGACTTGACAATGACCGTTGGCTGCAACGACAACGTTGAAGAAAAGGACATCTCTGTGTTCCGGTCAAAGCCTCTGCTGAAGCCAGCCATCAATTCGGACACGGGCAACCATGTCTTCCTCAGCTGAAGGTGTGAAGACATCATTGTGAAGAGCTTGCGGGTGAGGGTGAAGGAGGTCGGGTGCTGAAGTTGAAAAAGGGGTGACTCTGATTCTCATCATGGAGATGTCGAAGGTGGGATCCATTATAGATTAAGAATTGAAATAGATGACTCCAAATCATGATCGCCTTCTGTTTGAGATTTCTCTCTTACAGGATAACTGAAAGCCAAATGAGAGACTTCATAATCGGACTTTTGTTCCTGATGAGGAACAACTTCTGTGTCAATGTTTGTTTTCTTCATAGTTATTTATTAATATCATTGGATAAAAAGAGGTACAACATTTTTTTGTAAAAGGTGTAAACTATATGAAATTACGATAGAAATATATATTTAAAAGGGAAACGTATCTTTAAAAGTTGGATTGAAGTTTTGTAGGGGGAGGCATCAATTCAGATCACCCCCCCCCCCCTGGTTATGCCAATGGTTTTCTTTTAACAACTAAGTTGAATTTTTGTGAATGTAGCTTAAGTTAAAAATGACTGTTGGGGGTGGGGGTGGCACAGACATCAGTTGGGGGAGGACATGCCCCCATGAAGAAATTGCGATAGAAATAAATGTATACAAAATTTAAAACATATCTTTAAAAGTTAGATTGAAGTTTTGCGAAATTTGTCTTTTATTTAAAAAAACAAAAAAAAACAAATCAAAAACATTGCTGCTTTTTTTCCTCCTTATTTTCTTTCTCTTTAGAATTTGCTAATTTGATCCAAATGCCACCACCTTTCGATAGTAATTAACATTTTTCATAACAGGCAAACTGAATGATGTCTAATTTTTGAATTATGAGGATAATAGGCGCATACAAAATTTCATCCATTTAGATTTTCATTCACTGAAATCAATCCAACCTAAGTGAGTCTACAAGTAAACTCACAAGCAATTGAGTCTAAAAATATTGCTTATCTTTGCAGTGGCATTGTATTAACAAATAGTTTTGCATGGCCTACTTGAATTTAAAATAACTACACTGAAATAATCGTGTACGTTTGCATTTCAGTGTTAAATCAAGGTAAATCAAGGTAAAAACTCGAAAAAAGTCAAAATTTCATCATGCTTCTTTGAAAATTGCCTGTCAACTACATTTTACAAAAGTTGATGTCCAAATGTGTTGTACTATACACCTTTATGACCCATTAGTCACCATTGAGAACCATTGTTGTGAAATCCATTTCAAAATATTTATGAAAAATTTATCCAGATCTTTGTTTAACTAAAAATCTCAAAAAAACACATTTTTTTTCTTCAAAATACCAAGCTGTAGAAGGTACTGTACCAATACTGAGCTACAGCACAATGTTTGTGCTTCATAAAGCACAACTATCAGCCGACCTTACATGGGGCTCTGATCAAGATGCAGAAGACCAAACATGGCTAAATTCCGGAAGGATTGAGGAAAAGGAGCATTTTCTTTAACAGTTTAATGGAAATTTAAATGAAAAGTTTAATGAACCCTAAGTGACCTGTACATTGTTGGTGACTTGACCCAATACCTAGTACAAGCTCTGGTCAGTTGTCCTTATGTCCAAGGTTGATTATAATTGGCTAAAGTGTTTGGAAGTTATAGCGATTTTCATGCTGACCACATGACATCAGCAAATGAACTGTTGTGACACCTATCTGACCTTTGAACCTATTCTGTGTAAACCTCTTATAAAGCATGGCCCATGGATGATACTGACAAAACTGTTGGAGAAGCTGAATTTACTAAGTTTCACTAATATGCCTCTGTAATGACCCTTTCGTGACCTCTAGGTAACCTTTGACCCAATACTAGTACAAGCTTTGGTCAGTTGTTCTCATGTCCAAGTTTGTTTACAATTGACTTAAGCGATTGAAAGTGTTAGCGATTTCCAGTCTGATCAGAGCCCATGAAGACACAGCCATTTTAAATGTTATGCTCAAGAAAACAAGTGCGACGGAAAGCACTGTAACCACACATGACACGATAGAGAAGGGTGGGCCAAGACCTCTCGGCGCTCGGCCCCACGACACTACAACACCTAGATAGGAACAGTTTGGCATTGTGTTGGTTCCTGAAACTTAACACATTGACATGATGGCGACAAAACAAAAATCAAGATTGTTTAACTTACCACAACCCCAACTCCAACCGCCTTTATCTGAATAAATAATAATGAAATAGGATACAGTTTAACAAACCAGATATCGTGGTATTCTACTTTATCTTCCTGAAATACCATTTTACAATTTTGTCTTATCCGTTTATTTTTAGGCCGTACAACTATTTAATCGGCTACTGTAAGCATTGGTTTTTGGAAGAGTAAATTCATTCCCAATGTCTGCTTTGGAATAAACACACAATGCAAGCAGCCTCTGAAAATGAACTTAATTTGGATGGTCATCACAAAAAACAACAAACTAGAGAGCAAATGTGCTCTGAGAGCCCGAACCTTAGATGTCAGTATTTGACGAATGACCTGTACTGACCCCCTGTGTGACCCTTGACCCAAATCTGGTCACACCTTATATGAAGCTTAGGTTAGGTGTTCTTCCGACCCAGTTTGATGATCATAGCATGTAATTTGCAGGAGAAATAACCTCTAAAAGATTTTGACATAATGACCCCTAATGACTGCTACGTGACCTTTTACCCCAATCTGGAAACACCTGATATGAAACTTGTGTCAGGTGTTCTTGTGTCCAAGTCTGATGATCAAAGCATGTTATTTGCTGAAGTGGCCCTTTGAAAGATTTGGAGTAAATGACATCTAATGACCCCTACGTAACCTTTGACCCCAATCTGGTCACACCCCATATGAAGCTTGGGTCAGGTGTTCTCGTTTGTTGATCATAGCACGTATTTGTCATTTTATGGATCTGGTACACGTTCATACTCGTGGACGCGCTCATTTTGACTCTGCAATTGAAATAAGCAACTGTGATGGGGGGGGGGGGGGGTCTTCAACTGCTATTTTCTCTACTTCGACATTATTTCAAAGGAAAGGATTTTTTTCACAGAAGCATTCGCCCTGGTAAACCATTATAGCCAACGATCATCTTCTTTTTCTTCTTCTTTCTCTGTCTCTTCCTCCTCCTCCTCCTCCTCATTTTTCCAATGAGCTTTGAAAATGCTTCTTCTGCCAAACGCTCAGGTCGACTTCAACCAAACTTGAACACAAGAACCCCTGACCCCATGTTTATATCGGGTGTTCCCAGATTGGGGTCAAAGGACACGTAGTGGTCATCAGAGGTCATTAAGTCAAAATCTTTCAAAGACTACCCCTGACCCAAGCTTCACATGGAGTGTTACCAGATTAGGGTCAAGGGTTACGTAGGGGTCATTAGAGGTCATTTCCTCGAAATCTTTCAATTGAACCACTTCTGCAATTTACGTACTATGATAATCAAAGTTGGTCACCAGAGCACCTGACCCAAGTTTCATATGGGGATCCAAGTTTCAGTATGTGTCATTCGTCAAATACTGCAAGGGTGTCATCAATATATCTTCTCTGAAATTTTGAACTCATGACCATAGCCTACCTTTCTCCTGCGGCTCCCTCTCTGCGGTCTCTGATGTGGGCACACCACGCCCGCCACAACCGGAAAAAATCTTGTCAGTTGGTTTTGGCATTTTGAGTTTTGGTCAAATTCCTGTAATAGTCTTTTCAAGTTGATGTCCAACGCGATTATGTCGAGGGTTAAAAATTGACTCTATGGCGCAGATGGAAAAGGTAAAGGCCATAACACTGAGCTGCATGCATGGTGTATCCTTCCGCCTTCGAATGGCAATTATATTATTTATTACATCGTCATTATCATAATTTTTTTTTATACATGTACTGATTCGTACGTAACAGTACGTTGTAAAGATTTTCCTCAGTGGTTTCTTTCCTTGCCTTTCACCTCTGTGGACCCCGGTTCGAATGCCGGACTGGAGCCTTGCATGTGGATTGGGTTTTCAGTCCCTACCAGATTGCGTGGGTTTTCCCAATTTGGGGTTTTCCTCCCACATCTAAAACTGACATTTCTTCAACATCTTCTCTACACGGGTATCTTTAGGCCTGCAGGTCACTTCAGATTGTCCCTTGGTTTCATTACCAGAAAGATATAATAATAAGAGTTTCCAACTTCTAATTATAAAAATGAAATGTTCGCACAAGTAGCTTCTTTCAATTGGGGAATTTTAGACCCTTATCCCCCATTTCATTTTGTATCCTCTTTGCCAAAATAAAGGATTCAGAAGGACTGGGGCCAGTAGGCCCAAATAACAATTGCTTATCACAGGGGCAGGCATTCTATTCTTATATTTTTAAGTCAAAACATTGGTTTAAAGTGACCATAGATTTTTATATAAAATGCCGAAGATGCAAGAAGGGTAGCTGGAGCTCTATTTATGATTTGAATGTGAAATTCGCATGGGTGCCATTTCAGCAAGCAAATGTTTTATTATACCATTGATCAGTGATTATTGTCTGCTTGCACTGATCTCTTGTTGCTACAAAAGAGTTGCTGAAATGGCATCCGGGGTACATTTCAGCCCGAGTTCCTCGGTCCTCGGCGCTCCATTTGATCTATAAAGTGACATAGCGCGCGTTGTGGCCGAGCGGTCTAGCGCGCCGAATTCAAGTTCAGGTGGCTTAGTCATCACAATGTGAGTTCGAGTCTCGGTCCCGGCACTTGTGTCCTTGAGCAAGACACTTAACTATAATTGCTCCTTGGCGTTTACGTCCTAACTTGAGGATCCTGCCGAGTAGCAAAGTAGAAGTATAAAAGTAGAAGAACTGAGTTTTCCTGCATGGGCAAGTTGGCCTAGACTCAGACTGTTTTTAGGTCACTGCTCTCATATTATTCGCCCCAACCCATCCTTCAATAGGGGCGGATCCAGGGGGCGTGAGGGGCGCACGCCCCCTATTTGCAATAAGAAATACAATTTAGACATCCAATCATCATTTGCTGCTTGATCGGTAAATTTCAACCCCCCCCCCCCCCCCCCCCGTTTGGAAAATCCTGGTTCCGCTCCTGTTTAAGTTTCAGACCAAGCCAATTTTTGGTTTTCCAGTTATGATGTTTCAAACCTTTATCAGCTGGGCACAATTTCATAAAGATGTTAAGGACAACAAATTGCTATTCACAGAAATATCCTACTAAGCAGAACTGGTTTACCAGCCAACATACCATCGTATTGTACATCCCTTGTAACTGGTTCCCTGCACAATTTTGCTTAGCAAGATTTTCTTCCGAACAGCTTCACGAAATTAGGCCATACTTCCGAGGCTTTCCATTACATGTAGGCCCATGACATTAGGAAAACGGCCGTATCCAAATCGACGGTCTTTGGCGGTAGGTGCTGCCATTGGCTACCGTGGCCACAGCGGTAGTCAAAGCCGAACACTTTGAACTCCTACTCAGTGTCAAGAAAATTACCGGGGATACACATCCACAAAACTTCACACAACTTTACTGGTTCCAAAGGTATAATTTCGTTTATGTAAAAGGTAGGTTTATTGTTTGCTCACAAATAATTTTGCGATAATACCTTTATTTATACTTTAAAATATGAAGTATAGATTTGACCGATAACATACAGCTGGGACACAATTTTCACATCGCGCATAGCAAACAATAAGCTTTATCAAAAGATTGACAAGATTTTGTAAACACATCGTTGATATATTGTTTTCCTCACAAAGTTTGGCACGATGCAAAATACGTTTTGTTTTTCACTAAAATAAAGCCATTGCACCAAAGCGAAAGTGTAAATAGTCTGTTCCCCTGTATTGTTATCGGCGGTATTTTTTTTTTTTTTTGAAAATTGGTATTAAATTTGGCATTAATTTGAAAAACTCAAACCTCCTTTTTGACTGGTGGGTATAAACCCAAATGGTGCCACCATATGAAATATTGTATCTGGTTGCGTCATGCTTAATTGAAGAAATCAACTCAAATCTGCCTTGTGGATGAATTTTAGTCAGCGATTTTGTGGGAAATCAACACGGTATCAACTTGTTAAATCTTACCATTCGGTAAAGGGTTTGTTTTGTTCTTTCATGTTCAAGAAATTAATTTTTCTCACCCATTTTGGTCAATTGTGATTTCTTTTAATGGAGGCACTTTTCCACCCAAGGCATTTGTCAGTAAAGACAGTACTATGATTAGGCTATGTCATGCATTCTAAATGAATTTGCTTAATATTATCAAATGTTCTTTTTTTTTCAGAGGCGATTCATGTCGTTCTACAGTTCAGCATAGAAGATGTCTTCTGAGCGTGTTCCTTGTCCGATGTCTATGATGTCAATATACCGTGATGATGATGATGTGGTTTAAAAAATCAAAGCTGATAATCTCATAGATGACTGATCTGACATTTACGATGGCAACAATTTCTGCAGGAGATGAATAGAAAATGAAAAGAACACGATGTTAATTATTTGGTGAGTATTGTTTTCAGTTGTTCTTTAACGTACATGATTCTATCATCACTAACACTTAGGCACTAGAAGTTTTTTGTTTCAACAGTCATCTGTGTCACATTTCAGTTTCGGGTTGGGTAAATTGTACTTGAGTAAGACAAAGTAAAGATGGCCGGACAAATGGCTGCCAAGATGGGAGGACAACATTGCTGAGCACAGAAAAGTGGATCAAATCACATTAAGATACTGTGCCATCATGCGTATTGTTTGCTGCATATAGTTCTAGTACCCGCGGCGAATTTACGTATTGAGTATCATTTTTATTTTCACATTTGCTTCTGAACTTTGTCGTCTCGAAAATAAATCTCCATAAAGTAATTGCCAATGAAGAGTGGTGTACATGTACATGCCATTAAAGGGCTAATTAAGTGGTATTTTGTTACATACAAGAAAATGAAGTCTAAAATAATATTCAAAACAAAAACAGTAATAAAAAAAACATCTTGAAAAACGCGCTTAACTTCAACCATACAAACTGTGTAAAATCACAATAATGTTGGCGAGCAAGTAGACTGACTCATTTAAGGTAATAATCTGTTTTGATAACTCTAGACAAAAAATGGCTGAAGTGTGTAAACAGGTTGAAGATTTTTTACCTCAGTAATTAAGGAGCTATGTTTAAACGGTAAACTTCTTGCATCCAAGATGGTGGTCATTTTCCTTTTCCCCCCTTGGCCTTGCAACGGTTGTTCGCATTTTTATCTGTAAAGAATTCAAAAGACACAAGTTGTGCTTAACTCCTTCACTTGTTAGCCGTTCTCGCTTGGACGTGTATACCCCAGATGTAAAGTAACAAATCATCCAATTAAAAAGGACCTCTACCATGGTGCAGCTCTCTTTTTTTACTCCCAAACGAATCATCGTAACCGGGCTGGATGGGCAAAACGGTCTGATCCCTAGACATGTTCATGTAAATGACGTAACATACAGAGTAAGTTAAAAACAGACATGCACTCACTCTTTTCCTGCGGCTCACGTCCATAGGAGCTCGTGCTTTTTTGGGAGCTTGGAGTTGGCGAGGAGTAACTATACTGCTGGCTAGATTTGGTTACTTTGTCTTGAGTCTCCTTTTTATCCGACATGATGCCCTAACTATGCTTTTTAGAGTAAAGAATTTGCAATGTAGGTCTTTCTGCACTTCTCAATTTCTTCTCCACTGGCATAAGCTATTTAGCAACGAATACTCTCCCCATATGTATGTACCAATCCAGAATTTGTGGGCTATTTATACCTTTTTTTGCCAATGCAAGCGTGTATTGAAACCGGAGCCGCTAATGTTCATCCACTCGTTAAAATAGACCGATTGCGCTATACAAGTCTCGTGACCTGTAGTTGGTATTAAAGGGACACACCGGCTTACTGTTTACCTAATTTAGTGATGTGGAATAACAGACAATAATATTTAAATGGTTGTTGTATAAAAAAATCATCAAAATATCACGTAATTAACGAAAAATGTGTAAAAAACAAAACACGGTCAAAGGTCAGCTTATACGCTTTTCCAGCCGTTGCAACTGTCAAGTTTACGTGACAATGTTGTAAGTAGACTGGTGCTCAGTATAAGTATGAATTATTACAACAACGAGGCATGGGGATCCAGACTTCATATCCATCCAGCACAAATTCACGTGTAAATAACAAATACATAATCGTCGTCGTGGTGCTGTATGTCTGATTATTCAGACATAGCACGCCCTATTATGCTCTTCCAGCCCCCCCCCCCCCCCCCTGTCAAATGTCAGTGATTCTGCCTCTTGTACAATTTTCAAATTCACGTGTAAATAAAAAACACATAAACGGACAGTTTGTATTCTGTGGACGACGAACTGGACGAACTTACTTGCAATGGAGAACGTTTCTTCGACATCGAAGGATCGGTACAAAAAACATCGCAAGGAAAAACCAGAAGGCGGTCCGATCCAACGAAAAGTAAAAAGTGAAAAAAAAACCACGATAAATGCAAAGGGAAAGCCAGCATGTGCCAAGCGAGCCTCCCGCCTTCGCTGCAAACGGATTGCCTTTCTCCTGGCAGCTTTAGCGATGGCATTCTCCCGTTTTTCGGGCGATGACTTCACTGGCCGGCCGCAGCCACCGCCACCGTTTTTTGTTTTTTTTTATTGTTGCGGCGATTGGGGGTGGGGGGGGGGGGGTTGGACATTATGCAGTTATCATAGAAGTAGATAGATAGAAATTAGTCTAATTTCTACCTCCATGGATAAACATTCCCCGTCGTCGTCCCGCGTGTGTGTAACGCAGGCAACACGTTACAATAGTTAGGGGATAATAACTAGGAGTACAGACTAAAATAGTCGTAAAAAAAAACGTAATTGTTGGTCTGGCACCCTACCCCTCCGGCAAGCCCCTAAGCTTACGGCTAGACCAGCAAGCTGGGGAGTTCATGCCCCGGGGTTTGTCTCTCTGGCCCCACGAGACACGGCACCGGCTGCACGGGATATGCCCCCAAGGTTTACGTTCCGCTAGCTCCCACGCTGGTGCGCCGTAAAACACGCTTCGGTTGCACGGACTCTCTCAATGCGAATATTACGTTCGATTTTTCATCATTATTTACAAATTGTATCAATAATCTGAATACACAGTCTTTTTTGTCAAATTCTCATAAATAATTGTAAAAATAAAGATTTAAATTTGGTTCAGTAATTTACTTTTATACGGCTGGAAGTAAAACTAACTCCGAAGATCACGTGATTTATCCGAACCACTTTTTTGGTTCGGATAAATCGTTTTTTGAAAAATGCTCGAAAACGGCAAAATTTGATGGTTTCTTTTAGGAACCATTCTTCTCCATTCCTGGAAGACCTTTTAAGTCATATGTTAGCCTATTTTGTAGCCCAAATAGCCCAACGAAGCCGGTGTGCCCCTTTAAACGTAAACAAACACGACGTCCTCCATAGGAAAGTGCGGTACGATACATGATGATGGTTGCATTTGTTTTTTTCGATCGAGGCTTTCCTTTCTCGAAATCTGTGAAAAGATATTCCAGAGTTTGTACCAGAGACCTTCGAGTGGCTGAATAAAAGCCAGTAGGCCCAAGGACAGTTCCAGCAAGTCTTGGAAGTTCTACAAGGAACGTTATGTACACGATGTCGTAGCGCTAGTTGCACGACAAAACGTTTGGGCCAGACGACCAGACGATCCCACACTTTTTATGACAATAATTTCTCAATTTTGAAGCTGAAATCATTCAAAGAAAGGGCTTCCTAAAACTTTGTGACTCCTTTGTTTTTTCGAAATTCCGCAAGGCTAGGTAAATAACCAAAGAGCTATGGTACAACTTCTCACCTTTTTTCAACGTTCTTTACTGTCTTTTTTGTACGGTGAATTACAATACAAGGAAAATCACAGGCGGATGGCTACATTGTCGTCCGACGCTGGTAGTCCACAGACATTGGGTGGGATTCGAACCCACAACGACTCATATTCTAGAGCAGATGTCTTAACCACTAGACCACGGAGCTTGCCTGGTGGTGGGTGCACTCTGCTCCTAATTTCTCCCAGCAGAGTTCAATGTCGAGACTCAAATTTATCTCAGCCCCGATTCTTCTCGATACCACTATTTCTCTCGTTAAAGACTAACTTAAAAAGAACAACCTTTTTTGTCAGAACCAATATTTCTTCCCAGAAGAGATTTTCGTAAACAGATCAACTCCGGTAATTGTCAGAACCATTATTTTTTTCTCAGAAAAGATTTTCGTAAAGAGAACAACCCAGCTTCTTCTCTAAACCAACATTTCTTTCGAGAGGAAATTAACTAAAATAGATCAACCCTATGATTTCTTTGAACCAATATTTCTTCCCAGACGAGATTAAGTTAGAGATCAACCATGGTTCTGTTGTGAACCAGCATTTCTTCCCAAATAGAGTACAGATCAATCCAGTTCTTATCAGAACCAACAACTCAGAAAAGAGATTTTCTTAAAGAAATCAACACCGGTTCTAATCAGAACCTTTGTTTCTCCCCAGAAAAAATTAACTTAAAGAGATAAACCCCAGTTCTTCTGTGAACCAAAAGTTCTCCGCAGTCATGGCAGTAGAGGTTAGCTTGAAGAGATCAACCCAAGTTCTTCTCCGAACCAATATTTCTTCTCAGTCAAGATTACCTTGAAGAGATCATCCCAAGTTTCAACATTTCTTCCCGGAAGAGAAAGAGATTCACTTTACATATATAGTTGTTACCTGTAAACTGATTGTTCATGTTTTTTTTTTTTTTCAATTATTACTCATCATTTTCACTGTCTCTCACAGTTATTTTAAATACACTTTTACTTAAACATTTAACTCACTAATAATAGCCAATTGACACCTTTGATCTGCAGTAATTAATTACATCTATTATTGATCACTCACGTACAACATGAAAATTAAGGCACATGACATTTTGCAAATCATACAGAAGAATATGTTTGTTTTTTCCTTCTTGTTTTTGGAATATTTTTATTTGCTTTAGTTGCATGTTCATGAAGACCTACACATAGTGTACAATGAACGTTACAGTCTTTTGTAAGGGGGATGAAGGACGCAATGTTGAAGGCACAGTTTCAGAGAAGGTGCTATAACGCAGTTCTTGACATAACAAAATACATTTTCATGTAGGGCCTATGTTGTACAGTGTACATGCATGCATATATATGTACATGTACAATAGCATTAGCAGTGCACCTGTAACCTGCAAAGCACATTACTCGTCATTTTGACTAAAGACTCATTTCTGAAGCAATCAGCAGGTGTTCTTCATCCCTTTGAAATTGCCCTGTGCTCCTTGCGAACATACATGTACCAGTACATGTAAACTCAGAAATTTTGCTGTGGGAAAAAAACGATACGTACATGTAGTACTACTACACATTGGAATAGCTGCAAAGTACATCAACCATTAAAACCTTCATAATTAAGTGATTCTTTAGAACAAGACAATAAAAACAAATCATTGGCATTTGAAGTGAAGGGTTTTATCAGGATTTGCCCCTGTTCTGTCCAAAACAGAGGTTTGTTCATGTTGAGTTCTAAAGCATGGAAAAGGCAAACATTTACACGGTTCTGGGATTTTCAGCTGTCATATTATAAACATTTATTTATCAAATAACTTCCAAAGCTCATGAAGCCAGAACCTAAGTTGAAAAGATGAGTACTAATATTAATCTACAACTAAACACATAAATGCAATGTGAAATCATGCGGTGAATTTACACAAATCAGAAATATTAACCCTACCAGGACCGGCGGGGGAGGGGGGGGGGGCACAACGTGCCCCCGGCCAATGTTTTCCCAGTGACATATTAACGCTTAGTCCGATCACCACGAAATTTTCTGACTTTTCCCAAAATAAATCTAGAACCATGTTGGCAAAAAATAATTGATACCGGGGTTTGCTGTTGCCATGGCAACCATTTGTTTGACCTTGGATCACACGATTTTACTGTTTTTAGAATTAACTTTTTGGCACTTGTGTTTAGGGATGGCTACATTGTATCACACTGGCTTCGCACCGCATGGGCTCCGCTGCTTGCCGTTGCAATGTTATCTTTTTACAACTGACTGGTTAATATTTATGTTTTTGTTCAATCACTTTTTAAAGCCCATTGTTACTTTGTGTATGTATTTTTTTTTATTTTTTTGTTATTTAATCCGACCGGAATTTAGCTGTTGGCTGCAATGTTCGAACATAAATGAACCATTCAAATCAAATCAAATCAAATCATGTGGGGGAAAAAAAAAAACGTGCAAGACTATGAAATGAATAGACCGAATGAGCTCTCCAAGTCTTGTGACCTGTAGTGAGTATTAAACGTAAACAAACACGGCGTCCTCCATAAGAAAATGCCGCACGTTACATGGCGATTGTTGCATTTATTCATTCGATCAAGGCTTTTCTTTCTCGAAATATGTGAAAAATATGATTGTGATATGTTTGTGAAACTGTAATGTGATTAACATCATCATTGCGTCACAACATACAACTTTAATAAAATGGCTTAGTAAGTGTTGTAATATTACCAAAAGCCGACAGTTGGTGTGACTCTGTCGGTCACAAGATGTATTATGCACGTAGCTTGCCATCAGCTGAGATCCGCTACAGGTCACGTGAGAACATGTAAACATTGGTCGCGCAATCGGTCTATTTCAACCTGCCTGCAAATCGTGAGCACAGTGAGCAGATTGCTGTGTCGAGTCTGCGACAGTGTGCAATTCGAACTGGGAAATCCTGATTCGTAAGTTGAGGGTTTACAATCCACCCCCCCCCCTCTGCCCGCCCTACCCTCTGCATGATTCCCAACAGTCTGATGAGAGTTCAGTCGAAATTGACAGTCCAAAGGGATAAAAAATACACTTAAAGGTGAATGCTTAGACCTGTACGGGACTTTGTGGAACGAGGAAGGGTCAACGCCCCCTTACCGTTTGTCTTTATTGGTGACGTTGTTTTGTTAACGAAGCTGTTGAGAAGAGATGTCTGTATCAAACAAATGTCTGACAGTTTGGGACCAGATTCGATCATTGAATCCTCGACTAATACAAAAACTAGCGTTGCCAATCAAGACGATCTTGCTGTCATATCTTAATCCCAACATCAGCAGACACAAACAATGTTAAGATAGAAATACAGGCATCATTGCAAAAGCTTTTTTTCCCCTTTTCTTTTTATTCATATTATTTATTGGACGCTAACGATTCAGCAATGGAACCCAAGAGTAAGTCTTTTGATTAGGATTTTATTCAAGTTTACCTTATATTTGAGTATTGAATTACTATGTATGCAGCTTGCAAGGATGACTTATATTTAGGACCTTCTAATTAGCATCTCATCAGGTTTTTGGGGGAAAATTATAGTTTAGATTTAAACAGGATATCCTATAAAGGGTTTATTTAGAACGCAAACCATCAAACCTATGTATTACTTTTGTCATATTGGACTATTTGTTGTTAATGTGTAATCGGTTAACATGAAGTACAATATTTGTATAAATGAAGCAGTTGGCTGTGATGTGGAATGCCATTTGCCGCCAGGGCTTTAGCCCCATGGTCCCGTAACCCGGTAAAGGCCCAGAAACTTTCCAGAACATGCATTTTGTAGGCTTCACTCTTGCCTCAATAGTTGTCATTCCTTGAGCTCATTTGCCTTACATTATGCTGGCTCTTATAGGAAGTCACAGTTTTGTGTATAATGTAGTTATTGTTTTATTACACTAAATATATTAATGATTAGAATAGCTTTTGAAGAATCGTGATTATCTAAATCTAAAACTTGTTTTTAGGAAACTATCATTTAAAAGTAATTTATTTAATTTCCATTCTTCCAGACATCTTCGAAATTATCTGATGTTTGTATCTGTTGTCGTCAAAATTGATGGTTGGACGCTCAGATCTGTTAACATTTTGACGTGAACTCTGCAGAGAAAAACAGAAGGACTGAGAGTTCGTTTTTGATCATGACTTGGTGAGTGCAAAACAACATGCCATTATAAAGAATTCCACGGTAGTATTGGATATATTCTTAATAACGAAAGGTGTCTCTTTCTGATTGTATGAACATGTTTCTAGGGGAAAATGTTTGCCAGACCCTTTCGATTTTGTTGCCTGCGCACTAATGTTTTATGCATCGATTTATTGACGGAGAAGGGTACATACCTTGACTGAAACTAGTCTCTTATCGTCCCTTTCTTTTGATGGTGCCTTTGGTCTTCTTGACACCACGACCTTTCATCTTTTTGATTGCTTTACGTGGCAAAGCTGCTATAAAGGAGAAAATCATTATTTCAGTCGAGTTTTCTTTATCTTTGTCGGCTTCGTTAGTCTCTGAATTTTACGATAAAGGCTCGTCTTACTGTGCGAGGTTTTGGTCTACAGCATAATATGATCCCCACAAAGCCCCTTTTTTTTGCATTATGATGATAGGCTGTTGTGTCCCATTTTGACATAAGCATTTTTGGCGGTCTGTTTTTGTCGATTCTCGGCATCGTTGATGTACTTACGTTTACCAGCAGGCTCTCGTAAATGGGACGCTGTGCTCTTGGCAAGCAGTTTCTTGAGGGCCTTCACACGGTCTTGTTGCTCCTTTTTTGATCCCGGCATACTGACAAACCGCAAGTTTCTCTTCAAAATTACAGATGGGACTTCGGGAGGTTCACTTCCGAATATGCTGTACTTGTGTTCTTGGTTGCAACGTTTGGAAAATGTATTTGGCGCGTCAGCTTTGAACTTAACAAATACGTGGCAGTAAAAGGGTAAAAAAGTAATCCCTATTTTCGTATCAACGCATCCATTGTTGTCCTCTCGGATTTGGGTTTATGGTTGACTTGGTAAAAATAGTGCATTCAAAGGCACTGTTGGTTTAAAACAAGTTTTAGCCGAACATTTCTCTTGCAAATAAAATAAGAAAGCCAATTCTTTCACACCCATAAACTGCCTTTGATATTACGAAACAATCATTCACATAATTACATGCTGACATCATTTGAACCCGGGATGAGAATTTCCCAATAGTGTTGCATTGCGCAATGTAAAATTGTAGACACATTGATGCCTGTATAAAAAAATGATGATGATGTAAAATGCCTCCGCCTCGCCAAAACAGCCTTCTTGAGTGTGTGTGTGTGTGTGTTTTTTTTACTGTTTGAACGAACGTTCGCAAGTCCATATTCTAGCGTTTCAAAAAATGGGAGAATTTTACCATTTTTAGTTTCTGTTATTTTATTTTGTCCTTGTATAATTTGGCTCTCCATGTTTCCAACACTGTTCGTGACAGACCGTCCTTTATGAGCAGACAGTGGCCATTTCTTGTCTTAGCTGGGGACAAACTATATAAACACAGTGCGAAGATTGAAACGGGTGTGTCTAAGACAGCAATATTTGATACTTAATGATTTTGCAAAGTGTATGGAAAAGACAAACGAACACACGGTTCTGGGATTTTTGATTGTCAACATTCCAATTTATTTAGCAACTATTTTTTAGAACACGAAACAAGAAGCTAGGTACATACTGATGTAATATTTTACTGTAAAGGGTGAAAACTGAAGTAAGGGCTGTAAAAACTAGATTTGCCTATTTAGTTATTGAGTCTTGGGTTTAATGAACGAACAGATGAACATGGTTTCTTCACCAGTCCAAGAACTTGTTACTTCGGTAAACTGAGTTTTGACAGTTTACATTGGTGTCACTACTTGAGTAAAGTACTGTTAGTGGTTTAGGTTTTTTAACTTTTTGTTTCAGAAATGGTACCCCCTTCGGTACTTTCTATTAAACTGTGACGTCAACACGAGGATTAGAACCTTGACAAAGTTACTTTAGTTTTCACCCTCAAACATTGTGGACGTATGATCCACCTTTAAAAAGGGTTATAATCGTTGCTTTAAATGAAGTTGCCCTCAACCCAAATACAATTTTTGACATAAACGTTTGTTTGTTTGTTTGTTTGTTTTAATGTTTGTTTGTTAGCTTGTTGGTTGGACTGACACACCTGTAGATGACGGTGCAAGGCACCTTTGTCAGTCCTGGCTAACCTGGATTGTTGATGTCTCTTCTGTTTTTCTCAATCTTTGAAATCCCCATTGATTTTATCCCTATTTTTCTGTAGTTACTGCCTTTTCCCTTTTGTTCGTTTGGACGTATCCCATTTTTACTGCCCTTTTCGTAATAGTGGTTCCCTTTTCCCTTTTCCCTTTTTAAGATTAACGTTGTTAATTCTTGTATATATTCTTGTACTTGCACGTGAAATTACCGAATAAATAATAATAATAATAATAATAATAATAATAATAATAATAGAATGTTTTTGCCAATAATCCTAACCATCGGCTACCAATCAATTTTGACCACAATCATATATCCAAATAGTTAAGTGACTACTACATTGTACTAAATTAAATACTAAATTAAATCATGTTTAATAGTAGGCGTTACTAATAACGTTTTAAAGCAATTTTTTATTGAGACGTTTTTTGTGAAAAATTTACTCGACTGATTAGTACTTTATGGAATTACTTTTCTTTACAAGAGCTCACTTTAATTAAACTGAGGGAAATGTGAAATAATTCTTTGCATATCACTTATTGAGACACACCTTTTCATTTGTTATTCTTCGTTGACATAGAGCACGGGCATTGATTTATGATTTTATCGCTTGAGATGCGTTCAAAAGGCTTCTTAATTTTTGATGATCATTCAACCATATAATTTAACAGTCTGACAAGTAAATATTATTTACATGTGCTGTTTAGAATGAAATATGCCCCAACATCAGCCTGTGGTGTATGGTGAATTCACACACATCATGTGATGTCACATCATGCGCAGTTGGGTTCATTAGTACTTCAAGGACCATTGTTGCTTCTTGTTAGTTCATTTTTCTTATTATGGAGGGGGGGGGGTGTAATCCGATGAGAGTTCAGGCACTGATGGTCAACTAGGTTCTCTTGTGTGCTTGCCGTGGATGACAGAACCATCGTTGTTCGGTGGAGGCGATGGGTGGTGCTGTGAAAATTCCCTGTTCAATGGAACAAACACAAAATTACAGTTGTCATTAGATGGTTAAAGCCAATCATGTGTGTAAGGGACCATTGAGAATATGTTGCTTTTAAAATGTGCTTCCTTCCGCTATGGTAAATCATATTTCAAAATCTCTTGGGTTCTTCAACCATGCATTAACAAAGCTTTATTTATTTATGTATTTGTTTGTTTGTTTATTTTTTTTTAAGTGTATCCTTCTGTACGTTTTGAAACTACCACGGCCTCCGTTTCAACGGTCTTTGCCTTGGTACCCCTTTAAAATTTGCCACAGACTTAAATCAAACTATAAAACATTAATCTTTGCACAATTATTAGCGAAGACATTCTTATTCTGGAAGTATGGTAGCTTTGTATAGGAACACTATGCACCGCGTGAAACAAGCCCATAGTAGACCGTTCACAGAAATCTACACGAGCGTCTTTGTGTTTGTCATAGATACTATTTTCGGATTACTTTTATATTGAACAATATACAACAATGTATCAACTGCATTACATACTTGCATTACTTTAAATGTTGTGGTTAAGCGTATACTATTCGTTTACAACGCCTGTACATCGAACAGACGGCAGGGTTCTGTGCTCAAACTCACAGTGACTAAAGTCTTATGAAATTGTGGGCCCGGCTTTACTCACTCGGCTTACCATGTAAGGTGGAAACTCTAATGCAAAGACACTGTAGTAGAGGTTTGAACCTGTCGTCCCTTGTTGTCTTTGATGATGACGGTGTACTGATTGCCGTTGTGCTTGGGCCAAGTTTTCTTGATTACCAATGAAGTACGCCCAGTGCTAGGACGGTCTTTCTGCTGGACGTAATCGATGCCATTCCTTTGCCACGTAATGGTCACTCCCGATGATGCCTCATATTCGACGGATAACTTGACACGATACCCTACATGATACCAGTATGTGTCATCTAGCGTGGTAACGACGGGGTCTGAAAGAGTGACAATGTGAGAAGAACATTAACGCAATTTGGTTAAAAAAAAACAAAAAAACAACAACAACAACCACCTACTAAAACAGTTCTCTTTTCTAGTTTATTACACAGGAATGTAAATTATGATTTACATGTATATCCTGATGCCCATTATGATTTGAAACAAATTTGGTATCTGAAATACAAGTTAGATTCTTGACAGATGGATGATTTCTCCTCCGCGCCAGCAGGGTAGCCAAGGATTGGGATGGGGTGGGGGGGGGGGGGCTGGGAGCACGTGCCTTCCCCACATTGTTCCAATTTCCTCAGATGCCCCCCCCCCTGAAAAACCCAGATACATGCCCCACCCCCCTGTGTGGACTTAAAGCTGTATACAATGTGTCTGGTCATCCCTGTCGAAAATGCTCTACCTACCTTGTTGCCAGGGCTCTCTCATCTTCCCGCTGGTCATCCTCTGTTTAAACTTAAAAATCTCCCCGTCTTGTGTCTCACGCCTCATCTTCAGTTTGTCTTCAAGCTATGACAATGTTACTGAGTACAGTCTTTGCGTCTCTTCTCATGCGCCAACTTGATTTAAATCCGACCACAGCGCAGCCCGGGGTACACGTACGTGTTTATAAAAGAAACTGGTGGCGTAGTGATAGTACTTGTGATGCGGTCTTTTTGTCTGTCGACCCGTTCACAAAATCCCGTACTCCACACGAATTAATTATCATTATCGGTGTAACGGGGATTCCCCTATAAAAAATGGCGCTGATGTATGAGTTAGCCATTTCCAGTTTACGTATGTAATCATTTACAATATTCATGTAAACATTGTCGTAGCCTTTGCCGTTTTTCTAATGCATCTCACAATCACTGAAGCTGTGCATTCATAAAGTAACTAGGTTGTGTATTGTGTATTGTACCCCAAAGTAAAAGAAGACAAAACAACAGTTCATTCTTCAAACCCCTGATATCCGATCAGTTAAATCCCAACAAGCAAATGCCCACCAAACGATGAATTTATTTTATGTTATCCAGAAAGTATACGGGGTATATACTCTGGTCAGCTGATTTCTCTCAACCCTTGCGGTGTCATGAAAGACTGGAAAACACTGTGCGGGGGTTTTGGTATGTTTGCCTATTCGTCTTGATTTTGCAAAAACAGAGTTTGCGTGTCTGGTTTTATCCGTGCTAATTCTGAGCCTACATGATTTGTAAAAGAAAATCAGCCCTGTTTGTGCTGCAACATATACACGTGGATTTCATGGAAATATTATGTGAGACGCACACCACTATGTAAGGAACACCAAACGAGGTTAAAGTCCCAGTATACTAAGATAGGCATCCCTCTGGAGGTAAGGTTGATTTTAAATATCTGATCGTATGCTGTAAACACTACATGAAAATAATTAAAAACACAAAGCCAGCCTTCAATGATGCCCTTTCTGAATTAATTTTCTCAATAATATAAAGGCAATACAAAGTGGATAATATTAAAAACACGGTACTATCGAGACATGCTTCTCCTTTTTTAAAAATGATTTTATTGCAGTGGTAAATTGCTAGTTACATGTAGTTAATAACTTGACAGCATTTAATGGACACACTGCCTGCACATTTCTTGACATTTTGCTGTTTTGATTTGCTCCTTGCTCCTTGAGAGTTGTTCTTGCAATAAAACACCAACAGAGTGATGAAATTAGTGAGTAACGATAAAAACAACGGACAATAGGCCTTATTTTTGACTGCAGGAAGGCACCCTAGATCGGGGTCAAACCATAGAAATAGTATGGCTAGTTTTTTTTTTTTTTTTTTTGTTTTTTTTTTACAGTTTTAAAATGTATTCGTCAGTGTAAGATCAATGCTTGGAAAATTTTATTTGTAATGTTTTGAAAGATTTATGTCATTTCAAAAATAGTATTGCGCCCTCTTGCTGTCAAAATACGGCCTATTACTGTCAAAAGTACGGCCTATTGCCTCTGGAAGTACAACCAGTGGAGCCTCACTCTACACAGAAACAACTTCGGTCGCTATTTTGTTGAGCCAAAAATTTGGGTCTTGGAAAAGACGGACAGTGTTCTGTCACGAAATGCAACAAAAACCACACAATTTCGAGGGATACTAATGTGAATCATTATATTCTACTTTTGAATTATATATATCCAAACATTTTCATTTCACAGCAAATGTTTTTTATAGTGCCAAAGCGCCCAATCCGAAAGCAAGTGTCCCTTTAAAAACATTTTTTTAATGTAGGATGGCCCTTGTGCATGTACTAAGAACACATTTGCCGGTATTATTCAGGGGTCAGGTAAAATGCCGGAATGTACGTATTTTATAACACCTCCTACGAGGCTTCAGTACAACAATTTTAGTTACACCCGCAGGGTTTTAACCTTGTTGTTTGTGCCTCCTCTGATCTGGTGACTGGATTGCCTGGGCAGTTGTCAGCACCTATTAAAGGGTGATATGAAGAAAAAAAAGAACACATTTAGTTGCGAAGCGCTCAGCGTTATAGATGTGTAAGTGAACAACTACTGTTGTGAAGAAGTACGATACATAAATGTACATTATTATACCATACACAATACGACTAAAGGTCACTATGACCTTTTTTCAAATGTTTCTTGAAGCTGTAAGAATTTGAAGGTTTTTTATGATGAACTTTCGCTCCGTTAAGCACAATTTCTTTGATGCATTTTTGTTTACTATATGCTTGAAAAGTTTAGATGTGTTATATTTTTTTTTCCCCCTGTATACTTTTTTGAAACACTTGAAACATGTTGGTAATTTTAAGAATCGGTGAGTGAAAAGACGCATGCTATCTTACCTATGCTACCTATGGCTGAACGGAGATTGTGCTCTGAGTTGAAGTCTCGCGCCCATTTGTCATATTGGTGATGGTGACTTTGTAAGTGCTATTGTGAACGTGTTGCTGTACGTTGTTGAGGACCATAGAGGTGTTCCCGGTCCGGCTGAATCCTTGACCGGAGGCCTGGTTATTGCCGTTCTTTTTCCACTCAATTCTGACAAGCGATGGTGAATCGTAGTCCACATCCAATGTTAGGGTATCCCCTACACGAACAGTTTTGTTATAAAGAACCTCCACAGCCGGGTCTGTGAATAGCAGTGGAAATAAATCGTAGGTTGTTAGTGACCACACAACTACAATCACATATGATGTATTTGTACTGTCTTGATACAAGAATGATCATGTTTGAGGACTTGTTCGTACCATGTTTATCATCATTTTTTAACCGGCTTGAAGTTGGTTACTTATTTGACGTTTGACCTTGGATATTCGAATGTCAAACAAGAAACCAGTTCGACGTTCAGTTTTTTACACAGTCCTATGGGAAAGTCCAAGGAACACTTCCATGGTCAGCTTGACCCGGCATTTTACTATGCCAAATGTAACCGGTTAGTTTCTAGTGGTCAGACCCTTTTGACCAGACACTATTCGGTACAGATGAGTAGAGGAGGGTCCAAGGCACATCTCAATTGTCAGTTTGACCCGGCCATTGGGTCTCTTTTTTATTTATTTTATTAAAACATGTTGAAATGTCCCAAATGTAACGATCAATTTTGAAACGGTCTTCGCCGTTTACCGCGAAGCGACTGGAGCGAAGACCATGTCAGCGCGCACGATTTTGCCATGGCCGACCAAACAACAGAATGTTCGCCTCGTGATTCGTTAACCTTTTACCACTGTACTTAACTTGCATACAAATCATGAACAATTTTTGTTCGAAACCTCACGAATAATTCAACAATAAAACGCAAAAGTCAAGTTTGAAGGGCCTCGTGGTTTTGATACTCGACTCATGCGCGCTGACTTGGTCCTCGCATCCAGTCGCTTCGCTGCTACACGGCTGTATGAGCGACGAAGGCCTTGGAAAAATTAAAAATTTGGGATAGTAAAATGTGTGTCAAACATATGTCAAAACACGTAAATAGAATAAAATAGATAAAAAATAGAAAGACTCCATTTGCCGGGTTAAACTGACCAATGAGGTGTTCCTTGGACCCCCTTCTATTCAGGGTCTGACCATTAGAAACTGACCGTTACATTTGGGTTATTTTAAACGTGTGTTATACATGACAAAATGTAAAAATAATATAGATAAAAAATAAAAGGACCCCAATGGCCGGGTCAAACTGACCATTGAGGTGTTCTTTGGACCCTCCTCTACTCATCAGAACCGAATAGTGCCTTTGCCAAAAGGGTCTGACCACTAGAAACTGACCGTTACTTTTGGCATAATAAAATGTGTATTAATCATATGACAAAATTGTTAAATATAATAAAATAAATATAAAATAGAGGGACCCCAATGGCTGGGTCAAACTGACAATCGAGGTGTTCCTTGGACCCGCCTCTAACCATTTGTACCCAGCAGTGCCCGGCCAAAAGGGTCTGACCACTAGAAACTGACCATTTTGTAATAGTTTCCTCGGATATACCCCTTTTAATTATTGCTGTTTATTGCAATTGAAAAACACACTAAACATGAGTTATGAAAGCTATTAATATATGTACAGAGTTGTTACTTGCCCGTCTGGTATGGTTCTCTCAAGTGAGTGTTCCTTTTCCTCGAGTCACTCCGGGAGTAGTTTTCAGATGTCTCATGAGCCATGTTTGAGTGTTACACGTGTATTCACGGTTATACTAGTGAAAATTGCAGTAATGGAAACCCGATTTATGTGCAGACAGGTTTATATAACATCTGTGCCTCATGAACGTACACTGTTGCGTAGTAATATGGTTTCATTTGACGAGTGATCTGCCTGGGCCGATATCTACGGCGCTATGCATCCTGACCAGGGAATGCCCGATCTGACTATTAGCTTGCATGGTCCTTAATCACAGATTTCCTCGGAAAATAGTGCCCTGTGGACTGAATTTCATAGAGTTGCTTATTAAGCAGAAAATTGTGCTTTCTATTTTTCTGCTAAGCAAAAATGAGCACGAAACCAGTTACAGACTGTACACGTGGAATAGTATTATAGCTGGTGACCTTATTCTAGTAAGCTAAATTGTTTTGAACAAAGCAGCTCTATGAACTTGGGCCTTTGGTGGCCAGAAACTTTCCTGCTTATTGGAAGTCACGAGATTTTCAAGATAAAAATGAACGAGCTTTTTGTCTATCTAAGATCAAAGGGGTTGATAGGTAGACAGTGCAGTACATCTTACATAAAACGAAAGTTACTTGTGGACTATCCATGATTCAAGAGATTTATCAACGAATGTATTTGATTGGTCTGTCTGGTTCTGGATATCAACTTGTAATTGACAATCTGTGTGTTGTGACAGCGTTGGGGTGTAACATGTTATTATAACTTTCCACCATGAGGGTTTGTTTGGTTTTCTGTTAAACATCCGGACTGAGTGTAAATGAACTGGAAGTATTTAATACAATTTTTTTTCACCAGACATTTTTTTATTGTTTTTGTTTGCTTGCTTGTGTATAGACAGAATATATGTGCCTGTGCTTCCCAATAGACTTAATTGTACTACAACATCGAAATAAGTTTAAGTCATACAATTGAAGTGTTGACGACACAGTTATAACCAGTTTATTTAACAAGGAGCATATTCAATATTGAGAGTGCAATACATATGTCTTTATTAAAGGTCAACTATACGTGGAGTGATATAGGTTGGTTAGAAGGCCGGATGGCATTGCTGTAGTGTGCATAATCAAAAGCAAGTATTACATGTATTTCTGACGGGCATCACGGGGTCGTTTTGTTCACCGTTGTGTTGTGAACAAAGTCTAACTATGAGAAATTGTACCGAAACACCCACGGTAGAATGAATACAGTAAACGCTTCATTATAGTAATGGCTGTAATTGAACTAGCAGGAAGTTCTGGAAACCCGTTAAATAAGAAGTTAGCACAACAGTCACCTAAGGTCTCACTGCATAAAATGGTAGATCCTACCAAGTAGAACACTTCTTGGTTGTATGTGGTCTCAAATTGTGGTATCAGTTTGGAGAAATAGACAATTTTGGAGCGTCAAAACGTGTGTAAATTGTGTTGGTTTGTTTACACAACAGGCACTTTTACACAAGTGCTACATTTTATGACAGTTCAAAGGGAAATCCGGTTTTTTTTCCAAGCCCATGCTCCTAGTTTATTTGGTTCGTTTTGTTTGAAATAAACAGCTGGTATTGTTTCGTGAATTGAGTTTCTGTTAATTGACAAATGGATATAACCGTCTACTTTGTTAGCTGAGTGGGTATACATGAAGGATTGTTTGCAAAAACGTGGCCTATACACGCATAGAATACACTCTTCTAAATATACGTGGTGTGATTCCAGAATTGTTTTTATTGTTTTTAATTGTTTTTAAAAAGACGTTGCACACCCAGAAGAGAAGAAGAACCTACAATCTTTTGACTTAGTCCTGTAATACAACGGGGCATAATGAAGACACTTCTGAATTTGTACTGCAATACTACAGGGCATAGTGAAGACACTTTTGAATTTTTACTGCATTACTACAGGACATAATGAAGACACTTCTGAATTTGTACTGCAATACTACAGGACATAATAAAGACACTTATGAATTTGTACTGCAATACTACAGGGCATATAGTGAAGACACTCCTGAAAAGGACCTCGCTGTGATGTGAAGAATTTGAAGTTCGAAGGTCAAGAAGGGCTTGGTTTGCTTTCGGATCTGGTTGCTCATTAAATGTTAATTGATGTCGACTCATTCCAGCATCTGCTGAATCTCCAGTAGTTAGTACCTGTTCCATGAAATAAGTGTTCAGGCAAATAGTTAGTAAGGGATGTTGCTTCGTGTCTTAAGTTTGACACATGAACATGATTGCATGAATTCTTTCAAGATATGGCGTGTTGCTGCATATTTTATTTTTTAATTTTTATTTGTATGTTTTTACTTACTTTTGGGGAGAAAGTCACAGCTCCATTCGTTACAAAATTGTACACCAGCTGTCATCTACCTGCAAGATCAAACGAAGCAAAGTGTATGAATACCTAACCTTGTTGGCGATTGAAACATTCCAGGTCATAGTTCCGTCACTAAGTATTCAAGCCTTACTTAGTGGTGACTATCTCATACAACACCTGAAGCTGATTCTCGCACACTGCACTGTTGGGCCCAATTTCATAAAGCTTGTAAGCACAGAAACTTGCTAAGCACGGACAAATCTTGCTTAGCAGAAACATGTTACCAGCCAACATTCCATTATGTTTACACTGTTGCGACTGGTGCCCCACTTTTTTTTTTTTTTTTTTTTGCTTAGCAAATAACTTTGCTATGCAGTATTTTCTGCTAAACAGCCTTATGAAATTGGCCCAGGTTATTTCTGAAACTAACAGCATGCTTATACACTTTCTTCTCGTCATTAGACTACACACAAATAATATCTGAGCTTTTTGGGTTATAGTCTGTATTGTAAAATGCAAATTACATGTATAACGTTTGGCGCGTGATTTACTATTATAGTAAAAGGCATGCCGAACCCTGTCACTTCAAGTAAAAAAAAAATTACAGACACGACCACATGTCATAAATAGCAATATAGATACCAAAACAAGTACAACTTGTTTTTGAAATAAGGACTGTACTCACAGTCACTTTGCATGTAGTTTTCACTGGATTCTGGCAGATTGCCTGCCTACGTTTTTCGTCCAGTATCTCCACGGTGTACTGTCCATTGTGTGCTCTGGTTGCGTTCTCAATTTTAAATATGAGACGTCCATTCCGTAAACGACCAGTTTGTACATAGCGTCTACCGCAGGCGTAAAGAATGATTGTCGCTGGACCCTTAAAGGTCTTGTACGTCACTTCAAATGTGTTTTGCTTTCCGGCGTCAATAGTGACGTCATACAATGTTCCCACTTCGGGATCTGGAATGTAGAGAAAAAAAACACACCATAACTAAAACCAAGAATAAGAGTTTGTCAGACAGTACTATCAAACAGTATACCTTGGTAATACTGTAATATTTTATATGTTTGATATAGGGGCACAGGGAAAGGGAAAGTTTTTGGGAAAATATTAGTATATTCCGCAACCACTTTTCCATGGTTAATTGATCACAATTGTAAAAAAAAAAAAAAAAAAAATAATAATAATAATAATAATAGTAATATTTTCCATCAAGCGTTTCGTACATACCCTTCTCTTGAGGTTCCACATTTCTACCTCCTTGGTCATGGTTGGGCCAAATAATTGTCACAAAATCTTTTAGCTCATGCATTTTGTACGGTGGACTCCGAGTAAATTGATGTGGAACAGATATTGTGACTGAGCTACCACTTCCAATTGTCTCTTGCATCTGACTGAGCTGAGGTACTACTCCAGTAAAATCAAAGTGGCCCTACTTTTCCGCTGCCTGCTTGCGTCAAGTGGTGAAGGAACGACTTACTTAAGATTAGGTAGTGTAATTTATTGCACTAGGAGATTTTTTTATGCAAATGAGCTTGTTAGCGAGTCCGTCACCGAAAAGGTAGTCCCAAATAAATTGTTGTATACTGTACTATAAATTGAAGCTCTTCGGGTTGTTACGGTTATAAGGGCAAACGGGAAAAGTGAGGGGTTTGTTTTGCCCTCCTTTTTTTTTAAGTAACTTACCCCCTTTTTTAAATTGGTACAGTCCTTCAAAATCTGGAATCCCAGCCGAACATCTGACGTCATACTTCGTCTTTATCTTTATCTTTATGTATAAAGACAGGGTACCAGTCTCGGGGAAATCCCTAAATTGTCAGTTTCCTATCAGATGTACCTTTGCACACACGTCTGTCCAATGAAACCATTGGATTAGTGAGACCAGTGCCTGTCTTTACGGATAAAGACAGGGTACCAGTCTAGGGGAATCCATGTAATGTCAGCCAGGTCTAATACAACGCATAACGTCATTTTTGTCATGGGGAAAAGTTACCAACCAGTGGTCTTTAGTTCGGATTTCAAAAGCTTGGAATTGCTTACCGTGTATTTTGGGATGAACGAGTGACTAATGCTTGTATGTCCCTGCTGGTGGCGCTGTGGGTGATTTGCAATGGTCCCTACTCCCGCGTAGAGATACTGCGCGAGGGGTGTAAAGAGAGAGGCCACATGACCTTCATAGTAATTTGCATATCAATGGCTGGTACAGTTTTGCGCCACCGTGATTTCTGCCGCAATGGCGCCAGCGTTATTCATACACACAGTTTGTCGTGTGAATTTGACCCGGCAATAAGGATGTAGAGGGAAAACATGTGTCTGGGAACTGTTCATACCAATGTGAAGGTGGCTGGTAGAGTTCTCAGTCTTTTTCACACAGTTTGCAGAAGAACATTTGCCGCGTATTTATTAGGTGGTGTAAAAAATCAAACTTTTATCTAGATTCATACAATTTTTTGTCTGCTTTTTGCAGATAAAATTATCATGCCCTTTGATCTACTACTCTAGCACTGGGGCTGCTGATTCTAAAAGCTCGTTGGGATGTACGACTCCATGGGTTCATAACAACCTGGAGATGCCATCTTTCCAATATACTTTCTAAAATCTGGATCCAAGCCTTTTTGTCAGCCTTGACTCTCGTCCCCCGTCTTTTGAACCGAGATTTTTCTTCAGTGTCTTAAAATGAAATCCATACACCCACTAAGCACAACACAATAGCAGCCGGCCTCACACAATACAAACAAAATAATGTGTCAATAAATGAGAGGTCATTCACGTTTCTGATTTGATCACTTTATTAATAACACGACAATGCATTCAAATATGTTCTTCTCTTCTGATAAAAAGTAACACCCATACAACTGTTTATTGAACCAGCCAGATAAGTTGTGAAAATACGTGTGGTTAATGCTTTTTAAATTTGTACTATTTTCAGTCATGTGGTTAAAATGTGGCACTTGAGTTATAACTCTTAAATCAAATACCGTTAGTATAATTTTAAACAATCTTATGAAAACAAACTTTCAGTAAATATTCACAAGGGTGACTTCAGTAGCTCTACAACGATTTACCCAGCGTTAAAGACCAAAGGGCAGGAATGGTATTCATGAAGAAGAACAAAATAAAACAGCTGAATCTGATTGATTTTTAAGTCAACTTATCGTAACAAGAAAAAAAATGTTTATCTTAAATATTGCCAGTAACATCTGGACGACTTTGGTTCCAAGTCACCGCTGTTTATTTAGATGAGAGAAATCCAAAAGGCACTCTAAATGAATCAACACAAAATGTGATGTTACGTCACAGTTTGGTTGAATTGTGTGTTTAGTGGAAACTGGTGCCTGATATAGTAAATGATTTTGCTCTTCCAAAAATCATTTACCTATGATTACCTTTTAAGGTTTTGTATATTTGGGTGATCTACAGGCAGGTTTGGAAGGATTTTTTTTTGTCCTTTGAAACTTCAGGGCTTGGATCAAATTGTTATCTACATACACGGGATGTGAATTTATTCACGAGAGTTTAAGGAAATATCTATCCAGTACCACCCTCTTTCTACGAATTCTGGCTGAGCTGATTTCCAAGTGTGTAAAAATATGACCACGTTACCCCCCCTCTTTCATCAACTCCACTGGCTCCCAGTCCATCAGCGAAATGTTTTCAAGATCCTTATCATTCTATACCAGTTGCGTCCCCCCCCCCCCCCCCAACTGATGTCCGTGCCCCCCGGGTGCCCCCAAATTTGAAATCTGGACTTTTGAGATTAAAAATTAACAGAATAAAAAGTTACATTTTTTAAGAATTTATTAATTTCAATGTTTTTAGAACTATTTCGAATTATTTACACACATAATGTATTTTGTTTTACGTCACCTCAGAAAACACTGAAAAGGCACTTGTTTTACGAAAAATGCAAACGGGAACTACAGTTTTAATTGGCCAAAGTGCCCCCCCAGGAAAAATGGTGCACCCCCTCTGAAATTTTACCCTAGTTACGGCGCTGTTCTATACAAATGTCTCCACAATACCGCCCCCGCATACCTCCCGGGTCTCATCAAGGTTTCTCATCCCGGACGACCTGGCCTTCGCTCTGGTTAAGACAGTACACTCCTGGCGGTCTCGAAGGTGCTTTCTGGTGCAGGTGATCGATCGTGCACATGCCCCGCGTCTTTGGAACGCTCTCCCTAATCCGAATCCGTTCTGCAGAGTCACTGGACGTTCTTAAGAAGCATCTCAGAACTTTCCTATTCAATGGTCGATTGTTAAGGGACCTCTTTAGATTCTCATTATTTTTTTGTGCCTTTAGTTTGCTTCACTCAAAGCGCTGTGGTACCCAGTGTGAGAGTGCTTTGTAAAATGCCTGTTGTTATTACTACTACTATTTCGAAGTTTGAACGGAAGTTTGAAAAATGTGGTTGATAGGTGATGGGAGAATGTGTCGTGATGAGATCGAATAAAGATGCGGGGTGCGGATTCTAGTGTAAATCTGAGTGTTGAGATTAACCTCACCGTAGACGCCATGGTTGACCCGTGTGTGGATTTTAACGGACGACCTGGAAGGATGGGGAACAGAATGGAGAAAGAATTAACGACTTATGTCACTATCCACCCGTACTCGTTTAAGGTTGATATCTTGCAACTAGGATGAGTTTTCTATAAAAAAAAAAATACCCATAGGCCTATTGCCGAATTGTATGCTGTTTATTCCTAAACCCGTCATGTACATGTATTTCACAGCATCAGAGATCCTTCATAGCCCACTGCTTTGGAAATCACGATCTGTTTCTGTGGTGGTAGCCAGTGTGTAAAGTCTTCAAATCTAATGTTCGTTTTGTGTCTTCTAAATGGTACACGAAAAGGTCAGTTTGTACTCGTTTTTCAACTTTACTATTTGAATTCTACATAGTGATGCACAAGTCTTGTCAGCTCTATCTCATTACGCATAGTCATTTATGTTAATTGAATATTATATAACACAAACCTCTTACCTTTACTTTCCATTCAGTGCTTATGGGGTTTCTACCCTCCCCTTTTCGACGGCTCTTTTCCAAAATCTCCACGATGTACCTTCCGTTGTGCTCAGCGTTTGCGTTTAATATGTTAAACGCGAATTGGAGGTTGCGCTTGTAAGATTTCCCCTTGAAGTAACCTTGCTGGTTCCCTTGGTCATCGAAGAATGCCCAGGTTATTTTGACCGGTCCCTTGAAGACCCGATAAGTAAGTTTGAACTCTTGGCTATTTCCGTAACGCAGCCTTATTGGGGCATGCACATCGGGATTTTTTGACACGATCTCTGGATCTAGAGAAGAAAAAGTGAAGTCAAATGATTAGTCATGAACCCTTTGAAGGAATGTTAAAAGGGCGATGGACACTCATGGTTGGTATCTGATCATAATCGCTGGTCTCTGATCATTATCGCTGTAGTCTCTGAACGTGCGTTAATACTCATCATAACAAAATAATAAACGGTTTTGCGTCCAATATGAATGTGTTGTGCTCAAAGACACAAGTGACGCGGTCGGAACCAGAACCCACACTGACAAGACAGGAGCTTGAATCCTTTTTTCCTGACAACCATCCTACAAAACTGAACATGAAATCTAAATGTTGTCATGAATTTTACATGGTTTAATAGTCTATCTAAAGGCCTTGTCACACAGGGCAATTATTACTGGCAACCTACTGGCAACCTGGAGGCAACCCACCGCACCGCATGTGAAAGAAACACTTTGGTAGCACAGGAGTGAATTTTCTAACAATGTCTTACAATCCTCAAGAAAATTAGATGAACATTCAAATGTGAATGCCTTTTCTTCTTGGAGATTGCCTGGAACTGGTTGCCTGTAAATTGCCTCGTGTGACACGGCCCTAAGATTGGTTGAGGTTTTATAAACATTAACATAATTTTTAACCGTCAGCTCGTGGTGTATTCTTCATGTTTTATCCCCGCCCCGGGTCGTAGAGCTTTCAGAATGTAACAGTAGCACCCATGGTTTACACTTAAACATACCCTGCTCAGTTGGTTCATATTGCCATCTGCCTCGCGAGGGAATGGTGCGAAAATAGAAGTTGATGTTGTCGGTTGCCTCGTTGCCACTCGCCATATTGAATCTCTTGAAGGGACAGAGTTTGGTTATGAACCAAGTTCTTCTCTTATCTAGAATTTTATACCCACACCTGTTGCTTTTACGTCACAAAAGGATAAGCACGTGATCAGATGTGTACATTAAGACTGTGGGGAAGCCTATATGTTTACTGTGGAATTAAATTATTGGATGTTGCCTACTGTTTGATAGTTTAACTGATTGGTAATTATAATTACAATTATGGTCACTTCACTAAACTAAGCCTTCTTTGTTAATATCTATTAATGTTGTTTACCTACATTATATCAATACAAAACTTGCTTAGAATCCACAAACCAGAACAGCTTTTAAAGTGCCCTCACCTATATTATAGTGCAGTCCTACATCTGGCTCAGTGATTTTCTTTCCCGCGAAATATAACTCATAGCCCAGCCCACAAAATGTATAACAACGGTATTTGGCGCGTAGTCTTCTACATTATCTTTGTTCCAAAGTGTATTCGGTACGTTTGTTGAGTCTAATAATGTCCATGACCTCGTTAAAATAAGTTGAGTTTCCCACACCATTGCCGGTGTGTTGTGGCGCGGTTATATGCCATGCAAGGCGAAGGGAATGTAACCACAATGGTGAATGCCCGTCAGTCGGCTCGGCCAAATCCATTGTACAAAAGCTGTATGTAATGTAAACATTGGGAGTGATTTCTCAAATTAATGCACACTGACAATACATTACTCACTTTATTTTTTGCATTTTTGCACACAGTGTAGATCTTTTAATTAGCTAAATGGGTACAAATACATGTACATTGTTATCGTGATGGCCCTGTTGGGTGTCTTATCTACAAATCAGTTCAAACCAAACCGAGACAAACATGGCAAACAGTCTGGCCCATTCCTTTTGTTTAGGATCGGTGTTGAATAATTGCCGTTGTCGACAGGGAAATACGACAAAAATGGTTGCAGCATGACGCAGATGGCACTGCTCACCAGTGGCGTAATGGGGGTGGGGGTAGGGGTGGGCAGGGTTCTGACCCCCTCCGCTCAGACCCCTTGCCCCCCCCCCCCATTCCCCTGAGATCGAAAACTGCACCAAGGAATAGTTCGATGGACCAGGTACCCCCCCCCCCAATAATTTATATAAAATCATAAATAAAAACTAATAAATAAACAAAAATATTTGGCCCGCTGCTCCCCCAATGAAAATGCCTTAATAAGCCACTGCTGCTGACCTCACAGAATTCTTTTGGTCCCTTGAAAAGTGCGTATAATTTGTGGGCCGTAAAAGCGCGGAGTTCCGCGGTGAGAACGGCCACGAAGGAGGGCCCTGTTTGGTCGGTGATATTACAACTGGATTGTGAATTTGTTGTTTTATTGCCTCTGAAACTGGCAACATTACCGGTCAATCCTTTAAGAGCACGTTTGAAGGTGTGTGCTGCTTTAATGAGAAGGTAAGGTAGGGTCTTTCATTGGTCGACCCTAGTGGGGAATAGGATCAGGCACTAAACTCGTCACACAAAGTACAACGTACACTTCAACTTGCCTACAGTTATTATTTAATGGTAACATTTTTGTTTTGTTTTTTTTGGCCAAGAAAATTACACATAATTTCACATCGTTAAATTTAAAGAAACAAAATGCACGTTTTGCCATACATTTAAACAACCAGGACCTCATTTCTCAAGACGGTTTGCAAACACCACCCTGATAATTTGTAAAGTTACACCATATTGACTTGCTTGAATTGATTCTTTGGCTTAATTGTCTGCGGAAAAATCGTAGGTCTTTGTGAATAGTAGGCAAAAAGGTTATGTGTACGCTTTGGACGCGGTGAACCTAGTGAATTACACCTCTTTTTGGAAGAAGTTTTGGTGCTGAAAAGATTCTGGTTGAGATGTTGAGTCATTGCGTTTCAAAAAGTTTTCTGCCCATGTACATGGTCAGGAACAGAGCCTGTACGGCTAAACACGTCGAGACTCGCATTTATCTCAATGTTTTAACTCTATCTCCACGTCAATACTCAACTTTATCTTAATGTCGAGACTTAACGTCGAGAATCAACTTTAAGTCAACGCCGAGACTCACCTTTATCTCCACGTCGAGACTCAACACTATCTCAACGTCGAAACTCAAGCCTATTTCAACGTCGAAACTCAATTTTTTCTCAACGTCGACACTCAACCGTATCTCAGTATCGAGGCGCAAGTTTATCTCAACATCGAAACGCACCCTTATTTCAGCGTCCAGACTCGACTCTATCTTAATGCTAGGACTCAACTTTATCTAACCTTTGAGACTCAACTTCATCTCAACGTGAGACGCAACTGTATCTCAACGTCGAGACTCGACTATATCAATCCTGCTTCCTGGGAGAACCAGTACTTCTTCCCATAAGATAGTTACTTCTTACTTCCTACACCTTGCAAAGCTTTCATTCACTATCATTGAACTTTAAAAATGTGTTATAATATATCTGGGTAGAATAACAAAGCACTTCATATTAATTACTGTGAGTTTTGATACTCTGATATCAATACAAACTCATGCCATTCTGTCTATGAGAGATCCATCTCTCGATATTTGCCAATTTCACGCCAAATTCATATTTAAATGAAAAATATACACTGTCAAGGAATCTAGGCAGTTGTAATTTGCATAAGGTCTCCGATAAACTTTTTCGTTTTTCATTTTCACAAAAGCTAGAAATATTTCAAATAGTTTTTTTGTAACTGTGTATAAATTGTGGCTTTGAGTAAATAATATCAACTGTACAATGACAGGCTTTTGAGACGCTGTTTGCAGCAGACCAGACCGGGCTTAAAGTCATGGTTCTCTAAAGTGTAATCACGCCTTATAGTCGTGTCTGCTGCCACCTGTCGTCTGGAATACTCCAACTGTGTTGGGTCGTCTTCAGGTACCTCAGCTCATAGGTGAGCTAGAGGGCTGTGAAATTTGAGTTGAAGGTTGAGATGGGCTTTGTTACAGTGAGTATCCCTGTTTAGATCGGTGCCTTTATCTCTTTCGGTGGTCTTTTTGAATATCCAAAACACATGCCTGCTGAACAACCCTGCTGATCGTACATGACCCCATCGTTTGCATTTGTAAAACCTGAAAATGAAAAAGATAATGAAGAGAAACATTAGTGACTGCAGTAACTTTATATTTTTATTCATGGTTTATTACCACAATTTTTTTTTACAGGAATGTCGAAGGCAAGATTACAGTATACACATTGTTACACAGAAACGCAGTGTTCTCTCTGATTTGATCTAATGTTTGGTTGATGTGTTTTGTACACTTCAGATACAAGCAAAGCGAGATTTAAATTCACTTTGCCAGTGCTGCTGTTGGGTGTTGTTCGTTCATAAGTGAAATTTGTCAATCATCCATATATAAATTAACATGTCACTTTGGATTAGTGTAGTTACACTTCAAAAACTGAGTTGTTAAATTTATTCTCTTGGTGTCCATATATGACAACACCGACATGGTGTTAGTGAGCCCCATTTCTTTATCGTTGGTAAAATTAACACCATGTTGGTGTTGTCACATATAGGTACCAAGTGAATCATTTTAACACCCAGATTAGTGTAGTTACACTTCAAAAACTGAGTTGTTAAGTTTATTCTCTTGGTGTCCATATATGACAACACCGACATGGTGTTAGTGAGCCCCATTGCTTTATCATTGGTAAAAATAACACCATGTCGGTGTTGTCACATATAGGTACCAAGTGAATCATTTTAACACCCCAGTTTTTGCAGTGTACTGTTGACTCACCCCTTGACGCATAGATTGTAGTTACTGAGGTCCCCGAGGACGACCTTGACACGGCACGATCTCGTGACCGGGTTGGCGCCCTCAATTCGCCCGAGTAGCTGGTCGAACACGGACACCTTGTATCTACTCTGCGGGTGCTGGGATAACCACGCCGTACTGAGTCTCAGGGTAGTGTTAGATGTTCGTACTCGGTCCTTGGCCTCGCCAATCTTGACTCCGTCAACGTACCATTTGATTGTAACAGGATTCAGAGCTTCATACTCGACCTTCAGCAGCGTTGGATTAAAATTCCTTTTAATCCGATTGTTCAGTGCGCTTACTGTTGGGCCTGAAAATACAAGAATGTTTCACAGGATTTGTGTGTATGTGTTGAGCTGAATATAATTAAAAGATACATTTAGCGTGTCGTGGCCGAGCGGTTTAGTGCGTTGGACTCAAGTCCCAGTGGCTAAGCATCAGGATGTGAGTTCGAATCCCGGTCATGACACTTGTGTCCTTGAGCAAGGCACTTAACATAGGGGATGAGGCAGTTATGTTTGTCTCACAACGGATTCATTTACCTCGCCCTGTTCTTAGCTGTGCTGTGAAGAGAATTGCGTTTACATCTCAGCATGTCTTGTTTCTGCGCATTGAGGCAGGTTTCTATCCCTTCAAAAAGTAGCCCACACCTCGAGTGACCGTTGGGCCTTGTGATGGGCGAATTGCATTAAAAAAAAGAAAGAAAAAAAAAGAAACAGGAGTCCATTTTTGAACCATGAAAATGTATACCCTTTTGAATGTGTAAAAGGATACACAAAAAAGGTTGGTTCTTTGTTGTGCGTTTCTTTACGTGCAAAGAAACAATGACTACCAGAATATTTGGTTCTGCTTCTATGTCCAGCCATGTACCTTAGCTTGATTCAAGGAGAGTAACTCCACGGACAGTAGTTCTGCCAACATTATCAACGCTGTGCCCGTTTTATACTTCAAAAACAACAAGCAGAGACAAGCCGCCAGTTTACAAACTCTACCCTCCTTGTATCTCTTGATTCAGCTAGATTAACACGTATACATATCAATGTCACATCAGTTTTTCTTACACCTTCTTTAGTTTGTATATATGCGAGCATATCAGTGAACAACATACCACACACTGATTTACCTCTACACTATATCAGTTGTAGCAGTTTTACTGGCATATTCCGGTGCTGCACCTTTTCTTGATTCGTAGACGGTTGGCCAGCTCTTTTGTCAACACCATGACCTTGGCCATTAATTATTATTAAATCTTATATTATTTTAAATAAGCTACGTATTAGAGCAGTACTAACAGTTTATTGGTTTTTAGAAAGCAATTGTACCAGATTTGCCAACACCAACCAAATTGTGGGGTGTCGTGGCCGAGCGGATAAGAGCACCGGACTCAAGCTCTGCTGTTTCTGATCAGCAGAGTGTGGGTTCGAAGTGACACTTGTATGTCCTTGAGCAAGACACTTTACTATAATTGCTTTTCTCCACCCAGGAGTAAATAGGTACCTGAATGGGCAGAGATGGTTCACGTGAATGATAAGCTTGGAGCGCGGTTACTCGAGCTGAGATGGTTTAAGGAATGAAATAAATGGCCCACTGACCAGGGGTAGTAATGTCAGAATCGCTTTGAGACGGCCTTCGGGCTGTGATGAAGCGCTATATAAAAACTGATTGCTGATTAAATTGCTTGCCTTTACGGAACCATATCACCCAAACCCATAATAAATTACGTTGTCTCGACTTCGTCACTCACATCGGGAGCAGCAGTTTTGCCCTCTGTTCTTAGAAAGGATACAATCAATCTTTGCAACATTCCCTACTTTAAACAAACCACAACTTGTATGTATACGAATTATGTTGTTTTGACGCAAGAAAACTGCATATCAGTAGCCAGAGGCCAGTAGCCAACACTACTGTTGCTGT
Organism: Marthasterias glacialis; assembly: GCA_911728455.2. Lineage (NCBI taxonomy): Eukaryota > Metazoa > Echinodermata > Asteroidea > Forcipulatida > Asteriidae > Marthasterias > Marthasterias glacialis. The sequence continues at coordinate 17,007,665 of OU452233.1, forward strand.
ACCTTAACTTGATTCAAAGAGAGTAAGCAAACTGTGTTTTGCAACACATACTCTTCCTTAAGGGTTGCCTACAAACCTTTAACATCCCCAACAGTATGAGAATGTAGTTGCAAATAGTCAGGGGATCAGACTTAAACTTGAGAATGTCACCACAATGTAATAATGTCTGTCTACAGGTTCAGCACAACAGAGTTTTCAACAGTTATTAATGTCAACTTCCTGTTGAATATTCAAAGGTGTTTTTTTTTCTTCTTAGTTTGCACTTAACGTATACTTTGGGAGAGAAGGCTTGCACTTCCCACACTGAACTCACCTGCAAGCCGTTCTTCATGTCGGCTGATCCTGGACGGAAATTCAATGTTCACCATTTCGGAATGATCAGCGTGTTCAATCATGCCCGCCTTGTGCCAACCCACTTCGGTGTACGAACAGATTTCACGTCTGCAGACTTCATGGACAGTTTGTCACTGGTGTGCAGGCACAACGTGTCTGTATACTGAGGAATTCTATTTTGGCAATAGGGGAAGGCAAAACTCCTCTGCAAATTCTTAGGAGTATGTTAACATTTCTATCAGAACCCCCAAGTAGCACAACTGCTGTAATATAAAACATACTCTGCTTAATTTTTTGGTGGTCCGGAATTCTTCTTGGGTTTTGTTGGAAGAATTGTGTTGCTTTTTATATCCACCCCCGTGGTCGAAGTGGATTGTGCGATTTTTTAAGGGGTGTGCCACCAATTGTAATATGAATGTGTTTCTTGGTTTTTAGTACGTGGTTTAGCTGGAAACCTGTCGCCAACCTCTGAGGAAAAACGCTAACTGCGGTCACGAGTCGCAAGTCAACTTTTTTTTAAAGTTAGCGTCAAGAGTCATTAATCTAAAGCAGTGGTCCGCCTGAGGGATCAACTTCCAATTGCCAGCAGGTTTTATTGTGTGTTTTCAGACAGTTGTTACGAAAACAAGGGTTTTGTGTTGTGTTTTGTGAAGAGGTTCTTGATTGATATGTGCATGTATACAGAAAACCAGATATGTTTTAATAAGTTGATATTGAGTTCAGATACTGTCAAGTCTGACCGTTTGGGGAAGGTCATTCTCTCCTCCTTTTATATAATGGCCTTTTTGATGTAATTATTTTGCGCTGAGGGTATCGGCCCAGTGGCCCTTGACTAGAATTGTCAAACCCATAAAACTAAATCAGCCCTCTGGGACGTTGCTGAAAGTGCATAGGGTCAAGTTTTCAATATATTCACGGCGCCTGTGTGAATTACTTAACCAAGACATTAACTTTTCACTGACTGCAGGATCGTTGACCCCATTCTGTTTGTATTGTAAGTTATGCTCATGTGTTGTGGACTGAGTTTAACACGTGGCCTTCGATACAGAGACGGGTTTTTGCATAATGTGTGGGTGGGTTGCAGCAGGCACAAATGGAACTAAATTTTACACACATACTTTACATACATGTATTACTGCACTGCAAAAACTGGGGTGTTAAATTGATTCTCTTGGTATCTATATGTGACAACGCTGTCATGGTGTTAATTCTAACAATGATGAAGCAAAGGGGATAACTAACACCATGCCGGTGTTGTCACATATAGATACCGAGAGAATCAATTTAACTCCCCAGTTTTTGCAGAGTGTACATACACGCGTGTCCGCTCTTTTGTTCCTTGAACACTCTCCCATAGACCAAGTGCAGAAAATAAGTCAATGTGAGGACACTACAATAAAAAGAGATCCAACTTGAGTACAGCATTGTTTCCATTGTGTTCCTTTGTTCTGCTGTTCCCACTTTGATTACAATACCGTGACATGTACTGCTGTGTATACGTGTACATGTATATGATGTACATGTACTCTTAAATATTAAAGAACAGTGTTGGTGGGGTGTACCCTCTCTTGTTCCTCAACTGTCTCCTTTGTTTAGAAGATCCTCAATGGGGTGGTATTATCCCTTTAAAATTCATTGCAGGGCATCACTTTGTTCCCATCGTTCGATCGCTTCGATGGCAACAGTTTCACCACGTTGAAATAAGTCGATTGACTTTCCTTGACAACTCTTCTACGCAAGATAGACGCCTAACCAGTCTTCGTCTACTGAAGATCGTGGACCCTATCTTGTCTCGACAAGTATGTTGCGAATGCACAGTTTCACCACATATACCACGGCATTCAGCTCTCCCACACCCCCACACACCGTTGTCTTGTTTTCGATCTAAGTCGAAAACTTCCTCCCCCACGCAGCGACACGCTACCACATTATACCAACAAAACATATAAAACAAACTGTTCAATTATTGTTAGTTTGTTTTCAGTTGACGGTTTATTTTAACATTACAGTCAATGTAGACACTGAATTCGTAGTACAAGGGATAGATAATTAGAGGTAAACAAAATCAGGGATTGTTAATTTTTATGGCTATGGAACATGAAGCCATTTTTTATTTTTACAGGCAACTTTGGGGCAACCATCTGCACTTCATAATACGGGGTTTGAGAAGAATTACAGACACTTTTCTAACAGTGTTAAATTATCCCCAACAAATTTCACGTCAAAGACTAAAATTTGAATGTTTTTTTTTCATCGGTAATGCCTGGAACAAGAGACCCCATTAATCCTATATAGTTTAACTTAATATTACTACTATCTCTAGGTTATATCTCCCTTTTTTATCTGTTAAAAGATAACACTGTTTGCTTTACTGTAGAATGGCGCATATTCTTGTCTAGTACCGTGGTTGTCTATTGGTCAAACATGGCCGACTGTGGCCGTAGATAGTTCACATTCAACCTTCGTGTTGCTGTTTTTAACAATGTCTCAGTTGAAAGATTGTAATTTTTTTTAAGACCAGTAAGCAGTTAACTATAATGGTGATAAAGAACTCTAGCACAGAAACCGGCTAAAATGTCTTGACACATGTTCCGTGTCATTTTGATTAAGGTGCACACTGATCCATTTATTAATTGACTTGGACGGGGTCAGTGTGACCCTGTTCTGATTGTTTATTGTTAAAGAAGTAGAACATTGGACCCTATTTTGTGACGTCACGGGGGTCACTACGTCTGAGTGAAAACAGGCAGACAGGTCCGGAAATACTTTGGAGTTTGAAGGCTGGAAGGCATATCTTGAAGCAATGAACTCTTGACCCCAGAAGGTTCAGTGTGACTCCTGTCGTCTGCCTGTTGTTTTTTGTCTTCTGTGCGTGCTTAGGTTTAGTTACTTGGTTACCTGCAATGCCGATGAAACAAAAGCAAATAATTCAGTTAAAAACGCATTCCTTTCTTCGGACAAGTTTGAATTTCGCCTCTGACTAAGAAAGATTATCCTCTTTCACTTTTGTTGTTGTTCAAGAAGCCTTTTTGAAAGAGAAACATTATCGACGCGCATCGTATCTGATGGTGACATCTGTCCCTCTTCTGTTGTTTTGACAAGAATGAACATAAAGTCCAAGGAGCAAAACAGCCCCGGCAACGTGTATGCAGTTGTGTGATATTCTATGCATGAGAAAGCATGACCATGCTTCCAATCGTGACAACACTTTCAAAAAACACAGCGTTTGTTGAGTTGCACAACGCGATACTGCTGGATGCTGTAATTGTTGTATTAGAGATGTTGTATTCCAATGCCTTTTACGCATAAAAGCCACGACAGTTGTTATAATAAATAGCATAACAAAAATACCACTAAACCATATAGTTCTGAGCATGCGCGCACATGCCCAGTACTGCTTGTGTAGCTCTGAGCGTGCGTACTACTACTAAGAACTGTGAAAAGGACCCGTTCAAAATCCTCCCATTCAAGGCAATTCAATTCAATTCAAGTCATGTCGCGTCAATACTCAGAAAACGTACGGTGAGTTATACCTTCGATCAAGAACTCATTCAAAAAGTACTACATGTAGTAAAAGAAAATATGTCTTACGGTAACTTTCCAAGAGACCTTCACTGGGTTTGCAGAACATGTTTCACGACGCGTTTGGTCCAGCACTTCCACGGTGTATGTTCCCTCGTTACGCGGGTACGCCTTAATGGTAAACTCAAATGTACCCTTGGATATTAGATCATTCTCTTTCACAGACATCTTGGGGTGTCCTTCGTTCTCCTGCGTCAGGGTAATGGTCACCGGTCCTTTGAAAGCTTTGTAACTGACTGCAAACTTCCGTCCATGCCCTTGCTTCAAAGTTTTGTCTTCCATAATGGAATCAATAACAGGATCTGAAAACAACAATCATTATATTCAACTAACTATAATTATTTTGGGTGGTTAAAAACGGGCAAAGCAGTAATTTAGTAACAGAATAAAAAAAAACTTGTGCTCCAAGACGACGTTTTTTGAATTACATGCAAAACAAATTAAAATAAATAAATAATAATACATATATATAAAAAACAAGTTCATGAAGGAAATCTGAAGGTGTCAAGGACGAATTTGCCGTAAATCGTTGTACATGTACTAGACATGCATGCAATGGCAACCCGTGTAATTCTAACGTAAACACTGCACGAGAAGACGTCAAACAATGTAAAATACCTCGTGAGTTGCGCGAGTTAACGCCAGGCTCGCCTTCAGTGCCATTACAAAAATTAATATACATTTATATAATCTCCGTTTGTAGTCATTGTGGTCGCATGAGAAGAACTAGACCGCCTGTACTTACCCTTCTCTTCAGTCTCAAAGCACAGGCCAGAAATCTTCCGGGGCCATTTGAACTCCATGTAATCCGTAGGCTCTCGGGAGTTGCTGCCGCCCATTTTTATTAGTTTCGGATGCTTTCACGAATTCTAGTACCCTCTTCAGTTGGAAACTCCAAACACTTTGGTCAAAGTGATTGCAAGATTTCAGCCAAGGTTTCTTTATAAATGTTCTGGCCCTTTTTTCTTCCCCACCCCCTCCAGTTAGGTTCACGTGACTTTGGGGTGTGATCATTCTGTGCATTGATGTCATGAGGTGTTTTTTTTACGAAGTGAAAGTTATACAATCATGTTCCTCCTTGCTCCGGATGTGAAATAGTTAAAAAAAAAAATTAAATATGTTAATCTTTGATCAAAACAGTATAAATGAGGTGGATTTGGTCGATTTTAAACAAAGTTTATTTGGTTTGTTGAATAGATTCATCCATAATTGTGAATGGAATAATCGGTGTGGAATTGGTGTTGCCAAACAGTCATGCGGTATTCCCCGGTCTTTTATACAAGCTGTCAAAAAAAGTATCCTGAGGTAATGGTTGCCTATTGTCGATAGCCGAAGTTGTGGGATACTTGCGCAATGTTTGTCTGCTAAATTATGTTTAACTCTAAGTTTTACAATTCTCGTTCTTTCCCGAATGTTCAGTGTTCAGCGCCCTTAGCATTCAAACGTCACATCCCTTGGCAAAACCACTCGTTTGAAACCAGTGCCATTCGTTTCAAAACGCAAAGCCCTTATGCAAGACCAAATCAGTCATTCCAAACCCGGCACCAGGGAGTAATAAAAAAAAACACCCAGTCAAAATGCACAAGCAATCTACATTAAAAACTGGTTTTAATCTACATTAAAAACTGGTTTAACTGGCTTACATTCAAGAGATGAAATGAGAGTTGCTGAATCAGCAAAGGACTTCAGCTTGGCCTATCGGGTATCTCATAGCTAAATGGGTTTAATGTTAGCCTTAAAAAAAAGTATCATTCAACACCTTAACTCTGAATCGATGCTGCTTTAAATAATTTATTTAGTTGTGGGGGTGACGACCTCACAGTGTTTTTAACTCTTTCTGTTATTATCGGTTTTTGTCGGTTTTGAACCGATTTTTATCTGATTTTAAATGATCTGCAGTTTTTGTGAAACAGTGGAGTCAATGTCTGCATCATGTGTCACCAGTCCAGCTCAGTCTTCTTGAAGCCGTTATGAGCTGAACAAAGAAGAGGCTAACCACAGAGCTGGCTGGACACGTCAGATCAGACGCGCCATGTTTGCCTAGTAGAACGAGTGCTCAACAGACGACGACAACGACGATTCTAAACTGTTTTCTAAATAAAAAAAACATGGCGCAATTCTTAACCATGTGTGAAAGTATAGGCCCTATGATTCATTGGTTTTCCGGGCTCGGAAGTGACCTTGTTGGTCAGCGCATGCAAACAACCCACTGCCAGTACAAAGTAAACTGTTGTTTGTTTTCCCCCGTTCTGGTCTGGATCGACAGGAAACGACTGAGAGCGGTCCTGTAGTTTCGAACACCCCGTGCAACGGTCCAGATCCCCCAGTTCAGTTGTTACAATAGTGGGAAACTTGAGCATACCACAACATCAACCTCAGTTACTGCAGCACTACTTGTACGTACGTCTGCTCCATTGTGCTAACTCCATCAAAGGTATAAAATCTACATACAAAAAAAGTATGGCTGATAGTCAAAACACAGAGGGCACAGCGGGCCAACCCGTTGACTCGAGTGGCGTATTGTCTGGCGAGAGCAAGCCGTCTGAACCCAAACCCGGGACGGCAACGTACACCAGAGAGCCTTGTGAGAAAAGTGACAGATTGGGAATGGACCCACAGCTCATGGAAGATTACAAAAAGGGTAATGTTGACGTGGCTTGCAATCAGAAACTTAAAGACAGGGCTTGAGTTTGGGGCTGTTGTTTTGTAACATTAATTATAGATTATCTCTAACCTTTCAATGTATAGTCTTCTCTGTTTCAGTTTTTTACTAAAATGACGACAATTGTTCTATTAAAGAGTCTTTTTTCTCGCTAATTTCTTACGAACATTACTTTGAGAGACATGACCGAGAAAATCACGGTTTGTGTTTGTGGTTTACTATACAGTGAGCATTACAGTGGCTTTAATATTGTAGCCTTTTCAGTTTTTTAAGATTCGTTTGTGTCTTTCTGTATTGATTCTTCTGTGTCTGTGGGGTCTTTGTGAACCTTTTCATCTTTGAAACGGAAGTTTGCATAACCTCGTGGTATCTTTTGTAGACTGGTATAGACGACGAGGGACAACACTTGAACTCTTCGGCTATGATCCTCCCACGTGATAAGAAGTCAAGTGTGATTGTTGTCAGGAAAGCCAAGTGCTCGATATCGGTGAAACAATCACACATTGATCACCACGTGATGGTTGACATGGCCTTATTGCTGGCCCACTTAATACAGAGCGGTATTTACCTGTCATCAGAAATTTAAACACTAATGGTACTTTTCCAAGTTTTCCAAGTTTGATAATGAAGAAAGGGGCACATCTCACACCTTGGTCAGCTGTTTTTGCTACTGTTTGATTTATGATGTGGTAAGCATGACTTAAAATGTGAAACATCTCATAATTTCGACCAGTGCAGTATCTTGCCTGCCAGGAATGTCTTAATATACAGCGATGTTTAATGGTCAGGAGATCAACGAATTTTGCCATGAAAGTTTGATATGAAGAAATGGGGCACATCCCAAAATGTGTTCAGCTGGTTTTTGGTTACACTTTTTGATTTATAATGCGGTATAAATCCTGTCTTAAAATGTGAATCTTCTCGTAATTTCGACCATTGACGTATCTTGCCTGCCGTGAAATGCCGTGGAAGTTTTAATACACAGCGATATGGGGTCATTATCAGCAATGGCCGGTGGAGTCAATTGAGTTCAGGTAAAAAAGCACTGACACAAATTACAATAATGTAATTAGTTGAGACAGATTGCCCGTTATACCTGTTGAGACGGAATTTATGATGGAACAACTACCTCCAGCGTACCATGCGTTACACCCTAGTGTCTGACTATGTTCCCTTAAGACAGACTTGTCAGAGAGACAGACTCTCCTTCAGGTATAAATCAGTACAACCTGTCCATTTTACGTATTGTAATCTACGAGACAGTGAATCTGTTGATGGGGCTTCCAAACTAGAAAGTTAATGAGTGTGTGAGTTTGTTTAGGCATTCAAACCGGGGACTTATAACAAAAGAGGACGATAGGGTCCCCGATTGGAAAAGGTCCCCAGTTGGAAATCGTGTTCAAAACCAATGGGAGCTGTTGCTAAAAAGTTAGAGTACAAACAAAAGAGGGACAATAGGAGGTCCCCGATTGGAGGTAAATACACACTTGTGTGTGTGTGTGGGTGTGTGGGTGTGTGTGTTTCATTGTGTGAAGCAATTATGGTTAAGTGCCTTGCTCCAGGACACTTAGTGTCATGCCCGGGACTCGAACCCACACTCCTATGACTCAGCCACCAGAGCTTGAGTCCGATGCACAAACCACTCGGCCAAGACACACCACGACTTACAAACAAAAACAACTTATCGGAGGGACCAAACCAGTGTAACATGTCTTGTACTTAAAACCCAACTGACAGAGAGTTATGAGATAATTTATTAACATTATTAAGAAATAATCCATCATACAATCATATAAATATAATATCAGTACACTAAATATGAATCAGCTGTCGTGGGACTAATGTGTAGATACATGTAGATGCTCTCACTCTGTAAAAACAAGAGGAGATGTTGTACACAATAAGCTGTCTTGCCCCTGTGTATAAAATGAGATTGACTTTGTGTAAACACAGGGTAGCATAAAACATAGGCCGGTGTACAGTTTGTACCAGTTGACCTTTCACCCTTTCACCTTTACATTAACGATATTTACAATAGTATTGCCCACTTTCTCCAGCCACTCGCTGAACCACCCAAAACACAATTGAGACCGAGACACACTGCCTTTTCAATTATTTTACATCAATCCAAATTAAGACTAATGTAAGATTGAGGAAGTCATTAATCACTCCAACCAATTTTTAGTTATGAGAGGTTTTCCTATGTTGGACTTTATCAAGATGGCTCTAGTGGCTGATTTGTCTTGCTTCCGGTGTGCAGTTACATGCATGTGGATACGTCTACTGATGATTCTCACACTCAAGTCTTTGATGTCAGTTGTAGAAAAACAAACGGTTGTTAGGTTGGGGTCTTTTACTCTCTTAAATGTAAAACGGTGGAATTTTTTCTCTCTCGCCCGAGTGATGTCGTGTTGGCTTTTTTGAGAGCGACACTCACTGTGCATCACATCTTTTGAGTTATGTCGGAGCGAACTTCACTCTTATTCAAGTTGAAATTACCCGTTTTTCACTCTAAAAAGAGTTGTCCGCCATATGGCTCTTTGCAAGAGTGGTATGGCGGACAAAACGAGTGGTTTTTCCTACTGTTTTACATTCAGCAAGTATTGTGTTCTTATACACAATGTTTTGAATGGCTAAGAATCATGTGCTATCCATTTTGTTTGCCTCCATTCACTGGTATATCTTTTGTGTACAAACATCATTTAGGGCATTCAGGTTGGCTCAGTGGTTTTCTTTCCCTGCCTTTCACCTTTGTGACCCCAGTTCGAATCTCGGACTGGAGCCTTGCATGTGGATTGGGTTTTCAGTCCCTACCTGATTGCGTGGGTTTTCCCTTTTTGAGGTTTTTCCCCCACGTATAAAATTGTGATTTCTTCATCATCTTCTCTACACAGGTATCTTCAGGCCTACGGGTCACAGTGCTAAGTCGCTGTTGAGGGTCCCTTGGTTTCAATACCAGAATTTCATATAAAGATCATTATCTGTTTATTATTTTTATTTTAAATCTTTAGAAATACAATGAATAAAAGTTGAACAGGGGCTGTCATGGAAATACAAAAGTATAAAAACTTCCATCGAAAGATCTGTACAACCAGACGATAAAAATGTATTAAATTCAATGTATTAATAAAATGGATTGGCTCACAATTTGTTGTTAGATAAAATTGCTCAGGGTTATACAAACTTAAACAAAAAACAATCTAAAAACCTGCCAGAGGTACATCACCCTCAAAACGCCCTCAGAAATATAACAAAAATAACTGCATGAAACAGGAATAAAAAGAACCCCCAAAACCAAACCAAGAAGCCAAAACCCTCCCTCAGCTTCATTCAAAATGAATTAAAACCCTCCAAATGACGAATAGGGTCATCGTTGGCTTGTATTGTATTTGCCAAGCTTGCCACAGTTTATTTTATGCGGGGTGTCAGCTTGATGATTTATATATAAATTATGTCCTGTTTGTCATTATTGAACATCGTTGCCATCTCCAAAATTATATTCCGTAAGTCTGACTTTTAGGATAATGGTACTGCAAGCTCTCAGACACTACTAAAACATGCATACCAATCGTTGTGTCGAAACAATATTTTCTAAGTTGGATTACCATCAGGTGGACACTTGTGCCCTGTTTGGATTCGGTGTGAACAAACAGATTTACCCAAACCAAGTAGTCTCCTAGTACTGTGTTCACCATACTCAAAATGGCCGATGGGTGATTCTAGAGTATATGGGAGACTCTACCCAAAAAGGAGTTATTAGGGTAAGGGGCCTCATTAGAAATATGTACCCTTGAACACATTTACCCTTCGCGAAGCCGTGCACTATACTCATGCACAATACTTCGATTGTAAGTATCAAGAGAAGAAACATGGACGACTGCATGTTCAGTGCACATGGCCAAGTACTCGTGTTGGCCACAAACGTATGGAGGCTTGTTTGCCATCCCACGGTGGTATAAACCGGGCCGTGTGCAGAGCCCAGTTACAGACATGTTCGACTTCTTGGGTTAAATGCAAAACAAGCTGTCTGCGTTTCCCATTAATTCAATTCATTCTCCACATTTCTGTTATACCAAGGTCATAACCCTGGTTTTAACACACAATACAAAAATACGATGCATTGTATTTACATTGTAGTTCCACCGTGCCATAACCTTTGTACTTATGCAAAGTGGTTTAATAGGTCTCTGGTCGTTAGTACTATTTGTGTACGTGTCAAAGTGTATCAAATGGTGGCGCCCTTCAATGTTAGTGGTCTGTCGCGCTCAATGTTTTTTTTATTTTATTGTGAAGTGATCTTAGATAGACTGGTCCCGGTCCCTACAGCGTTTACGTTTTGACTGAATATAGGGACCGGTAGCAGGTATTAATGAAAATAAGCATATACCTGGCAGATTTCTGCCAGGTATATGCTTATTGGAATTAGCCTCTATATCTACGTAATCCCACAATGCAATGCGGCCTTACACAAAACGTGATGGACACATAGTCTCCCATCGTGCAGACCACGAGGTAGAAATTATGCTAGTTTAAAAGATGTTTTTCTAAAGTAAGCTTGAACTTTAATGTTGAAGGTTGGTTCACTATGTCTGGGCATGGATGAAGGGTCCGGGTGAAGGGTTACGATGCACACGTGTGCTAGTGTCAAACAACAACATGCACACGTCACGAGCATAGCCAACGGCATCTCTAAAACTAGAAATTTATTACTGCGCCCGCGCAATTGAGGGTCTATCAAAAGCGCCATATCGGTAGTAGCTACCGGTCCCTATAATACAGACAGAAGACAACGATGTAGGGACCGGGAACCAGTCTATGATTTTAGATTCCTTTTATACAAACGTCACCTATAACCCTGGCAGAGACACAGTATAAACATACGATGTATTGTACTGCCATGGTAATACACTCAGCCACGTACATGTATAACCTTTCTCGTGCAGAGTGGTGTGACGTCTGGTCGTTTGTACAATGTGTGTCTGCTTGAAGTGTTTCAAACGGGGGCGCCCTCCAATGCTAGTGGTCTTAGGGGCCGTTTATTTGTTATTTTATAACGAATGTGAAGTAGTTTGGAAAGTCTGCAGGTAATTCTAAGCAATTTGTGTTTCATTTAGTCTTACAAAAGATATATTATTTTATAATGAACCCCATGCCAAATATTTTGCCATAAAGATTCATAATATTAATAATGAACCGATTTTGAAAAAAGTTCCACACCGGAAACAAAACGCTCCTCTCCTAAAACACATATTCAAAAAGTTCATAGAATTTCTATTGAAGTCAGTTGGGCAAGAGTTTAAACCTACAACAATTACTAACTTCTTGTGTGAACTAGGGACCCTCAGTAACAATGATACATGTACATGAAGTTGATATCGGAATCCGTAAAATGTGCATCGTTCAAGCAATTTGTCATGCATGCAATGGGAGACTGGTCCTTTTCGATTGTTCTCAGCGATGAAAACAATGGAAAAGGAATGATCTGTGGGACGCCCGCTATCGTCTCAAAAGTCTCCCATTTAAAACTGGCAGGTTGGTTCCCCAGTAATTAGTACAAAGCATTTTTCTATCTTATTCTTTTGTTCTTTTCTTTCCCCCTTTTTTTTAAATTGTTTTTTTTTATTGTCCTATGCGTCAACCTCCATCTTCTTGCTTTATTACTGTTGCTTCGCTTTGAGAAAATCTCATATAGTTCTTCAATATTGTTGTTTTTAGTTAGCCCTGCTCGATTGATATGTTATTATGTTCACACGATCTTCTTATTTTCTTCTCTGTTTAGGACTTGCCAAAATGAGCGGTGAGAAAGATACCACAAAGGATGAAGCACCCGGGAAGCAGTAATGGTGAAAGTGGTGCCGGGTAGCCAGGGAACAAGACCTTGATCCTTAAAACACGGTGTCCTGATTGGTTCACAGGCATCAGTGTCTGGAATGTCGTTGGAGATTGTTACTGAATGTCATGCCATGGTGGGAAACTGCTCTCGATCGGCTGTTAGTCTTATTTTCTACAATTTAATTATATCAATAATTTGTATGTAAACTACAAATATATACCGGGCGTTAGCATGAAGCAAGCCAAAGGTCTCGTAAAAAAGTTACGTTATTACATAAGAAAGATTTTGGTGCTAAATAAAATATGACAGGTGCTTTTCCAAGCATTGATTTCGTGCCAGAATATGAAAGGTCCTTTGAGAACAATTCAGTAAAGCAGTTAATTGGGACTTTGTGTACTGACTCAAAAATAGAGCAGGACCCGGAATCCGTGTCAACAGGCCTTATTTTTTTTTTACTGCAAGAGGGCGCCCTCTTTGGTAGATTGGGGTCAAACCATAGAAATAGTGTGATGAACCAGGAGCATTTAGAATCCTAATAAATCAGTTCATATTCAACCTTTGAGGTTTTGTTTTATTGACAGTTTTACAATGTAATCAGCGTAAGAAATTTGCTTGGAAAGTTTGTATTTTTGAACGTTTTAAAACTATTCGTGTACTTTCAAAACGGAATTAGTATTGCGCCCTCTTGATGTCAAAAATACGGCCTATTCTGACCCCAGGGATTGTAGAGTGCAGTATACGCGCCGTTTTTCAAAGCTGTTTGACCTTTGTATGCTTGTTGGTTGGGCGGCTTATCTTATGTTGGCATTTATAGGGTTCGGTCAGCATTGCTATTCTTTCTACTTTATTAATCTGATTTCAGCAAAATTGTTATTAGACTGAACAGTCTGTGAAATTCTAAACCATATGTAGGTGGCACCTTGTCCTACTTCGCTCCAAGGGCCAATGGTCGTGTATTGGTTAAAGTCCACACTGTCCTCCTCTGCTGGTCCATTGAAAAACAACTCATTAGATTGCCCTTTTGGGTATACCCTTTGTTTTGTAAATCTTCTCTCTTTGTAAGTAAACGCATTAAACAAAGCAGGTCTGGGGAACTGGGGTACGTAGGTCGAGCCCTCCAAGACCTCACCCCCTTGGACGTACCACAAGCCTCATCTGACAATAGACCGATCCATTAAGCTCCGCCCACTGTGCTGATGCACTGTACGCACTAACGGGGTTTGTCGGACTTTTGGTTGCGCAATCACGTCCGTGATTGGTCGACACAGCAAGGGCGGGGCTTAATGTATCGGTCTATACCACTCATGCGTAAATGCAGGGGTTTACATTCCGTCAGTAAGCTCAAAATGAAAACCATTTGACCTTTACCTCGTCGTTAAACGTGTTGAGAAACATTATCCTTTGTTTATTGAAATGTTTATTATCATTAAACACTTATTAAAACAATGTTGTAATGTAACTTCTGAAGTCTCTGTTCGGCTTGTTAAAACCTTATTCTTAAACAGTTTTATGAATTCAAAGTTTCAACGTGGTATGGTTATAATGGAGTGCAAAATATTGGAATGAAGACATTGCATAAACAGCACGTCGTGTGCCCGGCAAAGAGAAGGCAAAAAAGATTGTGTAAAATTGTGGGGTTTTTTTTCACGTGTAGAGAACTGGGTGTAAAATTGAAATGTTTCCTGGTCATTCAGTAGTCATTGGTGGAAATTAGAAAATTTCCGGGAATAATCAGCGGCGTACCTAGGGTAATTTTTTTTCACACTTTGCTTAGCAACTAAGAGTGATTCGCTGTTAAGATCAATCTTAGCTCTTTGTGCAATCGAGCCCTGGTCACCTCTTCCTGTTTACGGAAGATTTGACATCTATTAATAAAAATAACAACTGGATTTATATAGCGCCAAATTGCCAAAGGGTTCAAGGCACTTAAAGGGGCCGTGTCGTCATGAGCACAGCGAGTCTGTGGCTAGACTGAATTATGACCCCCTAATCTGTTATTGCACGCACACGCGCGCCAGTGGTGGTCACATCAAAGAATAATAATGACGGCGCCCTTTGTGATATGACGGTCGAGGTGGGCGCGTGCAGTAACTGGGTGATTGAGAGTCCATGTTTCTGGGCCCAGAAACAGGCAGACTACGATCGTGACGACACAGCCCCTTTAAGATGCAAACAGGAAAAGACATAAATACAAGGAGGAAACAAACCAGCTAAGATTGAGGGTAGAGATGGGTCTTGAGAGCAGCTTTAAATGACCGAAGACAGGGGTTAGAAATCCTAATTGGATGGGGAAGGCTAATCTATCAATAATATTGAAGCTAATTATGGTGTGAACCCATTATTTTGAAATAATTATTGTCATTCATTGCTTTGTACGGAAACAGAGCTCGATCGCAACAAAAATTCTTTTTTGCAACTTTGGTTTAAAATGATGAGAGCTAACTAACAATTTATCATATTATTACCATATCGTGTGCGTACTTTTTGTAATTGTGCGCATTGCGCCGATCAGCAGTACAGACATTTCCATCAAAGCATAGCTGCATCCTGAGCAAGAATTTGTGCAAGCTATCAGCCCATCCCAGCAGTCTTGGTTGAGACCGGTGAGGCCGTGCGAAATGAACAGGATTCCAGAGTCTGTGGTCGATGGTTGATAAACAAGAGGGCGCTATTTCGAAAACACATCACAGACTTAGAAACCAAGTCTATTTTTCATAAAATCCGTAGCTGCTCACGAGTTAAAATATGCAAACGCGATTTCTCTATCAACGGAAACGCAGTTCATTTGATTTCACAGTCTGAAAAGAACTGAAGAGCATGTTGGGAACCGTTACTGAACAGCCCCGTCCATCACCACCACCACCGGAGGCAACCGAATTGCACCGGACGGATGCACGGGTTACGGACCGTGGAGTGGAGAGGTTGGACGGCGGCGGTGGCGACACGATTCACGCTGACCTGGAGGTTTTGAAGCACACTGATAGAGTGACGGTACAGCAGACCGTGGAAACTGTTGGTAAGCTCTTTCGAATGTAGGCTCCTTTTTAATTTTAAATGTATTTGAAACTTGAATGTATTCAAGGCCAGTCATGTGGGTCCGCAAACATTTAGGCCGGCGACCTTCAGACAAACCTTCCCGCACTTAACTTCAACCTACCCGCCGATTGCCTGCCGATTGAAACCCCGGCCCTGCATGCTCCCAGTGGCGGCGCTACGTGAGGTGGGTATTTTTGTGCCCCCCCACAATTTTCCCCCAGTTCCTGCCCCAATTAGTCGCCTGTGCCCCGAAATTGAGTTTAACTGCTTTTCAGCAGTAAAAAATTACACTATATTTGTGTTTGACCCCCCGTAAAGTTAAGCTTGCCCCACTCTTGCCCCCCCCCCCGATTAACAGATCTGGTGCTGCCGCTGCATGCCCCAGAGGTACGTGCCATTGAAATCAAGCTGATCTCATCAGGAGTAATTATCCATATAAGCAGTTTTCATTATTATATTTATGGGTAATTGCATTAAACTGATAAAAGATTTTAAAATAGATATTGTAAAGCAATCTTTGTTGCTGACGGACAATCGAAAATGTTTTTTGTTGCGCTTCTTAAAAAAAGTTTTGCAGCCCACGGGGGGGGGGGGGGGGACGGGGTCGCGACCCACAATAGTGAGCGGTACCTTGTATTAGAGCCAGCTTTCAAAATTCTATATGAGCCTTTTTTCTTAAACGATATTAAGATTATTAAAAGCATTACCTCAATTTTGGGTAGTTTATTTATTTATTTTTTTCTTTTATTTGGACGTGTTTGCGCGATATATGAAAAATTGCAACTGAGTCTTTGACTCAATATACAGCACACATGGTTATATGGACAATAATTACTAATTTTGAAGTGATAAATGAATAACAAAACTGTGGTCTTTTGCACCTTTTATCAGGAAATGTTTCTCTATTATTGGAAGGTTTATGAAGAATTGGAATTTCGTGCACGCTTCATATCAGGCTTATATTGATTGAAGCAATTGAAATAAGCAACTTGATGGTTCTTCAATTGCTGTTTTCTCGACTTCGACAATTAGACATACATTTTTGTTTTGAGAAACAGTGTGAAGAACTTCACAATCGATGAGCGTTCAGGCTGCAACTTGTCCTTTCAATCATTCTTCTTGATAATTACCAATCTGTTACTTTGCTTTCGTTGTTTTTGTTCACCTTTTGTTTTGAACCCAAATTGATCTATTGTTCAATAAAAGTGAAGTGGAGATGGGTACAATTCAATTAACAAAAGAAAAAAAACACCTCTGAGCCCCAACATTCCTGAGCTTGGATAGCTGTTGTTGTAGAGATACATTGTTTACACACCACTTCATACCGTTGGTTTAGGTGAATAAACCCTGCGTGTTTACACATTTCCCATTCAAAAAAAGCTGTACTTGCGAGGGATAGTCCAGATGACCTAAATAGGAAAATCTGGCTCCCACATATTCGTATATTACGGGACATGAGTTCTGAAAGATTTGATTGTGTTGCTGAAAGGGTGGTCGTCAACGAAGCTCTAAATTTGTCATAAAATTTCCAATAATTTCTTTTGTTTCAATCAACATTGTAAGATTCGCATAATATCCTGAACAAGAATACCAATATATCTCTCCAGTTGAACTAAAATTTAGTACTAATTAATTTGAAGGGGGGTGTAATAAATTAAATTTTGCGTTCATAATTCCTAAAGAAGAAAGATTCGTCTTTGTTTAAAAAGAAATGTGTTTTACAAGTATTTTATATTTATATTCTTTTCGTAGGAGCTGGCTGTGACGTCACTAATACCTACATTTTGACAACAGATAAGGGAGAGCAGCTGTTTCTTGCAATTGAAGGTGAGTTTGTAAAGCTGCTCTAGCGAAATAAGTGTACAACAACAATGTCGATAACAACTGAAACAAAGACTTTATTTACCATTTACATAAACAAAAGCGTGCGGGGGTTATAATGCGTGTCGTGGCCGAGCGGTTTAACGCATCGAACTCACGTTCTGGTGGCTAACTAATTAGGGAGTGGGTTCGAATCCCGGTCATGACGGTTGTGTCCTTGAGCAAGACACTTTACTATAATTGCTTCTCTTCACCCAGGGGTAAATGGGTACCTGTGAGGGTAGAACTGGTGCTTGTGATTGATTTAGCTTGGGGCGCTACATACTTGACAGCATAGGCTGCATGCTCCCCAAGGAGCTGAGATGGGTTAAGGAATGAAATAAATGGCCCAATGACCAGGTGTAATAATGTTGGGGCGCCATGAGCGTCATTGAGTGACAGATTTGAGCGCTATATAAGACGCCACAATTGCTATAATTATTATTATTCATAATAAATGCAAAGGTAACCTCTGTCTAAAAGTCAAAGTTGCTTTAAAAAAAATTATTTGAAACTTCGTATGGTGTAGAAAGTAAGTAGTAGGTTTACGTCTAAGTGAAACTGTGAAACGTGCGCGTAATAACTTGGTTATTCCATTTACTGCTATAGTCATGACGACGCAGCCCCTTTAAATTCACTTAATGCACGAAATAAAAAACCTACTGGGTTCTTCAAGTTCCTTTTTTAATTTTTGTTTTCTTTCTATCGTTTATGTTAAGATCACATACTTCCGTTAGGGAGATACATTTCTAGCACATTCATATGAAACAATGACTACGCGGTGTCAACCAACAATGATTCATCACTTTTTCAATGTACTTTTTTTGAGGATGTCTACAGTATCGTTACCTGTTATTTAAACACAAAAACTTAAAATATTAACAATTTAGCAGCAGTCACAAATTCCATAGTGCATACCAGTATGAATACAGTATGAAGTTCTGTTAAACTTCAATTGTAACGTTTGAAGTTTTAATAAGACAAGTAAATTTTGCTTTTGTTTTTCTTATAGAAACGTCATGTTGTTCCAGATTTTGGTGCGGCCCAGCCCGGTCTTTCCGCATCTCCCTCCGGAATCAGAACAGCGATGACGCCATCGTGTTCGTCCGTCCAATACGATGTGATGCTTGCTGCTGCCCGTGTTGTATGATGAGACTTATGGTCCAGACTCCAGTCGGTGACGTCATAGGTTACGTCAAACAAACGTAAGATCTTCGACATCGATAAATCATCTTGGTTTCCTCACGCGCTCAAATCAACGTAACGGTTACCAGAGCGAGGTTGGGAGGAGATTAGGCTGGTCTTTTTGTTGTTGTTATGAATACCGTATCAGTATATACATGTTTACCACTTGCATTCAGGCAACTTGACCTACTTTATTATGTGCAAAGCGATCATTGTTGGGAAGAGTTCAAATGCACTTCAACTTTCAACTAATATATTGTACTTCGACCTTAAATGAATAAAATCAGTAATATTATGACAGGTAATGGATGATTAACCTGCCAAATTATTGAAATTATTATTATTTGAAACTCCAGCTCAACATTGGTAATTTGACTGTAAATACTTCCATTCTTTGAACAAATCAAGATAATTTGTAATAACCAACCTGTAAAAATGTCAGCTCATTTCGTTGTTTCATTTGCGGGGAAAAAGGTAAAAATACATTCATCCCTTTTGTACGCATTCTTACAGGCAGCGTTTTCGTCTCACTGAGGAGAGAAAACTAATTTTGGATTTTATTTTATTTATTATTTAAAAACAATAAATATTTAAAGGAAAGTTTTCTACCATAGTTATCTTTATACCATGTAAGGTACATGTAAATGTCTGAGCATTATTTTATGTTTTTCTTCTTACCGATGTTGAGCTGGGGCTTTAACCGCAAGCGCGCACGTGGGCAGTATCTGGGTGAGAGTTCATCTTTCCGTGCACAAACCACAGGCCTGCTATAACCATGACGACACATCCCCTTTAAGGGATATTTCCGCTATGCTACCATCTGATTCGATCACATACAATTTTCCCCCATCAAGCAGTTGGAGTCTTTTTGGCGTTGTGTTGAAGATCGATGACGCGGATAAGAATCCTTTGATGTCACTTCGGACGCCTTGCTGTCCATGCCGGTGCTTCAGAGACATCGAAGTACAGGTACAGCATGCCAAAAACACTCTGCATGGTTTATTACTTTAATGTTTGACACCGTCTCACACCATGGTCGTGTCGATGATACGGTGGATTTGCTATGGCATCCCGGATAAATATGAATTAATCATGCTATCAGGTACAGTTTGCAAACTTCCATCCCGTCTTACCAAAGCTGAAGAAGGTACTTTTTGCAAACCATTTACTAGGAGTAGAGATTCTAAACGTATAGAGTTATATACATTAACAAGAATGGGGAGACCATAGACGAAAACAATATGAAGAAACCTGTTTAGTTTATGAGTGTCTTGAAAGCTAGGTTGTTTAGATAATAACTAAATAATGAAATAAAAGACTTGTGAACTATTCCTGAATGTTTTGACGTGTAGTGTCCAAACGGCGTTGTACACCGGACTGAAGTTCTGATGACCGAGTCACCAGAGGTTGCGGTTCGACTCCCGTCACGGCATTTGAGCAAGATACTTTAGTGTGATTGATTGTTATTCACCAACCGTTTTATTTTCTTCTTTTTTTCTTCTTTCTGTGACTGACTGACAACTTGTTGCCCAATGGGTCGCCGGGGCTGCATAGTCCCAAGGAGTCGAGACGTTTCGGGGTGTTTATAATTACAGTGTTAGGGATTTTGATGGTTTGAAAGTGTCCATTGTTATATCGGCAGGTAGAGTGCATCGGGAACGATGGAGTAGGGTTGATTCGCAAGCAGTGGGGATCGAGGAAACAAGATGTGAACATGGACCACGAGACGTTTAATATAGACTGTGAGTTAGATTGGTTGTCAGCTTTATATTAACGTCGTATTAAATTTGTTGGGTTGTTGTGCATTTTTTTAATCCAGTTGCTACCGATGCTTTATCCCACGAAGCAAGTTTTCAGAAAAGTATTTTTTTGGCACTATTTGCCACTTCCAAACACCTCTTATTCATTGTTTTGTTCCTTCATTTTGTCACATTCAAGTGTTTCGATGCTATGCATTGTAGAAACAGGTAGGCCATGAGTTAAATCTGACGAGTACGTCATGTAACTAGTATCAGTTCAAACAGGCTGTGGCTTTATTTTACTACCAACTTAAATTGTTTGATGACCATTTTTGGGTCGGTCTTTTTCATTTTTTCCCCTAGTTCCTCCTGGTCTGGATACGAAGAGTAGAGTACTTCTGATTGGTGCAGCCTTCCTCATGGTAAGAATAAAACTCATTAGGAAGAGTCTATAACTCTTATTGATAATATCAATATCAAGTGACAAACCACAAGGGAACTGACTGGGCAGTTGTAAATCAATTTTGGGTGAACACGGAAACATTTAAAAAGAAAACGGGGTTTGAACTTACGACCTCCGGGCTTACGAGCCAGTGTTCTACCAACTGAGCTATCCAGCCCTAATGTTGGCGGTCTTCCTATTAATCAATACCTTCGGTATACGAGAGCATCGCTATACGAGAGCATCGGCACGGACTCGGATGTTGCTGGTTCAAATCCCGTTCTAGCCGATGTGTCCTTTTTACCCCCAAATCTCTTTTCAAAATGATAAACAAGACTCAAGATTTGAAATGAGAATTAGATACAATGTAACAGATAATGGTTGCAGAATTGTTCTCCCTCGTGGTTTTCAAGGCACACTTTCCTTGTTAACCTCTGAATTTTATTATGGTGTGAGACTACATTACAGGGTCGACCAAGATGTTTGTTATTTTAAGTGATCCGTAAAATAATTGGCGCAATCATTATGAATGGATGAGTTCGCGTTACAGTTGCACGGAACAGACCGCGCTCGGGCTTCGAACTGTAATTTTGGAGAAAATATTTGGTTCCCACGTAAACCGCTTTAAGGTGTTAAGGAAACAAAAACGCGCACTTAATTGGATCGCAACGTTCGAATACGCGCGACTTACATAGCCCATGTACCTGATATACCACGCCCACTACGAGCCCGCCCCAATGCTCCTATATAATAACACAACCTTTCTCTCTTCGGAAGTACCCCCACCAATAAAATCCTCTCAATACCGGGAAACTTTTGAACAATAGGTAGCAGATTTACCAGGTAGCCTAAATTGTCCTTTACGTAGTTATGAGCGTAGTTATGAGTCTGTTGCCACCTAGCGTCCACAAAAGTCACCAATTCCTGAGAATTATTCCCAGAACACAGTGAAGACACTTTGGAGAGGGGTGGGGGAGGGTGGGGGGAGGGGGGGGTCACCATTGCACATATCGATCATCAGATGCTGATGTCCTTCAGGGTCTCTCCCTATGTGTGGGTTCGTTTCTTACATTTAACACTTGACATTTACCTCGCCATCTGTGCTGTTTCATGATTGTTTTTTATAGGTAAGATTAATAATAGCACAGGGACACGTATGTAAACCTTAAAATGTCCTAATATAAATTGAATAGATACATGAAATAGTAAACGATCGGGGTCACGGAATTGAGGTTTTCTGTCATACAGATTTGGTGTGTGGAGTAGATATTTGGGGCTAAGTTGATTGCAATTGTGGACATGACCGAAAACAATAGCAAAGGTCGCAATGAGGCGTAGATTTTAATCATTTTATTCGCCATTCTCGGCACCTGGTTTTTCATGAAATACAATGCTTGTTGTTGTATTAGACTGATAAATCTGATCTCATTGTAAACAATGATTCCGGTCTAACTTTTCCAGTGGGAAAAGCTGAGAAAAATTAATCCTGTTTTTTGGATTGGCCGTTGCTTGGCTTGAGGTTTGGTTTGTAGTACAAAAGAACATTTTTATTTCACAATGTTGTGTAGAGAACAGTGTGAAACCAGTCAAGACGTTTGACTTCTCCCAAGAAATTGACTGTGGATTTACACCAGTCAAAATTATGTTTAGATTTTGTTTTATCCTTGTTTTATCCTTGATTTAATGCCACTTTTTATGCTCCTTGATCCGATGGTCACTTATGTGATTCCATTGTGGTTATTTGTTTGTTTAAAATCTTGATTAGCGACAAATTGACATCTTAATCGATTGCAATCAGTGGATTTAGTATTTGAGTTCGATTTTGAGTAAGATATCAATTAATTAACAATTCCAGAGGTTTCAGTTTTTCTTGATCTTCAAAATATACTTCTTAGTTCCTTACATGTGATAATAATGTCAACAGATGATTTTGTTGAGTATCTGGTTCTATTCGGTGTGCATTGCTGGTGCTCCATTCCTATTGCTCCGGTATACCGACTAGATATTAAAATCGACGGGTCACTCTTTATACCCTTTCTTCCCAAGTCCGAATGCGCCTGTGATAAAAACTCAATTATATACACCCATACCTCACGGGAACCAACGAAAATGTACAGAGAGCAACCTGTGTGTGCTTCGATCAGAGAAAACTGGGGAAAATATAGACCGTGTCCAAATTGATGGCTATGGCAGTGTCACTGGCTGGATCGCTGAAAAGATCTATTCCTCAACGTTGTCACTGCAGCCAACAGAACAGTAGATGAAGTCACTTGATTCGGATGCGGCCTCAAGACCGCCATGTTGTTTGAATGTAGCACGTTCTGTCCAAGCCGGGATATCAAGCACATAAAGTGAGAACTGTACTTGAATTTCGCAACATGATGCATTTCAAAACAGAGCAAAACTCACTCGATGCTATCGTTAACATCAACTCCACCCCAATCATTGTCAGATCGGAGTTCACCTTGACTTCATCAAGTAACACTAGAGTTACTATGAAATCAAACTAAAACTACGTTAGATCGGGGTTATCATCACATTAACCCCAAGTAACGCCAGATGACAGAGTTACCATCACCTCAACCCACGTTAGATCAGGGTTATCATCACATTAACCCCAAGTAACGCCAGATGACAGAGTAACCATCACCTCAACCCACGTTAGATCAGGGTTATCATCACATAAACCCCAAGTCACGCCAAATGACAGAGTTACCATCACCTCAACCCACGTTAGATTGGGGTTATCATCACATAAACCCCAAGTAACGCCAGATGACATCAGAGTTACCATCAACTCGACCCACGTTAGATTATGATTAACATCACATCAATCCATCGTAACGCAAGATAAGAGTTACTCCTCGGCCCTAAACGGCATACGATAGAGTCATTGTCACCTCGACCCCAAGTACCGCTAGATAAGAGTTACCATCCTATCAAGCCATGTTATGTCAGGGTTAACATCACATTAACCCATCGTAACGGTTGATAAGAGTTACTCATCCACCCTAAACGGCATACGATAGAGCCGTTGTCACCTCGACCCCAAGTAACGCCAGATAAGAATTACCATCACATCAAGCCACGTTATGTCAGGGTTATCATCACATAATAACCCATCATAACGGTTGATAAGAGTTATCTAACATGTTAGATTATGGTTATCAACTCACCACCACCAAGTATAAACGCAAGATTAGAGTTACTCCCCTAAACGGCATACGATTAGGGACACCATCACCTCGTCCCCAAACCGTACGATACAGTGATCATGACATATCGAAAGTAACGCTTGTCCGGTATTGCGAACTAACTGGCATTCAACCCCCTGTGCTTTGTCCGCACTCAGATACCACACGAAACGTACGTGCGTTTTTGGATTGGGGCAGATTTCACGGAGCTACTCACGCGCACACAAAATTGCTAACCACTAAAGGATTTGCTAAGCAAGGACAGGGTACCAGGCATT
Source organism: Marthasterias glacialis (assembly GCA_911728455.2). Lineage (NCBI taxonomy): Eukaryota > Metazoa > Echinodermata > Asteroidea > Forcipulatida > Asteriidae > Marthasterias > Marthasterias glacialis. Next base: position 17,031,809 of record OU452233.1, read on the forward strand.
TTTTCAAGTGGCTAGCCTGGTTCCCTGCATTTTTATTGCTTAGAAAATCGATGTACTTGGCAATATCGTCTGCTCGTGGCAGATCTGTGGAATGTGAACCAGTACAAAAACACCACGTACACCAGGAGGTTTTGGCTATTATAAGAGCACTATGAAATATTGACTTGGTGTGAGTTGTGGGACATGGTTCTGGGAGGAACTGGTCGTGTTAACAACTCGACGGCTGGATCTGCATGCTGTGGTCGTCTTTTTCGAGAATGTCGAACTCGGATGCCGGAACGACTCTCGCAGCGTGGTGAGGGACACAGACTGTACGGTCGATCGGCTCGATGAACCGCGGTGACGGGAAACTGGGAACTGGATACTGGAAAATGTTTACGTGGTGCGTGTGTACTCACCCCCGCCGGTCTGTTGTTGATGAGTTAGGGGAGAAAAAGTGAGATGGGACTTGGAGGGACCCGTAAGGGACGAGTTAGAGAGCCGTATGTGAAGAAGATCAACTGCCGGAGAAGTGCAAGCAACGTGGCGATGATGTAAGATGGAAGCCTACGTCTTTTGAAACCCCGAGGCGTTCCAAGATTTTAATAGCCTCTTCAATAATGCATGTGGGATGCCATGCCTGGATGGTACAAGCGTCAAGTTATGTGGGAGTTCGAGGAAAAGTTGACCGATCCAATTTGCTTTGATGACTGTGCGACCTTTTAAGCTTACCTTGATTCTGGATAGGAAGTTACGCCATGTTCACCTAGTTCAAAGACTATACCTTTTGCGTGCCAGCGGACCTTTGAAACTGCAGGAAATCTTATGGAGGTCAAACCGCCGGTCATCCCACGAGGCACTTAGAACCGGAGTGTAAGAGTTACGGGGACTAGAGCCAAAGTTAACGCTCTCAGAAGTTAGTGGGATAACTGCTCCTTCCCAGTGGCGTAACTAAGAGGGGCTCGGGGGGCACTTGCGCCCCCCACTAATTGATGTCTGTGCTCCCCCCCCCCGTGCCCCCATTTGAAATCTGGACTTCTGGATTACCAGAGTCAAATGTTACATTTTGTAAGCTTTTATGGAGTAATGTCAATGTTTGTTTGTTTGTTTGTTTGTTGGGTTGTTTGTTTGTTTGTTTGTTTTTTGTAAAATATTTTTCTGTGTACACGTAGACTGTGTATTTGTTTTTTTCGGATCATTTTATAAAAATAGTAAACGGCAAAACAAGAGCACTGAGAAGGTACTTGTTTAGGAAAAGTTAAAATTTTTAATTAGCTGGAAGTGCCCCCTAAAAAAAAATGGTGCACCCCTTTGTGCCCCCCTAACATTTTAACCTAGTTTCGCCGCTGCTCCTTTTTCGTTACTCAGAAAGACATGTTAATGAATAGGTTGCTTTATAGAATTCTGGAAAATATTCAATAGCTTACTTTGATATACGGTCTGGTACCCCTCTATCCGGGCATGATGTTGAGAGTGGTTTACAAACTTCAGTTCACTCGGGTTAATACAGTTCATTAACAATTTGGCCATAAGACGTAAGACATAAGCCATAAGAAAACTTTTTTAATCTCAAAAAGAAGAAATTACATTGCTGGGAAGTTTAAAACACTATACGGTTTCATAAAGTTAAAAAGATAACATGTTTAAATCTTAAATCAAATTGAAAGTGTTCTCATCACGGGGCTTTCTGGTAAAGTATGTACTCCGTTATGAGAGAGATGGGTTCTGCTTACCTGTCATTGTGCATCAGCTCGGATGGTCTTGATCGAGACGGCATTTTTGCTGTTTTCTACGGTGGTTCCTTGGGTATGAGCGGTTGGGTTTGGTAACCGTTTGAACACGAAAGGGAAGAGGGGAACGGTATTCACGGACTTCAGGGTGATTTGTCAGTTTTATTTATAACAGAGTTTTCAACATTTTGACAAACACTCTTACCTTTTGATGGCAAATCTTTGGGTTTTCTCAGTGAGGTATCGGTGTCTGTCTTGATTGTGATGGTTATACGAACGCATTTCATCTTAAAAGCAAGGACTGATGGAACAAAAGTGGAATTAATTTCGGTGCTCTAAGTGCCTTTGGGTGCAGCCAGTCTGGCAAGCCGGTTATGTCAGCAATTCTTACCTTGTTTTGATTGTTTCATACTTCATACTTCAATAATTTTTAAAATCCTGAAAATTGAGTAGCTGTATCATCAAGATCTAAAGACGAAGCCACTGGTTACACACGATGTCACGTTATTTTTTTTTATATAGAAACTTCTGGAGTATCTACCTCAGTCTCATCAAATAGAAATCTTAGCGTGTTGCCATAACAAGAACTAGTGTCAATCTTACCTGTGTTGACAATTGCACATCTTAATGTGAAGGGAGACAAATGGACAATCCTGGGGTCAGGACAAATCTTTAAAATTCAAAAATGCTTTTAATCTGATATAGCCTACATGTTCTTTATTTTTTAACCCAAACTTACCTTTTCTCAGTCGTCACATAGTCATTTACATATTGACAAGCCATTTGTACATTGGATGGTCTCGTTTGCACCATTGCCACAAAGCAGAAAAGTACATTTTAAAAAATACTATAATATTATGACTTGAATAAGCCAAGAACATCACAATGGAAACATGAAAACAATATCTTTACGTCATCTGCCCCGTCCAAATGAGAGTCAAGTCAGAAAATTAATTTGCAGGTAGCCCAGTACAGTCAACGCTTTAAAAAAAAACAATTAAAGTATTGCAAAAATTATCAGATTTTTCTTGGCACTATTTGTACTCTGCATTATTTTAACATCTTCGGAAAGTTGTTTTCTCATTGATTTCATTTCCGTTGTTTTGAAAATGCCAACTTTACTCTTAGTTTGGTGGCAGCAGATAGCGTGACACAGACAGCAAAATAATCTGGAGTGGTCACCTATCCTCGAACTCTCACATTGTACAATGATTTGATCGGATGAAGAAAAGAAGAAGTTTAAGTTAAAAGAAGGAGGAAGATGGAAGATGAAAATACTGATGAGGAAAAAAAGCATAAAGAGGGGTAGAGGGAGGAAAGAAGAGGAGGTATAAGAAATGGCGATGAAAAAAAAAATAATCGAAAAAGAGTAACCGGGGAAAAATGGAGAGGAAATTGGGGCGAACTCAGAATTTCAAAGAGGGATATCAAATCATTGATGACCTGCTTGTGTTACAAGCACAAAAGCGTTGGTGCGTAAGGTTTTGGGCTAGTGAACCTAAATTATTATATTTTTTAACTGTACAATTTTTTTTATTATTATTTTTTTTTTAAATTTTAATTGATTACTTGAACAGTTATAAAAAGGGTGTTTGAGTATTTTTTTTAAAAATTATTGTCCTTTTAAATCTTAAATCTCACAGTAAAAAAAATGACAAAATCGAGCTAAATTATTTTTTGAGAAGAGCCTCTTCGGGCATTTAAAGGAAGTTCTTTTTACTTTGTTATGAAAGTTATTATTCTAAATCAAGCTGTTAAAAAAAGTTAAAAACCGTATTGTTTACATTGTTGCATCTTTTCAAAGGGGAGTGTAAAGGATTCAAAAAAATACTTATTTAAATGCTTTCAGAAGTCATGAAACAGGCGTCGATTAATAATTTGCGGTTTGGCGATCAGTGAACTAGAAATGAAAACAGTGATCATGTTGGGAACTAGACAGGTATAAACAGACTTCTTTACTAACTATTTTTCTGTGCACCGTTGTTGTCTGTGGAGTGTATGTTATTTTGTGAACAAGCATTTCACTGTAACTTTCTGTGTTTGACTCTTCTGCTATATTAGTACATGTGAAGTTTAGGGTGTTTTAATATTGTAACAATTTGTTAGAATGCAGACTGTTGGTTTTTCCTTGAAGGCGATTTAACTTCGCTTAACCCTTTTGTTGTTTTTGTAATTATTTGTGTGTTTCGTTTTTACAGTATTATTCGTTATTCAAATTTGTATCGACGTCCTATTAACTTCCTACTCATTATTTATTTTGAACTTGATTGTTATTTTAGCCATTAATTTTTTTTTCCAAGTTAGCACATATTATTATTATTATTATTATTATTATTATTTAGTATATATTATTTAAGATGGTTCTTGAAAGGCGTATTAAATTAAAAAGGGGGCGAACTTCAGATTAATTGGGGATACATGCAAAAATTTCTTTTTAACTTCACTTATTTAAATTTATTTTCTAGGAATGGTGGGTTTTGTTGTTTTTATACTTTTTTCAAACATTAATTTTAGATTACTTTTTTACCCATTCTTTATAACAATTATCACTTGTTTCATTATCACTTTGCCGTTGAAAACGATGTCACGTGGGTTCCTCACGTCTCACGTTTACTTTGAGAACTAATCAATGTCGCTGGAAGTTTGATGTTTGTAACAGTAAAGCTATTGGTTTTCTAACATTCAGAACAAAAAAAAATCCTGGAAAGTGCTTGGAGGTAAATATAAGAAAATCATCGAGTGTATACCATTCGATCATGTTATCAAAACAAAAGATGACTTTTGGTCTTAATTATTTAGATTATTAATATGAAACCGAGTTAGTGTTGGACTCTGCGTCTGCTTCACTGATGGGGAATATTTATAAGTAGGGAAATGGAATTAGACTGGAGATAGAGGCTCATGTTAAAGCATATTGTACTTGTTAATACTGAGAACATTTTACTGTATACGGAGTGTCGATGGTTAAAATTCAAAATTGTGGAACAAAAGTTTGGGAAAATATTATTGATGCAAATTTTTTTTCTTACAAATGAGTCTTTAAAAGAGTTTAAATTTCAACTAGAGGCGCATTATAGCTATGAATATTATTAGTATTTTTGTTTACTTTATTTAAGGGACTTAGTTTTGCGCTTGAGTTAGCTTGTGTTTTCGAATTGTGTGGAAACTTCTTGTCAGATTTTGTATTTTGAGGACGTTGGCCAACAATGTTTTCGATGACGGCTCCTTTGTAAAGTTTGTTCCAGTAAAGTTTGTTCCAGCTCGATTGATATTAGTTGTTGATAACGATTTGGAGTTCACTAATTTGCAGGGCATCTCTTGGCGGCATAGTAGTAAAGTGAAAAAAAAAATAGCTAGACTCGTTCGAAATTCTGAGCTTCGCCCCTAAGAGTCAAGTCAGCTAGAGATAGCAAGAATGATCAGATAGCTATACGTTACATATTAAATGCATTATCAGAGAAACTATCAAAAATCGGTGTCCTCGAGACATTGGTTTCCTGCCTACACTATCGCCACCTTGCCTGGACGTCTCTGGTAGCTGGTCTTCTCCACCTAACTCGTCACGTAAAAACATACGGGTCTTCCAGTCGCTCCGTGCCCCATCCCATTTTCTGTCCCAGCGCTCACCCGCAACCGACCCCGGCGACAGTGAGAACTCGCGCCACGCATTCATTCTCCAGTATCCAGCTTCCAGCTTTCCCGCCACCGCGCTTCACCGCAGCTGATCCACCGTACATTCTGCATCCTTATTCCCATCACGCTCCGAGAGTAGTGCCCGGACACCGAGTCAACGGACATTCTCTCGAAGACGGTCACCGCACGTAGATCTACCCCTCGAGATGTTACACTGCCAAGCACTTCCCACAACCAGGACGTCTCACAACTCAAACGGAATATTTCGTAGTGCTGACCTATTCCGCTCGTTTCAAACACTCTAAAAACTGCAGAGTTAAGCCAACCCTGTAAAAGTTAGCTCAGTGATAACCCTTTAATCAAGTTGAGAAACCGGAAGTTAATCTCAATTGCCAATTTTATTTAACTTCCGTCTATCACACTTGATAAAAAGTTGTCACAGAGTAGACTCTTAAAGGGTTGATTCAGTTCTCAATTTTAAGAGCGTGGTACTAACGAACGTATACAGGTGTGACCTCCCGTTCAACTTCAAATTTTAAAGTTGATTTGGTGTTGATTCTGAAGGTTTTGGGCTATACCTGGATTCAGTTGCCACCGTAGGGTTCAAAATGGCCGCCAATCCCTATCACACGATGGTGGAGTGATTGAAGATTTCACGTCCAAACTTGGGAGCTGTCGACACAGCATGTTCACCGCTAGAGTAGACTTAAACTAGTTCCGCGTTTATACACGGTGGTCGAGTGGTTATCAAGATCCTTGCACTAGAATACCCGATTCAAGTGCAACCCACAAAATCTGTGGTGTACACGGCTACACTAGGATTCGAACTAGTCCCCTACGACTTGTTGGTCGAGTGCCAGACCAGTCACACTAAGCGGCTATACTTTGGCTTGTTTGATTCCAAAGTTTCCGCGTGTTGCAGCGCCTCAACACCCTCCGCGAAGGGCAATATTGCCCGCTGTACCTACAAAAGTCCTTTGACTTTCTCGCCAACAAAACGTATACGTTTGTTCGTCCAACAAACATACGCGTATGTCCCTGCAACTGAAGACCTTTTATCGAGCTCAACCTTCTTGTACTTCGCTGAAGTACATCAGGTTATTTGCTTGACGTTCCCACCGCGAAACAATTCAAATCACCTTTGATTTTTTTCGCACAAACACTTGCGTCTCAGCTAGCTGAAACGCACCACGAGGTACATGTGCCCAATTATGTACCACTTTTCGGAAGTTTCTCGAAAACGTAATTTTTCAAGAAAACTCCCTGATGATGTCCCACAAACGTTTTGTCTGTCAAAAATATGTCATCAGTTTTCGAACCCAAAACGCAACTCTTCAACTATATCACTCCATGTCCCGACTTGAACAGAAAGTGCTAAACCCAAACAAGAACAACAATCTTGGCCTGAAGTTGTGACTGATTTCCCGCCAATATTCGAGGCACGTGGGCTCTCATTGAACCAAATCACACACACAAGTTGGTCTCTGTACACGTTCCCTGACCCCCGTGACGGATACATAAAGACTCAATATCACATGTACATTCGAGCTTCAGTAACAGTAAGCCAACATCAAAACAGCTACCAAGCAAACAGTCTGCTAAGCGTTTTACAATGATTAAGGACAGGCTACCAGCCAAGTTATACGGAACATTATGAAGGATGGGCTGGTAGCCATTGGAAATAGCTTAGCACTTTTTCTGGTCCACGATTTGCTTAGTAACTCTTTTAATATTTGCTTACCACCAGCAAACACAGAACCCTTAAATGAAAACTACTATTCTTAAAACATATCACCCTGCCGCAGTTGTCATTTCAGCAGGTTGTTCCCTTTTCGTTTTCGCCTCTGGAATTTCAATGGCCAACAAAACCATCCTCGCAATCCACACTGCATGGAATCAACTGAAAGATGTTCTTGGCCGAGGTCTCACTTGGTCGTTTCCGCTCCCCCTCGGCATGCAGCTTCGTCAGAGGTGGTTTCAGACTCCGCGGCGTATGGAGTATGAGAATGGTTTCATAAGCTGAGAGTGGTGATCAAGAGATAACAAGTGAGGGAATGTAAGCCACTGTTTTACCGAAGGGTACACCGAGAATAAATCAGAGAGATTACAAGAGTCATCATAAAAAAAAACCAACCTGTGAAGATTAGTTGTGGCACTTCTGAGAACCTTACAGTTATTTGTGTGTGTTCAGTTTTGTAACACCCCTTTTAGTTTGCAGTTCATTTCAGAAGCAGATACATGTCTTGGGTGATTGGTATGTTGTCATTCACAAAGGCCCACTACTTCTTTGGTATCACGATCGGCATGAATTGTTTGCCCCCTATAGATAGTTGTGCACTGTGTTATTATTATTATTTTCTCGTCTTTATGATAAAGTCTCTAATCTTACCCCTTCGAGGACCTGGACAGTTTTTGTTGAGTTATTGTTGAGTTAGTTTTCGAAGTTTTCGAGGTCTTCGACGACGAGCTCGTCCTTTGTGATCGGTGAGGTTGGTGGAGGAACAATGACTTCCTCTACGTCCGGGGTGTTCGTGGTGGTTACGTGGCCGTGTCTGGCCAGGAGATCGATGCTGCCGGGAGCTTCCTTGACCATGATGCAGCGGACGGTGACCTCCCTGTGGCGAAGAAGTGACGACGAATCTCAAAATCGTTTTGGCATCACCTATATATTTTTGTTTATATTTTTCATTTGCATTTTTAAAGTGTGTTCGTTTGTTTGTTTGTATGGAACTGTTTGTTTGGCTCTTCTGGTGAGGGTTGCGTAAAGCCACGGAAATATCCCGTTTTTAGTTGAATAATAAAAAAAAGAAGAAGAAATGTTGGTGCAACGACTTGACGTTTCGATCAGTATGCTCTCAACGTCTTCATGAAAACATGCGTTATTTGTGCACATGCGGTAGTTTTTGGACTAACATTGTGTAAAGGGTGAAGACAGGGTTAGATTCTGTCATATCACATCCCAAGTGGATATACATGAATAAGATTGTAATGTCGTGGTCAAGAATTGTTTTCTTCTTCCGTTTTCGTGGGTGGGAGATTTTTTTCTTCCTCACTAAACCACATTTTTATTAAACTAACTGATATTCTTCTTAATCCTTGTTGCAACTCACATGCTATTCCCGCGAACTTTAATCTTGCGGGACTCCACCTTCATGTCTGGCGAGCATGACCTATTGGTCACCAACAGCGGCTCGGGAAACCTTTCCTTGGCCCCCGTCTCCACCTTGGCATCCACGGGTTCCTCTTCCTCTACGTGATCGTAGAGGAGATCAGTGATCTTGATGGAAGAGGCAGATACCTTGGCGCCTACACTCTCAGAGGAGCTGGTTCTGCCGAAGCCCTTGAAAGGTTCTACTTTGCGCGCCCTGTTGACCAGTAAAAACTCAACCAATAATACATATTGAAGCACCGTATTGTTTTCAAGATTTTGCCGAGAACCCCACCTTCCCCGTCTTGCCCAACTTTTATAAGACTAAGTTCCAAGCCACTGGTTTCCGGAGGAAAGCTTTTTATTCACTTTAGGTTTTAGGTGATTAGCTGGATGGACAATCCAGCCAACATGTTGCCCAACCCATCGGTCTAAAATCTCTTTTTGCAATTTGTTTAGTGTCATGTACACAGTCTTCTTCAAAAGAAATGTCAACTTAAAAAAATGACATTTTATGAAACCTACTTTTTCAAACTGTCTACTAACTTATTAAGATGTTTTCAGTTGCATTGTGAACAGGAACAACTTTACAATAATTTTAATAATAAGCAATGGCGAACGATAACCTAAAGTAAACCACCGGTTCGTTTCAGAACCACAAGAGAAGTTTCACGATAGAACAAAGTGCGTTTATATTTTAAGTGACGAAATGCTAATCGGATTTTACTTCTCCATTCATCTCCAGGTTCCAGCCCACTGTTTGAACTCCGGAAATGTATTTGTTCCTTAAACTCTCTCTCGAGTTTGATCCACAGTAGACCCTTCCCATGAAAGTGAATTGCACAGCGCGCGTGCGCACTAGAAAAGACACTACTGGTTGGCAAAAATGACGAAACATCGCGCCTTTTTGTATGGGTTTGATGGTGACGTGACTCATACACGTTTTCTGCGTCTGCTGCCTGGTGCATAACATTTTGGAATTTGCCAACTAAAGCCGCTGTACGCAGGTATGAATATAAATAATTAGCATTGTTTCACGGAAAAGGCTAATTTGCAGAGGTGGTGACTTCCCGCCATCCGTCCCCCTCTCTCTCATCTTTCTCTCTCTTGAGCAGTGATTGATTTGTGATCAGGACCTAATTTCATGGCTCTGCTTACCATAGAATTCTACGTTTACGGTCATCATTGTTTGCTTACCTGGTTAGCCCCAACACTACGCGCTAGCTGTGAAAGTGGGAATGCCCAGTATAATATTGTGAATTACTATGCGCGTAAGCATACATTCCTTGCTAAGCTGTGAAATGATGCTAAGGTTATTGTCTGCTTCCGAATGCTGATTTGTTTGCTTTACAGTATAAAGCAGATCCATGAATTTGAGCTCCTGTTGGACTCACTTTCTGGTCTTTCCACTGCTTTCGATATATCGGTAACGAGTCGTCTTTCTCCTGGCCTTCTTGCCCTTCGTTGCATTGGTGTCATCGGCTGGATTAGGGTCATCGCCAGAGGGCCCGATCTTCTTGTCATCGGCCCCTACTGGTGGAGCTGGCCCCTGCCGTCCTCTAGCAAAAAGCCGTTGGAATCCACGCAGCACGCGGGTTTTCACCTGTGTGGTTAGTTTATGTTTGACTCACACTCATAAATACCTGTAAATGTCTATCCATTCTGATCAGGAGATCACGTGGCCATGTTTAAACGTGCGGTATAGACCATGTGACCCTTGTTTACAAAAGAGTGACCTTGTACATTCCAGGGCAATTACTGGCAGGCAAGATACTGCATGGGACATATGAGAAATTTTACATTTTGTATCATAATTTCCACATAAATTCAATGGCTATTAAAATGAGAGCTGAACTAGTTGTGAGATGTGCCCCTTTCCTTCATATCCAAAGTTGATGACAATCGGACAGTGCAATCTCCATAAAATGAAAGATTTAAAGTATTTTCCCATTGAGCCGTGTACAAATCCTGCCTGCAGGAAGTCCAGGTTCTGTGGCTCTTTTGTAAACATGTGATGTCACAGGTAACATGGTCTATAAACACAGTGTTTAAACATGGACTCAGGACCATTTTAGTCAAAGAGGGCGCCAACTTTAAAAAGATAGCCCCTATGATCTCCTTTGTCACACGTACGTATTAGTACAATAGCAGCAGTACAAAATACACTATCCTTCCTAAATATGTGCACAAAAAATGTGAAGTGTTTATCTTCCTTAGGCAGAGTTTCTAACTACCCAAAAAAAACAACGTTGACCCACATGGGTTATTTCATAAACAATGCAGTATCTCGAGTTAACATCAAATATTACGCTCTTGTCACTTCTGGGCTTGATTCCAGGTTCCTACAACCCTCTTCTTTATGGACTCCCAGAAAAAGAACTTTCAAAAATCCAACTTATTACAAAACACTGCTGCTCGTCTTTTTTTCGTGTTTACCTCGATCTCACAATGTTACACCAGTTTTGATGGAGCTGCACTGGCTCCCGGTTACGGTGCTCACAGTCTATATAATTCTTCTGTTAACTTTTAAAGTTCAAAAAGGTCAAGCTCCAACTTATTTATCTGAACTTGTTCATCCACATTCTTCTCCAAATCGGACTTTAAGATCATCCCAACTGTCTCTGCTTGCTTCTTCTACAATAGTTTCTTCCAAGTCGTATGGTCAAAGGTCATTCCCCTAGGCTGATCCAACTTAAGAGAACAATCTACCTGTTCATATTCGGCAAGCTGATTCTTTGAACCGTTTTTAAATCTCGGTTAAAAAACAGTTGTTTGAATCTGCATATTTGTAATCTTCTCTCACTCATTGTTTATTTTGTTATTCTATGAGATTTTTTTTTTTTTTTTTTTTTTTTCATTATGCGCTTTACAAAATGCCTGTTTTATTTATTATTGTTGTTATTAGCCTTACCTGCTTGGAGAGAGATACGGGTGCAGCGTCGTTCTTAACGGCATTGTCCTCCTGCACACCCACACGGTTGGTCATGGCCTGTGGGGTCTTCTCTTGTACAGTAGGTTTGACGGTCACGGGATCGGTACCGTCTGGTCCAGGGTTGGCTGTTCTGTTTCAGGAATTATTTTCAAAGAGGAGTTCAACTTTCCGCCCTGACAGTCACAAATACTTTGCTAAGTTTTCTTTTTTACGATTATTATTTTTCCCTCTTCAATATTCTCAATAAATCGCAGTGGTTTGTTTTCCTTGTGTTTTTTCAAGTGCCTTTTACAAACTGTATTTTTAAAATATAATTTCAGCTTTTAGTTCAATTGTTATTATTATTTTTTAAATTAAAGCCATGTTAATGTCCTTAGAGTCCTTTATGTCTCTTTCTTAATTGTACCATTATGAGATCATTAAAATTAAAGGAATTAAGATTACTGTTTTTCTTCCACAAGGGGTGCTGGCCTAAGGAGCTGTGTGTCGTCATGATTATAGCAGGCCTGTGGCTGTGCATGGAAAGATGAACTCTCACCCACATACAGCACACGTGCGCGCTTCAAATCACAACAAAGGGTGCCGTGTTCGTCAAACTGTGACGTAACCGCCGGTACGCACGCGCGCGTGGTAATTTTATTATTCTATTTACTGCTGTAATCATGACGACACAGCCCCTTCTAACTGCTTTTCTGTAGGTATATACTTCTTCAACGTTTTTGTAGTTTTACCTGTGAAATTAATGAACTAAACGAAATTAAATTAAAAACCGACTAGGCTATAAGATCAACACTGATTGATCATTTTGTAAATAACCATGGAACAACTTAAATCGATATACATTTTGATGTATAAGATCATTCCGATTTATTATCTCTATTTTTATTTGATTAATTTTTCTGATTAATTTTGACATGATATGAAATGTTTCTTCAAACTGACTGGGCAGACGAGTTTCCTTGCAGCTAGCTGCAGTAATATCTTAAAACAGAAGTATTTCTCGAAAAATGTATACTTGATTTCCAACTCTTGCTACAACTGTATAACTATTATAACAATCAAGCTGAAAATTAAACACTTTTTTTTTAAGCTGGACCTGATTAGACATTTTGTCTTTAAGAAAATTCATGCAGCACTTTGTTTCTTATGTAGCCACATGTCTACATTAATATGCCTTTCCTTTTCAAAAACTAAACTTTTAAAAAACAATTGTCCACGACACACCTTAGTAAATGAAATCTTGATGTTGCCTATACGCATAAAATATGATTTACAAGCATCATTGATACAAATTATGTTATCAGTAAAACAAACATAGATCTGATTCTTGTTTTGAAGAATCAATCGCGTGATAAGTTGTATTCAGTTTAACTCTAAAGTATTATAGCAGTACATAATGAAATCACAAACGACTCTCAGGTAAATTAAATGAGGGCAAAACATTTTGAACCAGCATTTTTTTTAAAGGCGCCAGTTCCTCGTTCTTCACTTGATGCTAGAAAGTGATGTTTAAAGATTATTATAACTAGTAAGATTGCGGGTACAGCCATGTGTAAATCTCTTTTGGGAGGAGTGTTGGCTCTGAAAAGAGCCGTTGTTTGTCGTCTCAACGTTTTGAACAGTATATTCTGCTCGTCTTTAAAATAATTTAAATCATTCTCCTGAAGAACTACAAGTTTCATATGATAATTAAATACAGTGTTTACTTTCCACGGTATGTTGGTAAAGTGCTTTTTCATATTTTTTTTTAATTTTTTTTTTTTATTGTTGAGCAGTCCTTCAGAAAAGTAGCTGGAACCATAAAAACTTAAATATTATTCAAAAGATTGTTACTTTTTTTTTTTTTTTTTTTTTTTTTTTAATTGGGAGAAGAACACGAAGGAATCGTCACTTACTTCTCGTCTGGGATGATTTCCTTCCAGCCGCGACGCATGTACTTTTCCCCGGATCCGTGGTTGCGAGATCCCTTGCCGAAGAACGAGCGCCAGCCGCCTCGCCTACGTGCCTGCTGACGCGGCTTCTCCTGCTCGTCCTCCGGGGAGTCAAACACCGCAGCAACTTCATTCTTATTACCTCCGCACGGCACCATCATGAAATGCTTCTTGTTCCCAACGATTTCGATGGGGTAAAAAATATCAGAGCAAATTTCAGACCTTGTTCTCTGAGGTACTTTTTCGTTTGGTTCTGAACTTTTCTGCACGTTGTATTCAGAGAGAAGTTCGTGTTTGCAAAATGCGCTCATTTTTTGTTGACTGTGCTCGGCGTTTTTGTGACGTACAATGTAAGTGTGCGTCATGCGCGTTAAAACGACTGTGCAAGGGAGTCTCGCGCGCTTTCGAACATTAGCACCCGTTAAAGTGCGCGATGTTGTTTCCTTCACACCACCATCACCATGTATAGGCCATCCCCTCCATTTCATAGCGCTGATAACCGTAAGCACATACAAAGGCAAGCTAACCTTCCGGTGTTTATACTGTAGGAAACCAAGTGACGTAACAATGCAAATCCATGGTAAATGGGCAAGTTAGCCGCCTAATTTTCTGGCAAACTTGTGAAATACGCTTACGCTTTAGCAAATTTTTTTCTGCTATAGTTAGCACAAAAACGTGGTTAAAGGGTTGCAGCGCTATGAAATTAGGCTCAGCAGACAGCCACGGGTCTTAACATCACGGACCGACCCGACCCGACACATAGCAGCAGATAGAGAGAAGTGGAAAAAACTAAACAGAGTGCGCAAGTGTCAGATATACTTGACGCAAGCGCTTAGATGAGATGAAGCAAGGTTCTGCTTGCCATTAAGCACAATTCAGCGCTTAACGTAAGCCTGTTTTTTTTTTTTTAAGAAAGTCAGCACAGAATGTTGGCTTGTACGCGTGAAAACTTCGTGTTTCTATCTCAGACATGGTTCTCTGTTTCTTGACCGACGTACCAGTACTGTCCAATGGGAACAATTCATGTTTTGATCTGTGGGAATGGTGAGGGTTAGGGCCAGGGACAGGATTCTGTGGAGTGTCGTAATGAAATTGTCAAGGTTGGGGTTTGTGATAATGTTCTCCCATTAAGACAATTTCTAAGTGTACAAATCAAAATTACAATGGAATTCAGACACCTTCCCTGTAACAATTCTCAATCATTCTAGTCATAAAACTTGTTGTTGTCTGTTTCAGAATTACATGTTCTTTGAGATGACCTAAACTGGCCAAATCTCGACAATCAGAGAGGCATCGAGAAAGATCGCGGTCACTGGACATGTCCGTACACCATCTTATGGCCTTATTTTTGACTGCAAGAGGGCGCCCTTTGGGGTAGATTGGGAAATAGTGTGGTAAACCAGATGCAATTAGACTTTTATAATAAAGCGGTTGATATACAACTTTTGAGTTTCTTTTATTAAAAGTTATACAATGTAATCAGTGTAAGATATTTGCTTAGAAAATTTGTAATTTTAATGTTTTGAATGAGTTTTATACTTTCAAAATGGAATTAGTATTGTGCCCCGTCTGGCTGTCAAAATTACGGCGTATTCAGCCGTTCGACAGACTTATGTTCGAGTTCAACAGACTTGCCTCCATTAGAATAAGTAAAAAAAGTTGCCGTGTAATCAAAATTGTATACACAAATGGGATTTTAAACCCTTGCCTTTTTTAGTGTTGTTTTTAAGGGTAGCCAAAACTCAGTTCTTTCCAATCCGTAGTCTCGATAGAAAAAGCATAACTACTGAGGTAAAGCTTCATTTTAATTTTGGAGAAACAGTCGTCAACTTTTTAACATGATTATCTTGAATCGCTTTTGGTTTGTATTATTTCACTCAGAGGACAAATTCAGTGTTTACAGTTTAACGTAAGAGAGTTTGGTCGTTAACCACCCTTCAACCTGTTGCTCAGTTTAGACAATGAAGGTAACCTCTAAATCTAAATGGATGAAAAAAAGACCATGGCCAAATTCCATGACTTCAAGAAGAGACCGATTGCGCGATCAATGTTTACATGTCATCACGTGACCTTTAGTGCGTACTACTGACTGGCTTTATTCGGCCACTCGAAGGTCTCCCGTACAAACTGGGAAATTTGTTCACAGATTTCAAGAAAGAAAAGCCTCTACATGTACCTAGGTACATGTAGATACTAATTTTGCTCATAGAAGAATAAACAAGAATGAAAAAGTGCATGGCGGTCGGTGGGGAATTTATTCTCGTTTTACTTCCAAGTCCACAAATTCAAAGTTTGAGAGGAAACACCTGTCATGAACCATTTTCAATCAATATACATTATTTCATGTTATTTCAGTTAAAACCCCAGCTCAACATTGGTAAACTGACTGTTAATGCTTCCATTCTTTGCACAAATCAAGATATTATGTAATAAAACCAACCTGTGAAAATGTCAGTTTATTTCGTTGTTTCATTTGCGAGAAAACGGTAAAAATGCATTGAGCATTTTTTCTACGCATTCTTACAGGCAGAGTTTTCGTCGCACTGAGACGAAAACTAATTTTGGATCTTATTTCATTTATTATTAATTTAAAAAAGATAACACCTCTCAGGCAGAAATATATTTCAAGGACAGTTTTCAACCATCTTTAAATCTTTATACCATGTAAGGTATACGCAAATCTGTGAACTTTTATTTTTTCTTCTTACCAACGTTGAGCTGGGGCTTTAAACGGTTTTTAGTTTGCAGGTAACTTATAGGCAACTTGGCCTAAGAAAATTGATGAGATGGTCTACCGGTAAATACAAGGTCCATTGTGGATTTCGAGCGAGACGAATATTTTAACTGTGTAGTCCTCTCTTATTCCACACGCTTGGATTAAAAAAAACAAAAACAAAAACAAACAAACAAACAAACAAACTAAAAATGAATAGCCGATAAGACAAGTTACATTTGTATAAATATTTATTTTATATAAACATGAATGAAGAAGGCTTTGTAAACAATTTTTTTTAAGTAAATTGTATGGTACATGTATGTAAGGACTTAATAGTAAAATGGGGAATTTGATTGATGTAAACAATCAAAAGTCAGTTGCGCCTGGTGACCTAGTTTGAGGATCTTGCCCTAGGCCCTCTTGCCCACGGGCTTTTCACTTGGGGGCCCAGGTACCATGTTTTTTTTTTAATGACTTACATGTTTCTACTTTTTTTTTAATGGGGTAGCACCTTGGGGGGGGGGGCACTGGAAATCTGTGGGTGTGCACAGGCTCCCCCGCCCCTGTGGTTACGCTGCTTAATTGTGTATAATGGAATCGCCAGTTAGCACTCTAGTCAATAGCTCTGTGCACTTAGAATCCAAAGTCGAAACACTCAAAATCACATCGCTGTGTTACAATTTTTAGAAGAGCTTCTCATCTTGCATGCAGTTTTAGCCTTCGTTGATGCTTGGTCGTTACTTTGAGCACAGCCTGTGCTGCACATTTAAATCCACTTGCCTCTAGCTTACGTTAGTGAACTCTCTCTGATCCAGAGCATTCTGTAGCAGTCACGCTCAGGCAAAGGTGCTACGACTACATCGTAAAACTTTGCATGGTTTATAGCCAGGCTTTATTGTCGCTCTCAGTGTTCCCAAACTGAAACTTAAAAGTTCACGGCAACGGTCCTTGATGATCCCGTGGGGGACATCAACGCAGAAAAAATTACAAGTTGCTTTGGTTAGTGGCTGTAAAAAGCACAGGCCTGATACTTCGTTCCCGTTTAAGGGCAAGGAAGTGTTTCCTTAGGAGATGATACCTCAACGATTGAAATGTCAAAATTCTACTGGAACATCTCAAGGGGCGCCGCGGTATCGACTGAGGTGTATGGAGGCTATTGCCTCCGCTGCCTCCATGAAATATCACGCCTGAAACTTCAATCTTTTTATTTGGTGAACATTTCGGTGTTTCTAAAGCTGGAGTTGTCCCTGTAAAGAAAGACAAAGCACACGTTAGAAACGAAATGCAATACCAGACGACGCGACTGGACTGTAGTCTTGGAGCTCAATGCGACCATAAAACACTTTGTAAACCACCAACAAATTATTTCTGTAATTCTGTAATATGTGCTGAACTTTAATATCGCAATTAGGAATTAGGAAATCTAATGCAGCGGTTTTTTCGCAAAACGAAAAACAGACTGCAGGACTTTTGGGTTGTGAGGTGACTGGCGCCGGTGCCTAACTAGAATCTCGCCAGTGGTCTTGTGGGTATTTCAAGCCCTTACGATATTATATCAAATTCTTTTGTAAAATAGTGAGATTGTGCTATGAGAATGTGCCGCGTCAGACTATTTAAATGTGGATACAAATCTACGACACGCCATTTTCAATCTTACCAATATTGCCAACACCCTTTAAACTATTATGATTTTGATAATTTTGGGTGAACAAAGAAAAATTGATTGGAGCGGGATTTGAACCTGCCTCCATCGGTTTAACGTACCGACGCTCTACAAACTGAGCTATCCAGCCCTAATGTTGGCGGTCTCCCTATATTGTCAATATCTTTGTTCGGGGGTGCCAGTCAGAAGCCATTCAACTGGTTATTGCAGTGTAGCCAGGGACCACACCCCAAAATATATGATACAACCATAGAGCTAGCTCTATGGATATAACCTGGGAAGCACCAGCACGGGGATCTACCTTAAGGGTGATGCGACTTTTTTTATTTAAAATATCAAGCAATAAACCACAAGGGAAACAGACTGGGTAAATTTTTAAATCAATTTTTGGGTGAAGAAAGGCAATTTGGATAAATTAAAACCCTCATCCGAGGTGAGCTGGATACTTACTTGATACTGTCAGTGTGTGTTTTGTACTCCATGATGGTGTTTGGAGGTAGATTCAAGACTCTCCTAAGAGTGTCCCTGATGCGGAGGCTAATCGTGACGTCACTCGACGTTCTATTCCAGATCGAGATGATATCCTCCTGACAACCAAAACAAATCAATAAAAGTATAAACTATTGCTAGTAGACTTGCGGGTACAACCATGTGTTTAAAACTCTTTCGTGAGGAGTGTTGGCTCTGAACAGAGCCGGAGTGGTCTCGACGTTTCGATCAGTTTGCCCTGACCAGGAGACGATCAGGGCATACTGATCGAAACATCGAGACCACTCCGGCTCTTTTCAGAGCCAACACTCCTCACACAAGAGCAAGTCTACCAGCAATAGTTTAGTCTTATTTCCTACACCATGCAAAGCTTCAAACATCACTTAAATAAATATGAAATCATTAAATCAATAATTCAATCGAATAACTGCACAATCTCTTGGGATTGGACTCCCTGGGCCTTATTTCATAGAGCGGCTTTCTTTTAAGCGGAACATTTTGCTGAACAAAGTTCTGCTGAACAAAGCTAAGCAGGAAACCAGTCACAGATGGTGAAGTGTAATATGGTGTTTTTGGCTGGTAACCTTTCTGTGCTTTACCCTTTCCTTATCATACATGTAGGTGGCTTTTGTCGACTGCACTCATACCCCCTCTTCTTTACCATTGGTGACTTCAGTGGACAAAGGTTACACACACAAAAAAACCCACCCAAGCCGGTGAATAAAGGGCGCTTTTTATGACGCTTTCGTTTTGCCAATGTTCACCCTCCATACCCAAGTTTACATTGGGTGGAATAAAAAGGAGTGATCTTTCCAATGACGGTAAAATAAAATAAGGGTTCTATTTTGCAATCACTTTCAAATAAATAAATAACAAAAAATAGGCAAGCCTACAATGGTTGAGAGGAAAGTCTGCTTTACAAGTTGTTCTGATTAAACAAGCGTTGTTATTATAAATAGAGCAAAATAGGTGAGTGTGCAAAATAAAAGTGTTTTTGATCACACTCTGGGAAATTTAGAACAAAGGTCTCCGAATGGGTGCCTACAGTTTTTTTAAGAACGGCTGATTCCAACTATTCCTTTACAAGTGTCTGTTAATGTCAAAGACAATCTAGTTAGGATGACAACAATTACAGGGATGGATGACAAGACTTACGGCAAATCTGATGGACACAACCGCTCCGCAGATCTCATCCCCCACCATGAACTGTTCCCCTAGCATGGCTAGGATGAGGTTCTCCCAAAGACGAGAGGCCAGGCCTTTCCTTAATCGCACGATCCATTTCCCGCCACTCTTATTTGCATCATCCTGGATGATGCAGATACAGAAAAAGAAGGAAAAAACAAGAAAAAAACAAAACAAACATTGAGTTGTCAAGGGCTGACCTACGTAGGCTTTTATACAATTTTAAGGCTATTTAATAACATTTTTAACAATTTTTCTGAGGGCAAAAAATAAAAAAAAAATGGAAATCAGACTAAAGTAGGAAAAGAATATCAATCATGCCTGTGATCAGCAGAGTGTGGGTTCGAGTCCTGGTCTTGACACTTGTGCTCTTAAACAAGACACTTAAACATTTTTGCTTCGTCCTTTGGACGGGATGTGTGAGCCGTAGGTCCTGTGCGTTATGTAATGCACTTAGAAGAACCCAGTTTCATAAGTCACTAAGAGAAGGGGTCCTCGGTGTTTCTGGCAGTGGCTGCTGAATGCATTGCAGCACCTTATGAGGCGCTACAAACATGGGTCGCACAAATCCAAAACTTCAAAAACTGGTCTTAAAAATAATATAACAAGCGCCTTGAGTACCTAACTGTTGGTATTATACATGTGCTATGTAACACTCCAGTGTTATTATTATTATTATTATTACATGTATATTACTGAACATCCCCAGTCTCTTGACATCCCAAATGTGCCCTAACGAACAAGATCATCCGAACATTCTTGGTCTAGTTCCCTGTGCGCATTTTAGAATCATTGATACCAATTTTCATTATACCGATTGGGGATCAGACTATACTTCCATCAAGCCTCAGTAGACCTTTCTTTTGTTGATAAACTCCGCTGGCTGGCATGGACGGCCAAAGTGAGCAAAACATCCAACCTTTCAGACAGACGTTGTGACCAAATTCAACAGTTTTGCAAACTTTCTAGTCAAAGAAAATGCACCCCATTCTTGGATGGTTTGTTTTCCAACGAATATTTGTTTGACATTTTTTACAATCAGTGACAATCTGTTTTTGCTTTGCATTGATGGCTTCCCGTAGTTTTTCCAAATTAGTTGGCAAAAGCTTGGGCTGTGACGTTGCAACTTTTGTTTGTCATTTTTTACAATCAGTGACAATCTGTTTTTGCTTTGCATTGATGGCTTCCCGTAGTTTTTCCAAATTAGTTGGCAAAAACTTGGGCTGTGACGTTGCAAAAGAAAGGTCTATATGTTTTTTTTTAAAATTTTTTATGGAAGTCGCCAGACACACAAGGCCAGTAAGGTGTGGGCTACAAATCAACTGTTTTATCCAGGGGCCATTGCCACCTACTCTTGGGGCTGAAACAGGGTAACCCCCTTTACAGTCCGTAAGGATGTAGGCTTAGGTATCAGAAGCCTGGCTGGTAGAGCAGAAGGCTCTACCTCCCCAACTTTTACGAAGCAATTATGGTTAAGTGCCTTGCTCAAGGACACAAGCGTCATGACCGGGACTCGAACCCACACTCTGATGACTCAGCCCCCAGAGCTTGAGTCCAACGCACTAACCACTCGGCCACGACACGCCACAAAATGGTAACCTTTATCGTTGAATAAGAGAAAGACAGGTGGCAGCATGGTGATACTATTAGGCCTAATAGGGCGTGTCTAGAATAAAGCAACATTGGCTATAGCTTTTGGTTGCAGGAACAACATTGGAGAAAAGGTCTTTGCAGCCATCCAGCCAAAGCCGCTGTCGAAAGCATTCAGTTCGGATGCAGAGCTGTATCTTCAGAACTCACCTCCCACATTGGTTTTATACCCTGTTTGAATAAGTGATAGTCACTGCTACTGGTGAGATCACAGGGCCTGGCAAGATGAGAGTAAAGTGTCCAGAATTGTTCCACCTGCAAACCAACAAAACGGGCAACTCAATTAACTTGTAAGGGCACATCTGTGACCCAAATCGATTCAGTTTACAGATGCATCACCTGTTCTTTTGGTCAATTGATTAGTTAAAAAATTGTTTTAAATAAAATGTTAAATAACCTTTTTTCCTGTAGACCAGGAAGCCATAAACTTTCACTTGTGATACTGACTGAAAAAAATCAGTCAATTTATAGTAAGAGGTGAAAAATACAAATGAGTTTTTGTTGAGACTTGACATTATTTCACATTAACTTGGTTTGATTCGACAAAGCACTAAGATTCATCTTAAGATGAGTTGGTGATGCTGAGTGTGTGCAGACCACACGCACACCGTCTAACGCTTTGTTTCACCCACATAAAGACAAAACATGAATATGGCATTTTCTGGCTATTGAGAGGTGGTTTTTGTGTAATCCCTGATTCCAGACCTTTGTTCTTTTGTTCCAAGAAGAGAATTATGAGACATCGAGAGGCTTCCATCATTGTTTACTGATCATTGTTTTGGGGCTCAATGGAGGTAAGTCAGAGTGAGCCAGGAATCCAACCATGGTTCCAGGTTTTGTACCAATCCTATACCGTAGCTATCGGCCAATTTTTTGCAAGTCCAGGCGCGTGAATTTGACGTTTTCGCGGACGAAAAAATCAAAAAGGATGATCCAATAAAAAGAACCTTTGTTCTCTTAGCATTGTCAAGTAAGGGTTTTTTTCTGCCAGTGGTATCCTCAAAGAAAAAGTGATTCCGACAATTCTGCCGACGGGACAAAAACCAAAGAATCCCGGCGGCAACTGGTTAAGGGGAGCACACACAAAACCATTGTATTTACTTTTTGAGAAGTGCTCTCACTTTTTTGTACTACAGAATTCTACACTAACCGATGCAAAGCTGCCTACTGTCTTGATGTTCTGTTCGTAGTTAGTTGAGGATGCTTTGTTCCCTGGTGTCCGTTTGGAGAACCACATGCAATACTTATACTGTAGCTGGTG
The DNA here is from genome assembly GCA_911728455.2 of Marthasterias glacialis. Lineage (NCBI taxonomy): Eukaryota > Metazoa > Echinodermata > Asteroidea > Forcipulatida > Asteriidae > Marthasterias > Marthasterias glacialis. Next base: position 17,054,126 of record OU452233.1, read on the forward strand.
CTCACCCTGACCAACCTTTACCTTTGGCTGAATGGGAAAATTAATAAATTAGACGTCGAATAACAGAGGGATTTTGTAACTGTCATTCCGATCCGCTTAACATTGGTAACTTTCAAAGACCAGTAGTGCTAGTATCAGCACCTTCCGTGACCCAACATATTCATGAAATCACAAACCTGGGCAAATTAATAGGCTCGATTGGTTGTTGGAGTCACAAGAAAGTAGTGGGAAAAAAAACCCTCATGTTTTCACTGTTTTTAGAACATCAAGTTTCGCTCTCACAAGATCAACTTGTTTTACTCATTTCTCAAGAACTGTGGCATTTCAGGCAAAAATATTTCAAGGGAAGATTTTCCACCTTGACCATCTTTATACCATGTAAGTTTTGTGCATATCTGTAAAAGATTTATTTTTTCGATCTTACCAATGTTGTGCAAATCCTTTAAGCTTGTGAATACGCAAGGTTAAAGGTAACTATCACAACAATTTTTTGGGGATATAATTATGTATCATTTAAAAGAGGGTGCTGATAAATTTATACATGATCGATGACTTTTTGTATTATGAATAATTGATTTCATTTCTCTATAAAAATTACACATTGTTTAGGATACTTTGGTTTTATATTTTTCTTTCATAGGCACGACTAGGTAAGCCAAGTAACAGAAACAAAGTCCTCACCCAGACAAATTTGTCAGATTGATGGTCTTTTGATGCTTCAATTTCTTCTTTGTCTTCTCCACTGTCCTCATCCTTCAACCTTCAGGAACAAAAACACAAAACTAAGGTCTTGAGTAGACGTCTTAGTCTTACCACTCACTAGAGGCAGTTCAAAATCCAATCCTATATTTGCATCACGATGAAGAATATGGATACATAATAATTGGATTATAATATTAATAATGGGCTGCGCTGTGTTACTCTATCACTTGCGCCATATGGTCCAAACTAGGATGCAAATATTGATTTGACTGACACGGCGTACATGTACCTCCATGATAACACTGACCACAGGGTGTAAGATGCTGTATCTGATAAACGTAATCCTCATCAATAGGGTCAGGTGAAAATTGGTGGTCAAATTCAGCATCTTTTCAATGGTCCATGCTATGGATCCACACACACAATACACACACTCTCAGCAGACTATAATTATTAGAAATCTTCACATAATAATGTTTTCCAAGGCTTGATATGTTGAGTTGTTATAAATAAAGAGATCTACATAAATATTCTTCATGTTGTTGGGTATGTGTATAAAAAGTTGAATTTTAATGTCAACTCTATATGAAATCAAATAAGAAAACTTAAACTAAACAAAGTTATGACTTATGAAATTTAACTGTAGTGTTCGTGAGTAACTTAGTGTTGAATAAAAAGTAAAATAATTTAAGACTAAGAGAGCCGTGATTTATTATACATACTTACATATCAAATTTATTCTTCATCTTCTTTCTGTGTAGATGAAGTATCAACTGTATAAGGAAGTGCAACGTTTAAAAACGACAAGAATACAGGAAATAATTGAAAACTCAAAACTAAAAAAACATCAGTTAGCACAATTCAACTTGCGGACCCGGTTGACCCTTCAACTTGCATTGCATGCAAAGCAACTTATTTACAAATACTAGGCTCGTTCCAGTGGTTAGGATGAATGTTATTACAAAATGTAAGCAAATAGTATCACACAAGTATTATTTGAAAATTGTAAAATTAAATTATTCTTGTCACTTTTTGCTATTTTGATACAATTTGAATAAAAATTACTTCTGAAAAAAGCAATAATCCTCTAATTTCAAATATTCGGATTGAGCACTGAGAAGACAAGATGGCGGCGGCCAGTAGTGCAGTAACAAAGTCGAAGTTATTATCGTTGGTTGAGGAGGCAGAGTGCCTGACAAAGTGAGTGTCTTTCTCAAAGAAACAATCATTATATTACGTGTTAAATTAATGTGTAAATTTCGTTTCAAATAACATATATTTGGTTGGAGTAAATCCATAAATTATGTAGGTACAATCATCCGTATGTTGAGCGCAAACTTTGAAAGGCGCGCAAATTCTAAAATTTGCGCACAAAGGGTGCGCAAATTTCAAAATGTACGTTTTGAGCCATAAACATCTAGTCTGCACTCGTAAAATTCTAAAATTGCGCAACAAGCTGATTTGACACGAACTGTAAGTTCTAAATTTGAACTTGGCACTTGTACGATGTCACTCCTAATCCTACCCAATAAACAAACCATTGTTGTGAAAACAGTGCTTGTTCCCGAATTCCTTGCGTAAGACAGGGAACCCGTCTAGTTTAACCCCATCAGAGCGCGCATGGCTTCGTTCCCTGGTTATCGATCAATATTACTTCAGGGTTCAGTCTTCTCCTGTGATTGTTATGAAACTTGCTACCATGTTCGTTCACCAAGTTCTACATGGAAAAAATAAAAATAAAGAATTGGCTGAAAAAGACTGTGGTGTAACTGGGAAAGGGCGGGGGTGGGGGGGGGGTGCATTTAAAATCTGATGAAGACAGTGCTGTATAAATGTACAGTTGCCAGCCAGTGAGGTGCGCCCCTTTGTGCCACCCTCAAAATTCACCCTGGTAGTGGTAGAACGCCACAATGTGTAAAAGGTGTTTGTTTTGTCGTCGTATTCACTGTATTACTCCATTTTAAAACAACTTCCAAACTTTTTGTCTAATTTAGACAAAAAGTTTGGAGGTTGTTTTAAACATAGCTTTGCAAAAGTTTATTTTGAAATAAGGCTTGCGGTGGCGTCCAGAGGAAAATGAATATCACACCACTCTTCGAATTGAGTTGCATCAACCCCCACGGTACTTGTAGTACCACCGGCCGCCATGTTGATGTGACACGTCCTGTCGAATATTGAAGTATTGACCGTGTAGTTCGTAACAGCAATCCACAAAGGAATGTTCCGCGCAATACATTTGGTGGCGCGCAGTTGAAATTTACGTGCGCAAACTAGATGTTCGTCAATCCAAAATGGATAAACACGCAAATTAAAAAATTTGCACACGAAGGGTGCGCAAATTAAGAAATTTGCACGCCTTGCAAAGTTTGCACGCAACACTAGAATAGAACTAGGCTCCTACGAGTACATTGTACATACACGTACTAATACAATGGCAGTGTTATTGTACATACACGAATGGGAGTTCCATTCCAAAAATGCACACAAACTGCACAATGCACACAAAGTCTTTGACATGTTTGAGGTCAGCGGGGCAAGCATGGCAATTGTGGGGTCGTACTATTTAGCTTCAACTCGACGATTTCACAACAACTCAAGACAACTCCACGACAACTTAATTCAGCAAGCGTAAACTACCTTGAAACACAATTTCTTTGCCAGAATGTATTAAATAATAGGTCTGAGTTATCATTTTTCTCACAAAATAGACTTAATTTCCAAGAGGGAAATTATATTTTTCAGTGAAATTAACCAATTTTTCATCCGTGTTTTGAGGCAAATGTGAAGCCACTGCGCTTGTGCATTGACACCAGACTGTACCATTTTACTAAGGGGGAGAGTAGACCCAGTAACTGGGGCGCCGTACTCCTTTTTTAAGATTTTGACATTATCGGTCGTACTAGCGCCCCAGTCCGTATTGTGAGAAAAATGATGACCAGACCTATTAATATTGTTTGATACATTCTGGCAAAGAAATCGTGTTTCAAGGTAGTTTTAGCTTGCTGAATGAAGTTGTCGTGGATTTGTCTTGAGTTGTTGTGGAGTTGTCGTGAAATCGTTGAGTTGACGCTAAATAGTACGACCAATACAGTGTGCTGTATGCATGCAAAATCATACAGGGTACCAAGACAATACAGTTGCAAAGAGAATACTCTGAAAGCAAGGAGTGAAGTTAGAGCTAGAATGTCAAGATCTCAAAAAAGGAGTACAGCGCCCCAGTTACTGGGTCTAGAGTGAAGTATACATGTGTTATTTAATCCAAATTCATTGACTGTATATGAATTGTGTTGTCTGGTTGTAGAGTTGCGTGAGATATTGCAGCTTGCAGCGCAGGTAGTGTTAGACTTGAAATCAAGTCTGTAACGTACCGTATTTGTCACTGTACCGTATTTTGTCACTGTAGAACCGAAATACCGCTGAGCCCTCTACTGGTCATATAGCGTACATGCTATCGTGTGAGACTAGCTTTCGTGTTGTAACTGCTCTCGTCACTGTACGATAGCGGTCATGAGAGCGGTCCCACACGACAGCAATAACACACGATAGCATGTACGCTTTATGACCAGTAGAGGGCGCGGCGGTACTTCGGTTCCACAGTGTCAAATACGCGTACGGTAGACTTGATTTTAAGTCTAAGGTAGTGTTAGTGTTTCCATTGCCGCCATCATGGCCATAGACTTATGTAGGTTTATCTCCAAAAACAAGCTAAAATATTTGATCTAGATGTGAATGTGAGTGTGCGCAGTTGTTCAAATTGTTGGAAAATTTTACGAAAAAGATAAAGAGTAGAACTAGGAGGAAGGTTTTAATAATGCTCTTTACATTCTACTTTTTTTCAGGGATCTTTTTGAAACTACAGCCGCAGTAAGACAAAAAATGCCAGCTTTGGAGGATCCACAGGTAAATGAAAGAGTTGTTGGTTTAGTTTTTAAAATATTAAATGGGAAAAGTTTCCACATCGGCTGCCACTTTCTAAGGGATTTTTTTTTTAAATTTAATGGATGTTGGGCTTTATTTTTACCTTTTTTTTTAATATTCCTCTCAGGGAATTGGTAGCAAAAACAGTAATTATTGACCTTGAAAAAAGAAAAATCAAGCGGACATTTCATTCCGCGGCTAGGACCTTTGCGCATTCATGCCGGAAGCACTAAAATGGCGTTTAGCGAGTAGCGCTGTCAAGCCCAACGTAGGCGTGAAAATGATCTATTTTTCATGATTTTGACACTCTGTAATAGCTCAGAGTGCCTGTTCCTCTCTGTATAAATTTTGTCAACCCTTCTGGACAGGTAAGGATAAAATTTGACCTAAATTAAGAGAGATAAAGTGGCAGCTGGATATAGCGTGTTACCCATTGAATGGTTTATTAACCAGTGAACTCCATATACGCATTTGTTTTGGACACACGACCAGACGTCTGGTAAACCGAACCCACTGTTGTATATACTCCGAATACCGGAACGTTAACATGCCCTGCCATTCCATTGTGTAGTGTGCACAGTGCATGCACTCACTGTGCAACAATTCGTTTCCCCTGTACAAAAAGGAATAAAGGGTACTGGAATTTATGCTCCAAATCTCCCTTTTTGGGGGATTATTGTGTAATCCTTGATTCCAGACCTTTGTCCTTTTGTTGTACAAACAAGGATTAGGAGAATTCAATAAGTTGCAGTGATTGTTTATCATTGTATTTTTCGGCTCTATGGGAGGTAAGTCGGAGTGGTCCGAGATTCCAGCAATCCATAGACCAATATTGGCCACTGGCCTACAGCCAAAGATTTGCAGCTTCTGGTGAATGCATCTCATATTTTCTGGAAAGAGAACAACAAATCCTGATGCATTTAATGAGCCATTTAAAAACAGGGTTTCACTGTGACAATGATTTTCTCAAAGACAAGTTATTCCACCAGTTCCAAAGATTGATCCCACTCCTGGTAACAGAAAAATGTCGGAAACCCCGATTCTAAATGTTGACAAAACACTTACTTTGTGACACAAAGGTCAAACTACACGTGGTGTGGAAGTTAAAAATTTCTCTCTGTGCCTTATTTTACAGTTAAACATTTAAAGACTTACGATCCGTGCTCCTGTGATTTGTGCTCGAAAGTAAAATTGATTCCTGGTAATGAAATTTAAAAGAGCAAGTTATTTTCTAACAAATACAATTAATAAATCAAGTTTTGACCTGGTAGATGGCTATAAAAATGTGGTTTTTGAAACGATTATCCCGGCCAACCACCCCATGCCCGCTGCTGATACCCAGAAGTCAGCTACATGTATATTACAACGTCTTTTCTCCTGCGTTTTGGTTGAAATTGAGCAGGCAGCGCTCAGAGTTTGTTTATTGTGCTCCACACAATTTGTTTTTTTTTCTTTAATTGATTACTCTGGTATTATTCGTTGATGTTTTTGTTTTTTTTTGATATCTGATTTGAAAGTTAATAACTTTGGTTATTCTACAAAAATAGCAATTCAACATTTGGATTTATTTTTCAAGGGTAAAATCAGCTTGAGCATAAACCATATATCTTTAAAATTAAAATAAAAAAAACTAACAATAAACAACCTTTGTAAATTAACTATTCATTATGCGCATAGTTGTTGGTACTTATTAGGAGTATTCACGGTCCCTCAGGAGAAAAGTTTACATTAAACTTCATTTGGAATCAAATAATATGAAAAGTTACAAAGTGTTCTGATCCATTTTCAATTCAATTTCTCAAAGGTACATAATTACCTCACAACAGCTGATGATTTCATGGGTAAACCATTTGAATGGACACTATGTACTTATGATTCATTTTATAGTCAATTTGAGCCATACAAAATAGCAACCTGACATTAAACTGCTGATGTTTTTTGAACAAGATTTAAAGTTGTTTTAGGCAAACTTTGTTAATAAGGTCATTCCATTGTACTTGTCAAGCAACATTTTTAGGTTAAGTTTGTAGCGCTGTTTATATTCAACACCACCTGACCGTACTGCTTACTGAGTGAGTGTTTGGACTTTAATCCGTTCCACCATTTACGCTTACACCCTCTGAATAGATCATGGATATGCTCATGAAGAAGAATGAGGAGATAGAGGCAACACTGAAGCAGACAAAGGAGCAGAGGGAGAAGCGGCGGGAGATGGAATGTCTGCAAGAGGAAGTAGACAAGAGGGATGAGGACATCAAACAGTTGCAGAGACAACTCAAAGAAGCAGAGCATATATTGGTGAGAAAAGTTGTTACATAGGCCTTTGAAAACATTTAAGATGGTTGGGTAAGACGTAATGGTATCTTTCCTTGCCTTCCACCTCTAGGACCCCGGTGCGAATTCCCGTCAAGGGCACTATGTTGATTGGGTTTGTGGGGTGTCGTGGCCGAGCGGATAAGAGCGGATAAGAGCACCGGACTCAAGCTCTGCTGTTTTCTGATCAGCAGAGTGTGGGTTCGAATCCCGGTTGTGACACTTGTGTCCTTGAGCAAGACACTTTACTGTAATTGCTTTTCTCCACCCAGTCTGAGTAAATGGGTACCTGTGTGGGCAGAGATGGTTCATGTGAATGATTAGCTTGGAGCGCGGTTACTCGCAGCACCGGCTGTATACTCCCCAGGGAGCTGAGATGGTTTAAGGAATGAAATAAATGGCCCAGTGACCAGGGGTAATAATGTCAGAAGCGCTTTGATACGCCCTTCGGGCTGTGATAAAGCGCTATATAAAAACTGGTTATTATTATTGTACTCCCTACTTGATTTTGTGGCTTTCCCCTGGAATAAATGTCCGGGGTTTTTCCTCCCACATCTAAACCTAAAACTTCCTTCCTTGTCTTCTCTCCAAGGGGTTCTTGGCTATTATCTTCAAGCAAACTTGAATCCTCAATTCTTTTTGGTCGATCCATAGCAACAAGAGTGTGATATAATAGTCACACTGTTCTGGAACGCGTTGTTGTTACACGCTGTTCTAACTCCCATCTTCAGAGTTCATTGTAAATTCTCTGTAAATTCAAAAGTGGTGCGTTTGCTTTGAGATGAATTCGTTATCACACGCGCGCTCGTGGAATGCGGAGAAATATAGCGGGTCAAGTGAGGCTGAAGGCAGAGTTTGATATGGGATGCAGAAGTGCTACATTTTTCCGTATTCCAGTCACGCTTGGGTGATAACTTATAGTATAGTGATTAAGTTCACTTTGCTGAGAATCCTTGGCTTCCCAACCAGAATTAATAAATGAAATAAATGAAATGAAATGAAACATGAAATCATTAGAACTCTTACCCTCCCAGATACTCCAAAGTCCTATTCAGGAGTTGTCCGATTATGGAGGATTTTGGGCTGTAGGCCCAAATAACAATTGCTTGTCACTGGGCCAGACGTACCAATATTATCCAAGTCCAAACATTTGGGTGTTGACTTACCATAAAGTGGGGGTATTTTGTAAGATTCAGGTTCTCAAGCCAACTGTACTAGGGTGTTGGAGTTTTTAAACATTAAAACTACGTTCAAGCCTTGCTTTATGGTTTAAGTGACGTCCAGTTGCTTGTTTTTTCCATCTGCAATGGAAACAATTCTCAATATGACTAAGTGTAGTATTTTTGCCTGCCATGAAATGTCCTTTTTGTAAACAAGGTGACGGGGTGTTTACATTTGAAACTTTTAACAATTGCATCAATACAGCGAGGTCATACGAAAGTATGCAGCTTGTTGCAGATCGGGGTTTTTGTTCTACCAGTAATTGAAGGTCACACAATTTTTTGAAATGCGTACAACTCTTTCAGTGACTAGCCAGCAGGACAAGTCTTCTTGTCTTTTTACTAGTCCGTCAGGTTTTTCAACACTGAAATAGCAAGCTGGACCACTTGGAGAGTACCCCCCTCCCCCAATTGGTGCTCGTTCCCCTCCCCCAGGTGCCCCCCTCTCATTTGAAGTCTTGACTGTTCAGATTAAAAATTACCAGAATAAAATGTAATAGTAAATGACATAAGATCAATGAAAAGGGGCTTGTTTAAGAAAAATTCAAACGGAAACTGCAGCTTTAAGCATTTGCCGCTGGGATTCTTCCATTTTCTCCCATTCCCTGGTGGGATTATTTTGTCGGAATTACCAGAATCATTTTTCTTTGAGAGTACCGCAGGCACAAAGAAACCTTGACTTGACAAAGCCAAGAGAACAAAGATTCTCTTTATTGCATCGTGAACTGCAAAACCTTGGCCGTGAGCTATGGCATAGGATTGGTACTAAACCCAGAACCATGGCTGGATCCCTGGTTCACTCTGACTTACCTCCATTGAACTGAAATACAATAAATTAAAAAATGGTGGAAGCCTCTCCATATCTCGTAATCCTCTTCTTGGAACGAAAGGACAAAGGTCTGGAATCAGGAATTACACAATAACCCCTGCTTAAGGCAGAAGCTTGACAAAATGTTCAAATGCAATCTGGTGCTTTATGTGGGTGAAATGAAGCGATACATAACGTACACAGTATCCGGCGCCGACTGGTTAATTGGCTAGAAGTGCCCCCCCCCCCCTAGAAAAAATGATGCATCCCCTTGTGCCCCCCTAAACTTTTACCCAAGTTTCTTCCCTGCTGTAGCCGGACAGTTTTTTCGCCGTTGTTGAACCATGTCTATGGAACCAGTTATCTTTACACATAGAACTCAACAAACCATTCGGTCAATCAAAAAATCTCTCGAAACACACCTTCATGTCAAAATCAATTTCTTAACCTTTTTATTTTAAATATTTTTATTTCTCTATTCTCAGTGTTTTACTGTAACTGGCATGCTGAGTAGTACCCTGTTGGTGGACATCAGTGCTTGATCAAACTGTTATTATTATTATTAGTATTATTATTGTTAACAATTTTATATTGTTATAAACCCACACAGGCTACAGCCATCTACCAAGCCAAGGAGAAGTTGAAAGCCATTGACAGGGCCAATAAGGGAGCGATATCCGCCGAGGAGCTCATTAAATATGCGCATCGCATTAGTGCAACGAATGCCGTGTCTGCACCTTTGTCTTGGGCACCAGGTATGCTTGCAGTAATTTCTTTGAATATTTTTAACAAAGAAGTTCAAAATTTAAACAATTTAATTGAATTAGAGTCCAAGTCAAAGTTATGACCCGGGTTCCTTATGTAAATTCCCCATGAGACAAAAATCGCTGATGTATTTATCCTTTTGGTTTTAGCTGGTATCATAAAGCCAGTAGCCTGTGTGCCAACGTAAACAACACCCTGCTGAGTTAATCCCATACAATGCCTCAAGCAAGTAGCTGCAGTTGAGTGTAAATTTGCAGACCTGAAACGTAAAAAAAAAACCACCGAAAGTCCAACAAAAGTCTGACACGATAAAATCCTATCGGAAAATGTAAACAAGCGTGCGCGTATTCATAGTGCACTCATCCACGTCATGCAGTATGGCATTGAAGAGACGCAGATTGTGCTGCCCACGTGTACAGTGATGATGTAGCCAATGCTGTGATTGGTCAATATCTGTAGGAGCTGGGGGCTTAATGGATCGGTGTATAAGGTAACCCAAGGCACCTGTTATATTATTTAAAGACATGTTTTTGAAGTTTTTGAGTTATGAGACCCATTTATGTAGCACCTCATAAGGGTTTGCAAGGTGCTGCGGTGCATTCAGCAGCCACTGCCAGAAACACAGGGGCAAATCCCTTATCTAAGTATAACAAGTGTTCTTTTACGTACATTACATGGGACCTACAGCTTAACGACCCATCTAAAGGACAAAGCATTCATGGGTAAGTGCCTTGCTTAAAGCCCCAGCTCAACATTGGTTTTCGACACTTTGTAATTGTTCAAAGTGCCTGTTCCTTTCTGTATACATTCTGTAAACCATTCTGGTTAGGTAAGGATATAATTTGATCTGAATTAACTGATTAAAGCCCCAGTTCAACATTGGTAAGAAGAAAAACATAAATGTTCACAGATTTACATCCAAACCTTACCTACATGGTATAAAGATAATGATGGTAGAAAACTTTCCTTGAAACATTTCTGCCTGAAGTGTTATCATTTTTAAGTAATAAATAAAATAAGATCCAAAATTAGCTCTGCCCATAGGAATGCGTACAAAAATGCTGGATGCAATTTTATCATTTTCTTGCAAATTAAACAACGAAATGAGCTGAAATTTTCACAGCTTGATTTTATAACATACATCTTGATTTGTGCAAAGAATGGGAGCATTTACAGTCAGTTTTACTTATGTTGAGCTTGGGCTTTAAGGACACAAGTGTCAAGACCAGGACTCGAAACCACACTCTGCCGATCAGAAACATCGGAACTTGAGTTCAATGTGCTTGACCCGCTGCCACTAGATTTGAAAAAAACATGAAGCCGTCACTAGCCACTTTTTCTCCGGTAGGTGATACCCGTAGACCGTATCCAACAGACTTGGAGATGCGCATGGGAATCCTGGGTCGCCTCAGCAACCTCCCAGTGGCCGCAGTTACAAACGGAGTCTCGGAGGGGGCTACAGCTGCAACGGGAGGAGGTAGGTGAAAACAAAATACCACAAAAGCCTTTCTTGTCAAAAAAAGTTCACAATAATTTTTTTTAAGACATTTGGTAGACCTCTAGTGATCATTAAAACAAACTTTGATTGATAGCAAACATTGCCCAAACAATTTCCATTAATTTGCGTAAAAAGTATGACACATGTAAAACTGAGCTAGGGTGAAGCAGAGGTTGATCATCACTTCAGGCCTTGAACTTCGCTCTTGCAAGGGCACGGCAGTTTTCTTCTGGTAAGGGGCACTTCTATAAGGAAAAAATGTAAACTTGTGTTGGAACTTTGCAAAGGGGCACCACTGCAAAAGTACAGGGCACCACGGCGATTGCTGTGGGTTAATTCGAGGATTGTCACTTTAAAGGCACTCAGCGTTTTTTTCTCTCTCAACGTTTTTTTTTTTGTTTATTTTTTTTTATGGAAGTCGCCAGACACACAAGGCCAGTAAGCCACTCGAGGTGTGGGCTACAAATCAACTGTTTTATCCAGGGGCCGTTGCCACCTACTCCTGGGGCTGAAACAGGGTTACCCACTTTACAGTCCGTAAGGATGTAGGCTTGGGTATCATCCATCAGAAGCCTGGCTGGTAGAGCAGAAGGCTCTATCTCCCCAACTTTTACGGAGCAATTATGGTTAAGTGCCTTGCTCAAGGACACAAGCGTCATGACCGGGACTCGAACCCACACTCCGATGACTCAGCCACCGGAGCTTGAGTCCGACGCACTAACCACTCGGCCACGACACGCCACAAAACCCGGACTTTGACAATAGCATATCCAAATTTTGCTGCGAGTAGGAAAAAAGTGTGTAAATTGCTCAGATGCAATACTTTTACATGTAAGGTAAAAGACAGATTAAGTGGGATGGCCACATTTCAAGCAGGGACACCCATAAGCCTCTCTGGGCTGTCGTCACAGCTGTTTTGTAACATGAATGTCTTGCGATCTATAATGCGTTTTTTCTCTCACTATCCAGATGTTGCAGCGTCCGGAGCGGGCGGCATGACTTGGCAGCCCTCTAGTGAGCTGACCGCCAGCCTGACCATTCCCTCTAGCGTCAGCCATCATACTACCGAGTTGAACCTCGACCTCGGTGCCCCGGGCCAAAACAAGGAGAACGAGGACGACGTTGAGGTCATGTCCACCGATTCCTCCAGCAGCAGCTCAAGTGAAAGTTTATGAACATTCGGTGTGGAACTTCGCTGATGATGTGAACTTTGACCCTTGACACGTAACCATAGTCCAAATTCAGCACAGGGACCATGAACCACTCGTTTAATCTTCGACCGCTGGCACATGAGTGAAAATTGATGAACCTATGGTGTGGAACTTAACTGATGACGTGAACTTTGACCCTTGGCACATGTCATCATAGTTCGAATCCAGCAAAGGGGCTATAACCAGCTATGTTGACCTTTGACATGTTTTTGGCATGTAGTTAAAGGGTGTAAAAAAGACAACCCCGTTCTCACGGGTGATAGATCTCGCCCTACCAATTCTTTGGTACCGACACGACTGAGGTTGGCTCGATCAAAATCCCTGGAAATGTAACGCAAAAAATTACCCCAAAAAGGGGAGATTTTAATTAGGCCTGTGGCCTATCCAGTCTACGTGCCATTCAAATATGGTATCCCGCAAAAAAATGGCATCAAATCATAGAGCAACTGGTCCCCTCTCATTCTTCTTTGATTTGTGACCTGTCTAACTGCATGCAGTTTAGGGTGACCGTGAAAGAAAGATTTATTTGAAGTAGGATCGCGTCAAAATAATTGCATCTTGACATGAGCATACTGAGCGCCCTAAAAGCGCCCTCCAAGTGATCAAAAGTTTTTTAACAAGCATGTGCACAAAGCAGTAACTTTTGGGAGCCAGTGAGTGTTGTTTTACAGTGCTTCACTACCAGGGGTTAGAGTCGAGAGGTATTGATACGGCGTGCTGCCCATGGTAGTGAGGTTGGTAGAAAGATAATGCAGCACTTGTTTTGTGAAAAGTTAACTCACTGTTATCAGGTTATTCCTATTCTCTAGTTCTCAACGGACACACCATCAAACTATCCCTTGAAAATTTCATTCAATTAGGTTGTCATGATTTAGTTTAAATAGTCTGTTTTTTTGTCAGAGATTGTTTACTTTGTATACATGTACTTGTATGTCCTTTATTTGATTGCTACTGTCTAAATATGCAATTGTTATATTGGATATAGGTTTTGAGGCATTGCATGGTGAGGTATCAACTGTCCAAAACATTGAGTCAACCAGTTCCTTCGGAACCACTCATCATGCTCATACTCAAAAAAGAGATTTACCACATGGTTACAAATCCTTACTTATTGTACTCCCACCATGCATACATTAAAATTTTATTTAGTATCAATGTATGTTTGGTTTGCGGTAACACCATGTGATTATATCTATGCTGCTGTATACAGTCTGCTGACGATGTCTAGAGCAGGCTAATCAAAACGTTGAGACCAATTAATAAACCCACTCCCCGGCAGTGAAGTTATCCGAGAAGTCCCCTCGATCCACTAAGCGAAAAGTAGTAGAAGTCCCGGCCGATTTCCTACCTCCCCAGGTAGTACTTAATAAGCAGGACAGTTCTCTTCAGGACTAAGTTGTCCCCCTGACTTCTGAAATCTACTCCGTGGTAGTAGAATAACGACACAAGAACAATCTACTGTATATAGCAAAGTAGATATAATCACATGGTGTTACCGCAAACCAAATATACATTGTGATATTGGAAGTCTTCAAATGCCGTTTTCTTGACTAAGAAACTAGTAAATGTTTTCCCAGATGATTACAAGTCCTGTACATGAAGTCTCATGGTCTGTCTTGAGCTCACGTACCCTTGTGCTTTTTGGTCATCAGCCTGAGGGTCAGCCCCAGGGTCACCCCCATGAGCCTTTTTTAGGTATGGTGGACATCGCTATTGGAGTGCACTGTTTGGTTTGGGTGTATACAAATTTACCCGCACCAAATGGTCTCCTGGTAATGTGTGCACCGTCTCAAAATGGCTTGTAACGTGCCCACCATTTTGAGAGATGGTGGACACGTTACCAGGGCACTGATTGGTTTTGCGTCAATTTGTCTGTACACCAAATAGTCTCCTGGTAATGTGTCCATCATCTCAAAATGGCTTGTAATGTGCCCACCATTTTGAGAGATGGTGGACACATTACCAGGGCACTGATTGGTTTTGGGTCAACTTGTCTGTACACACCAAAACCAAACAGTGAGCTCCTATTTCTATAGTGTCCGCCATACCTCAAAAAGGCTAACTGTATCCTGGCCATGTGAGACCAATGATAGTGTGGCCGATCTTTGGCGAACCTAAACACCCTCGAGTGATTTACTAGGACCCTACATTTAGTGGAGTGTCGTGGCCGAGCGGTCTAGATCACCGGAAGTTCTGGTGTTGTTGGCAGCAGAGTGTGGGTTCGAATCCCGGTCGCGGCACTTGTGTCCTTGAGCAAGATACTTTACCATCATTGCTTTGTCCTTCGGATGGGACATTAAGCACGTGTACTAGGATGGGTAGTGTACGTAAAAGAACCCAGAACACTTATCGTGGAAGAGTAGTGGTTTACCCTGGTGTTTCTGGTTCACATGGCAAGCACCCTGCAGGTTTCCTCAGGCTTGAGAGCTACAGTGATTAAGTTCACTCATGAGGCATCCTTGGTTTCATTACCAGAAATGTATAATAGACAAAATAGAATAGGCATCACTCTTACAAAATCAAACGCTATATAGTAACTCAACACCCAAACTGTGGACTCCGATTATGGCGGTATGCCATGTGAAGCATAATCAGTTGACTAAATGCAGTATTCAAACCAACAGAATCAAATAAAACATGCTGTTGGAATTTAAAAGGTAATTTGATTGGGGTAATAAGGTAGTTTTTAACTGAAATGTCATAAACTTGCTGTACATATGTATATATTTGCCTCATTAACTCCCCCCCACTAACCCCAACACTCCAGAGTGATTTACTAGGATCCTTCCCCACTCTAACAAATTCCAACACCATATGGGTAACTCAACACCCACACTGTGGTACTCTGATTATGGTGGTATGCCTGAACCCATGTAAAGCATGATCAGATTACTCATGCAGTCCCCAGTCCAACACAACCCAACAAAACCTGCTGTTGAGTTTGATGGAATAGAGACTGTTAGGGTTAATGAATTAGACCATTTGCATTATCATGTTGATTTGTTACTGTACATAAGAACATATTAAAAACAAAAACCAACGCAAAAAAGAGAAGCACCTGTTTGATTTATTTCAAAAAATTATTTCAAAGGCTACACAACCTCCCTCTTTCCTTACTTTATAAGTATTTTCAAATACTGTAGGTCACCAACAGGAAACATACATACACAATATGAAAAATTCTGAACTTTTTAAGTCACCAACAGAAGTCATCGACATCGATAATAAGACATTTTACACCCCCCACAAATTGTATTAAAAATATAAAACCACTTTTAAGATGTGCTGGAAATGTCTACAAATCTCTCTGCAGAACTGAAACATTCTTAACAAATGAACCATATTTCATTGAATCAAACCTGAACTTAAATTTAGCTCTTAAAAACGGTAGTCTACTGCATGGTGTGAAAACCTTGTTTAACCTATGCCACACTACACTGTAGTGCAGTCCATACAGAGTTGAGCGTTGCATGCAATTGACCCTTCACGAAAATGGAGCCTGAGAACATGACAGGAATTGAAAAAATTCATCGGGAATAAAAAGAGTAGTAACTCGGTCTTAAACGGCTGTTTAATTAAGACCTTTGGACATACACTGTAGCAAGCCTTGACCAAGGCTGCCTTTGGGCCTTTTCTAAGCCCCCAGTTATCCATGCACGGAGTCTGTAAGGTCGACACGCACTCGCACACAAACACAGAAATGCACAGAGTCCGTCAGGACGATACACATGCTCCCAAGCACATAGTCCACGCATTGGAGTCCGTTAGAGATCCACTCACTGTGTGGGACATTGATAATAATGCAGGAGCCTCTATTCGTAATAAACACCGGCCGGCCAGCATGCTTTGATCAAGGCTACACTGTAGCAGGTCTGATACTTCAAGGAGGCAACGGAGGCAATTCCTCTGGTCATTGCCTTGGTGCCTTTGAAATGTTCCACTAGAAACTGACAATTTCCTCATTTAGAGGTGCCCTTTGGCAAGAAGTAAATGCCTTGGTGCCCTTGCCCTTAAGAGAACGAAGCAATCAAACCTGCTGTCGGCTGTAGTACTAATTTACACAGGCCAGATTTAGTTTGTACATTACAGAGGCAACTCCATCTTTGTCCTCGGACATTGTTTTGGTTCCTTCATGAAGGAAAAACTGCCTCATGTCTTGTGTGGATGTGTGCAAGTCCCACACAACATGATCACATGTATCTACACGTACATGAACATGTATACAAGTTATAGTGCTTTCATACTGACGAGAGAGTATAATGTCAGGAGTATTACTAAACATCCATAAATACCTCAAGTTTAAGACAATTTGGGCAGTCCTATTGGTTGACAGGCGGTCACATGATTGTTTAAAGACCAGTTTTAAACGGCTATTAAAGACATACATGTAGCTGGAGCTATGAAGGCGCGCTCTGCGCTAATTATAGCCATAGGCGTGCTGGCGCACTAGCCTATGTGGGTGCTAATTTACGCGCAGCGCAATCAATATTTACTGGTACTCGATGTAAAGTCTAATAGTACAACTGTTTGAGAGTCACATGCGATTTGATCCTTTGCGAAATGGAGCCTGAGAATGTGACAGGAATCAAAATTCAATGGAAAAAAAGGAGTAGTGACTCGGTCTTAAACGGCCGTTTGAAACCTTGCAGAGTTTTGGCTGTGTGATAAAGGACCTTGTCTTCGGATTGCTCCTTTATCGGTTTTAAACGGTCATGTAAGAACTCAGTCAACACTCTTTTATTCCCTTTAAAGTAACAAAATACACATCCAAGATTACTCAAGTTCTAGATTTTCACAACTAAGTACCGGACAGGAAAACAGGTGTAACTGGGCCAGAAAAAGCATTTTGTGATTGTCACATTATATCAGATTCTTTCAGATTTGATTTTTGACCTTTTCATAATTAAAGCTAAGATAGTACAATTGTAGGTAGATTGGTCTGATTCAACTGACGTAACCTGACGTCATCACCCATAATCAGGCATGCAACTTTGAATTAATAAAAAAAACAAGGAAATTACAATCTTTACAAGACTTTGTGCAGTGTTTTTTCCAATTTTCAATGGCATGAGTGTGAGGTGAAAAACGAGCAAATCAGCTGATCCGAGGAAAAGTTGCATGCCTGCATAATAAATCTTGGTTGGGCCATTTTGGGAGTCCAATTGTAGTTGTACATTGTAGTTGACGCAGGTGTAGTTAAACTTGCACTAGATTTTTACCTGCAAGTCGACTCCCAAAATGGCAGACCATGGGTAGAGAGTAGCCACGTGTGACACCAGTCCAAGGGACATAGTCTACAAACATCTTATTGGATCCACTCCTCTACCGTCTTGAAGATTGTATCCCTGGCCTGCAGGAGCTCTGGTGGGTCGGACGAAAGCGCTGGATACATGTTCGCACAGTGAGCAGTACCTGACGGAAACAAACATGCCAAAACAAAACCAGCTTTAATTAAGCGTCCTTCAGTCCCAATGTCACCATTGGGTTGGATGTTAGCATTTTCATGGGAAGAAATAAATATTTTTTTTCAACCAGTTATCACCAGAAGCGTGTCGTGGCCGAGCGGTTTAGTGCTTCAGACTCAGGTTCAGGTGGCTATTTATTAGTCATCAGGATGTGGGTTCGAATCCCGGTCATGACACTTGTTTCCTTCAGCAAGACACTTAACTACAATTGCTTCAAATAGGGGAAGAGGCAGTTATTATTATAAGTTCTTATAAAGCGCTATTTCATGTAGATCACAGCGCTGATTAGAATATTTTCCAGCAAGGTATTCGGAGTTACTTTTTCAAGTATGAGACCTAATCCTTTACATAGCACCATGTAACGGTTTACAAGGTGCTGTGGCGCAATCTGCAGCCGATCAAACCAGGAACGCCGGGGCGAACCCCTTCTCTTTTCGATAAGTGCACTGGGTTCTTTTACATGCATTACACAACACACGGGACCTACGGCTTTACGTCTCATCCGAAGGACGCAGCAATAAAATGGTTAAGTGTCTTGCTTAAGGACACAAGTGTCACGACCGGGACTCAAACCCACACTCTGCTGATCAGAAACACCAGAGCTTGAGTCCGGTGTATTTATCCGCTCGGCCACAACACACCAGTTATGTTTGTCTCACAACGAATTCACCCCTCCTTGTTCTTAGCTGTGCCGTGAAGAGACTTGCGTTTGTATCTCTCCATGTCTTGTTTCTGCACATTGGGGCAGGTTTTTATCTCTTCAAAAAGTAGCCCTCACCTCGAGTGGCCTTTGGGCCTTGTGATGGGCGAATTGCATTAATTTTTTTTTGTTTTAAGACGCATATTAGCAAAACTTTTATGGACAGACTTGTAAATACGCCTGGACATTCCAATGTGTAGCATGTACAGCGCATGCACAGCGCATGCACTCACCTCGTTACATTTACCCTCGTAACAAAGAGGGACAATGGGTACTGGAATTTCATGCTCCAATTTCCCTTTTTTCCTGGGGTTATTGTGTAAGTCCTCAATTCCAGACCTTTGTCCTTTGGTTTGACAAATGAGGATTACGAGAGATCGATAGGCTGCCACCATCGTTTTTGGCATGGGAGGCAAGGCGGAGATTACAGCATGCCGTAGCCGAATATCAGCCCTGGCTTATTGCCAAGGTTTGGCCGATTCATGGTGAACAGAAGCCACATTTCATTGAAATAGAACAACCAAACCAGCAACATTTCATGGGAATTTTGTTGTCTTTACTTGGTTAAAACCCATGTACAACATTGGTATTTTGTCAAAGACAGTATCCACACTATATGTGACCCAACATATACATGAATAAACAAACCTGTGAAAGTTTAAGCTCAAAGTGGAGCCACAAGAAAATAGTGAAAAAAAAAAAACCTGTGAAAGTTTAAGCTCAAAGTGGAGCCACAATAGTGAAGAAAAAAAAACTGAAATGTTTTCACTGTTTTGGAACATTGAGTTTTGGTCTCCTGAGATGAAAAGAGTATTTGACAGTATAAGGCAGGCCTCGAATTAACCCATGGCACCCACAGTAATTACCGTTGTGCCCTGTGCTTTTGCCGTGGTGCCCTTTGCAAAGGTTCCACTACAAACTTACATTTTCCTCATAGAAGTGCCCTTCTCCAGAGGAAAATTGCTGTGCCCTTTCAAGTGTGTGGTTCAAGGCCTGGTAAGGTAAGATTTGTTTCCGGCTTCTTATTTTCATTTGTCTTTGCTTGTTTCTTTGTGGGGTTGATTGCTCAAAGTCAAAATGCTTTGACGCTTTAACCACGGGCGTCATCGTCGTGTGAATGTGTTTTATTTCTTTACTGTATATTTTGTTTCTGAAACGAACGGTTTACACGTGTAACCGACCGTTTCAGAAACTGATTAACTGATACCATCTATTCTATGAAACAAAATTGCAGCATTTACCATGTATGTAAACTGCCTGTTCCTCGTCGGAGATGTCTTTGGTTATTCCGAGATAATGCCAGGGATCAATGGAGCCGTTTGGAAAGATCACCTTTGTTGCTCGGATGCCCATACCACCGTAGTTGGTGTTGGTACGAGCGATACCTCGGGAGAGCGTCGACTTATTGAACTGCTTTCCGTAGATGTCGGAGCACATCTGCAGAGAAAAACTAACAAACAGAAAAGGAAATAAAGTTAAAGAAATTGGTCAAATTTCATGGCTCTGCTTACTGCGGAATTCTGGGCTTGTGGCCCATAGAAGTATGTACTTCAATAAGCTTCGAGTGCAGAATTCTGTGGTAAGTATTTGGCCAGGGTGGTGTATTGGCTATCATTGGAATGATGATAATAATAATACTGTACACTTATAAAGTGCCATGTCTGTCATAAATGACACTCCTGGTGCTGAATTATCAAATCTGGTGGAGTGGAGATCGTTACGAATGATTTTATGAGAAGAAGCAACCATAATACAACACCTTGAAAGGGATACAAGGTGAGGTGGCGCATATTGCTGCCAGACCATGCCAGAAACACCGGGGCAAACCCCTTTCTCTTAACGATAAGTGTACTGGGTTCTTTTACGTGCATTACACAACACACGGGACCAACGGCTTTACGTCCCATCCGAAGGACGATACAATAATGGTTAGGTCTCTTGCTTAAGGACACAAGTGTTAAGACCAGGACTCGAACCCACACTCTGCTGATGATTGGTTGTAAAATGTTAAGCTAGAAACTGACACTGTTAAGCAGTTGCCGCCGGGAATCGTTTTACTTTGAAGGTACCGTTGGCACAAAGAAACCCTGACTTGACAATGTCAAGAGAAGAAAGATTTTCTTTGTTGGATCGTCCGTTTTTGTTTCTCGACTGAGAAAATGTCAAATTCACACAGCGTGAATTGCAAAACGTCGGCCGTTACCTACGCTATTGGAGTGGTAGTAAACATGGAATCATGGCTCGATTGCCGGCTCACTCTGACTGACCTCCGTTCAGCCGAAATACAATGAATGAACAATGGTGGAAGCCTCTCGATGTCTCGTAATCCTCCTTTTGGACCAAAAGGACAAAGGTCTGTAACCAGGGATTACACAAAAGTTGCCTCTGAAAAGCCACAAAATGCAAGAATTTATGAGACCTTTTTTTGACTTTGTGCTCCATAGTTGAATGACCTTGCGACCTTTGCTCCTGTGGTCCGAAATTACATATTGACATTTTAAGACGGCTTCCGCTTCCAGGCAGGGGAAACATTTGCGTGTATTCACGTCATCTGTTTTCAACTGGTTAAAAATTGGTTCTCTTCCTAATAGAGTTTTAATCTGAAATGCTTCTATTGACCCCTTGCACGCACTCACACATGGTGACTGTGCCACGCTCACAATTTTTGGAAGTAAATGCGTCTGTGCAAACTGTGTCGCCTGAAATTTGAACTACACTGTATAACACAAGGAGACATTGACTTTCAAAATGGCGCAACCAAGATTGTTGTGATGATGACGTCAGGTCAAATGGGTCTATAACAGAAATGTGTATTTCGGTCCAATGGCATTTCGTGGCTGAGCGGTCTAGTGTACCTGAGTCAAGCTCTCTTTAGCAGCAAAGCTATCTGGGTATGGGTTCAAATCCCTGTCATTGCACTTGTGTACTTAACTATGATTGCTTCTCTTCACCCGGGAGT
This sequence comes from Marthasterias glacialis, assembly GCA_911728455.2. NCBI lineage: Eukaryota > Metazoa > Echinodermata > Asteroidea > Forcipulatida > Asteriidae > Marthasterias > Marthasterias glacialis. The sequence goes on from OU452233.1 coordinate 17,075,685, forward strand.
AAATGGGTACCTGAATGGGCAGAGAGATGGTTCTTTCTTCAAAACTACAAGTACTGCTATTAGTAACTGCTCTACCTTAGGGGAAAGTGGTGTCCAAAGGGCTGATCTATGCTGTCTGATGTCTGGAAGAATCCAAACTCCGTGCATGTCTGATACACCCACTGCCGACCTGTTAAAAAACAAACAAGTAATTCATCAAAACAGATTGCCACAAGTTGTTAAAAGATCCCAAGTTTTGACTTTTTGAATGCACTCTCAAAAGTCGTCCTCTGAGAAAAAATACAAGGCAACCTAAAATGTTCTGCAACATAAAGGTCAAATATCAGGTGTTGAAGGAATAACACTTCCTTGGTTTTGTTTTTTTAGACAAGCCAAGTCACTCCCATCCTCTGGTTTCAATAAATGCACGGTGGTACTGTTTTAGTGAAAACAACAAATGGTTTTTCAGTTTTGTCAGAATTTATTTTTCACATCATATGCTTTAAAAAAAAAAGAAAAAAAAAATGAATAATTTAAGTTTGTGTCATGAAATTGTAAGAGCTACAAGTGTCAAGAAAAGCAATCAAGAAATATTGTGTATGGGTACAGGTACTTGGCAATAAGTTAGGGTACAAAACGCCAAGGAGCAATTATGGCTAAGTATTTTGCTCAAGGACACAAGTGCCGGGACCGATATTCGAACCTACATTGTGATGATTCAGCTCGGCCAAGATACGCCAGCCTTCTTGTAGGCTATAGTCTTTAGTCATGAACATGTAAAACTTGCCAAAAATTGAGTTCATCTCTCACAGACAGTTGGGTTTTTAATGCTGCAACGTTTGAGATGCTCACTTACTAACTTTGAAACCTAACTAATCCTGTACGTTGACAGGACTAATCCTGTACGTTGAATGAGAAAAAAATGAAGAGTTAAGTTAACTCCATATATTTGGGAGACAAGAGATAATCCATAACTTGTTTAATTTTTGTTTAGTGATTTTTATGTACCACAATTGGTTGAGGTCGTTACAATGGCAAAAAACTTCGTCTTTATTTGTGACCCTCTCCTTGCCCAAACCAGGTACTTGCTGACAAAAACTCAAAACTGGGTTCAGAAATAGATGAGAATAAGAGCTTTTGTGGCGTGTCGTGGAAGAGCGGATAAGAACACTGGACTCAAGCTCTGGTTTTTCTGATCAGCAGAGTGTGGGTTCGAGTCCCGGTCGTGACACTTGTGTCCTTAAGCAAGACACTTAACCATCATTGCTGCATCCTTCGGATGGGAGGTAAAGCCAGAGATCCCGTGTGTTGTGTAATGCACGTACAAAGAACCCAGTACGCTTATCGCAAAGAGAAGGGGTTTGCCCCGGTGTTCCTGGTCTGATCGACTGCAGATTGCGCCACAGCACCTTGTAAAGCATCACATGGTGCTATGTAATGGAACAGGTCTCATACTTCAAAAAATGTTACATTGCAGGAAAAAAGTACTGAGCGCTTTGAGACGCCCATTGGCAATAATGGAGCAACAATGGTTAAGTGTCTTGCTTAAGGACACAAATGTCAAAGCCGGGATTCGAACCCACACTCTGCTGATCAGAAACACCAGAGCTTGAGTCCGGTGTTCTTATCTGCTCGGCCACGACACGCCACAAAATTATAAGATTCCAAAGACCTTACCTCCTTCAGAAGCTGAGCTTTTCCATGATGTCTCTCTCATATCTTTGATCATAGTGTCATATGAGATATCCAGGCAAGGGTCTCCGTACGTCTTTAAGAGAAGTGCATTAACCGCAGCATAACGGTCAATTTCTTCACCGATGGACACATTTACCATGATGTCACACAAAGTGTCAATGGTAATGTCTGTGCCAACTGCTCCCTGTAAAAAAAAATAAAAAATAAAAAAATTAATTAAACCCACTTGAAACCATTGATATGTAAAGTTACTAGAAGAAATCTACACTGGAGCAACAGCAAAAATACACATTGACAAAGACATCTCACAGGAAATCAACATCAACAGGGGAGTTAGGCAAGGGGACCCAATATCACCCAAAATCTTCACTGCTGTGTTGGAGGAAGTTTTCAAAAACACCTCCCTAGATGAGAAAGGGTATAACATTGATGGCGAAATGTTGACAGATCTACGCTTTGCAGATGATGTGGCTCTGGTCACCTCTTCTGTTAACGATTTGGAAGTGCAAATAAATGAAGTAAACAGCAAAAGTAAAGACATAGGTTTAAAGATGCACAAGGGAAAGACAAAATACATGACAAACTTCAACACAGATGACACAATAATGGTGGAAGACCAACAGATCAGCAGGGTCACCGAGTACAAATACTTGGGCCAAACAGTCAAAATGCAAGATAACACTCAAGATGAAGTCTCAGTCAGGATTAAGTCAGGATGGAGTTCCTTTGGAAGGTACCGAGGTATACTTTGTGATAAGAACATTCCTATGGCACTTAGGAGAAAAGTATACGATCAGTGTGTACTACCGACCATAACATATGGAGCAGAAACATGGACAACAACAAAACTAATAGAACACAAACTCCGTACAGCACAAAGAGCAATGGAAAGACAAATGCTACACATCTCAATCAGAGACAGGATCAAATGCACAGAAATACGAAAGAAAACTGGAGTAAGAGACATCATAAGGACAATAAAACAAGCTAAATGGAGATGGGCTAGACACACTGCCAGAAGTGAAGACAACAGGTGGACAACAAGACTAATGGACTGGCAACCAAGGACAGGGAAAAGGAAAAGAGGTAGACAGAGAAGAAGATGGAGAGATGACATCAAGGAATATGCAGGAACAACATGGACAAGAACAGCAAGAAAGAGAAATGAATGGCATATCCATGAGGAGGGCTACATCCTACATTGGATGACCACAGCCTAAATGATGAAACCACTCAACTGCACAAGTTGTGTGTCATGATTTATATGTTTTTACTGTAGTTTACTGTAAATAGCTAAGATTCCATCTAATTATGTGCTAGTACAAGTAGACTAGTCAGCAGTGTATAGAGCAACATAGCTTTGGTTTTGTTCTTTCAGTTAAGTCATATAATAGACAGCTAGGACACATAGGTCAACCCAGAGCAGAGATTTCTGGAATGCGGATTATAATAGAGGGCCATAGCTTTTCTCAGTTAGAGTATGGGGAATATTTGATAGCGAGGCAGTATTTTATGCAAATTAATTCTTACAGTTTAAACTTGTGATAGTGAGGCGGGGTTTATGCAAATAGCAAGTGGTTGGTATGTAGGTTTTGGGCGTAGTCCAGGGAGATCACCATGAGACAGCAGCGAAGCAACATGTTTTTCCCCCACTCTGTTGGCTGCTGATATTTTTCATGTTAACGACGCCTGCTGGAAAGGAAAGGCTCAATTTTAAGAGCCGATTAAATAAGACAACCTGAGTGGTTATGCCTGTGTGGCAACAATTTATTTGGAGGAAAATTAAACCAGGCAGAGTGGAGAGAAAGACCAACACCGTATGAAGAAAAGCTGTAAGTAAAAACTATTTGTTGAATTTTCAGAGTGATAGAGGAATGCAGCTAGTATTATTGAACAATGTTGGCCTATTTGAAGACTTCACAGAAGATTGTAATGTATTTGAAAATTTCACACAAGATTCGAATGATGATCTAATAATGTATTTGAAGATGTCACTAAGTTGTCGATGAAGATTTAATATGCTTTTGAAGATTTCAAGGAAAATGGAAAATGGTAATTTAATGCACTCGGAAGTGAGATGTTCATGATAACTCATGCAATTGACAAAGTGTAATTAGCTTGGAACAGTCACTGCAAAATATTATCAGAATTGTTGGGTTGTTTTACCTATATGATGATATAGATGGCCAATTAATGGAGACACAGAAGCCAAAGCAGAGCTGATGTGAGAAGGTCAACCAATGCTTAGCGCATCTCTGGAAGTGCCAGAAGGTTGAGAACGTGTGGTTGTGATTCGCCAGTTAAATGGAGTCGGCAAATGGGCGACCACCTATGAGAACACACTAATGTGGAAAACTGACAGGTTTTTATGAACCGAACTGAACATTTTGTTTCTTTGGAGCGATGGATCGGAACTTCGTGTCCATATTTTTGAACTGTGGAAGTGCGGAGCAAACACTGATATTTAAGTGTGGTTTAAGCAGAAGTATCTGATAATTGGATATGATTTGATGACTTAATTGTAGTTTGAAAAACCGGGAGGTCAACAGTTTGAGGGGTCGATTGCGATTTAATTATAAAATTGGAGATTGTGAGAATTTTGAAATTCTCAGAAGTTGGGAAGATTCATAAGATTTGTTTTGTATTAATTTATCAAAATTCCAGCTGGACTGATTGTGACAATGTGTGCACTATTGGTGGATTGATATATTTTTAATAATAATACAGAGAAGTTTAATCACAATTCCGTTTCCGTATTTTCTTTAACAACTGTTCGTTTTAAAACTGCTATTATTTGAATTTAGTGAAAAATCACGACAATTTGGGGGCTTGTCCGGGAGTAAAAAAAAAAAGAAAAAAAAGAGAGATTAGGAGTGCGGAAAACGAACAAACTTTAAGGAAAGACAGAATCACTGCAAATATGATTTATTTTGTCACCAATCTTGTATTATAGAGATGTGTTGTAAATATTATCTTGTGTGACATATCGCATAGTGTTGTATTGATCTTTTGCTCTCATCCTGGTTTAACACTTCTGCGTGGAGCGCTGCTATTTTTTTTGTATTTTTCCAGATAGTGCGTGTCACCATGAATGTGAAGGAGCTGACCGAGTTGGGGAAAAAGTCCTTCGAGTTGAGTGGTGAGGACTTACTGGACTTCGTCAGGGAAGAGAGAGATAGGCAGGATAGACGAGAGAAGGAATTATGGGCACATCAGAATGAGGATAGGGCAGAAAAGGAACGATTGGATAGGGATGAGAGGGCTTACCAGTTAGAGTTGCGTAGGCAGGAAATGACGATTCTAGAGTTGAAGCTCAAGGCACAGGAGACAAAAGCCAGTGAAGATAGTGTAGGTTCAGACAGTAAGCTAGGGAATAGTAAGCTTAAGGCTCGTGCCCCTAAGTTACCACCCTTCGATGACTCCAAGGACGATGTGGATGCATACTTGCAGCGATATGAAAGGTACGCTGTTAGTCAGGACTGGTCGAAGACAGACTGGGCGATAAACTTAAGTGCTTTGTTGAAGGGTAAGGCACTAGAGGTGTATGCTAGGCTAGATGTAGAAGATGCAAAGGAATATCAGGTACTTAAAACTGCTCTCCTTAAGAGATACAGGATGACAGAAGATGGATTTAGACTGAAGTTTCGCACAGCTAGACCAGAACCAGGCGAGACCCCAACCCAGTTCGCTGTTAGATTAGATAATTTAATGACACGTTGGGTCGATTTAGCTGCCATTAAGCGGTCTTATGAAGGCTTGTCAGACTTACTATTGCGGGAGCAGTACATTAACGGGTGTAATAGGGAGTTGAGTCTATTCCTCAAAGAAAGAAAACCCACAAGCATCAGGGAAATGTCGAAGTTGGCAGAGCAGTACACTGAAGCACATGCAGGTCTCTTTGCAGCACCAGGTCATCAGACCCCCTACCGACGACCTTATCAGCAACACCCACCCCAACCTTCAAACAACCGAAGTCAACCAGATAGCGGCAAAGGTGCTCCTAGAGAAAGACACCCTAGTCTGCGAACAACTAACTCTTCTTACTTAAGTAGAACATGCTACTCATGTGGTAAAACCGGGCACATTGCTAGGAACTGTAGAAGTACTAGGCCTACGAGTCGTAGCTATGGTAACACTAGGAACAGCTACAACTTCACCAAAGTAGCGGGTATGGTAAACGATGATGGCCTTATGCACGGGCGGGCACCAGTGGGTAGCAGTAGCCAGAATAACTTGCAGGCATCCAGTCTAGGTCAGAGTCATAAGGAGACATGTTGTAAGTGTGATAGAGGCTATCAGGGATCCATAGCAGCAGAAGCAGTAGCTTGTGTATTAACGCCCCCAGAACGATTATTTGATTGCTGTATTAAGGACAATCAGGTTACTTTGAATTGCGGACATGTGTTGCCCCTTATGAGTGCGGCATGTAAGGAATTATCTGAACGTATGCCTGTAGTGAAGGGACAAATAGGAGATAGAACAGTTACTGTATTAAGAGACAGTGGTTGTAGTGCCGTGGTAGTCCGTCAGGATTTAGTTGAACCAGGTAGCTTAACAGGACAGAATAAGATGTGTGTCTTGATCGATGGTTCAGTTAGAAAAGCCCCAGTTGCCAATGTGTACCTTAACACCCCATTCTTTGTTGGTCAAACTGAAGCTCTTTGTATGCACGATACCTTATATGATGTCATTGTGGGCAACATAGTTGGAGCAAGGTCACCTGGAGATCCTGACCGGCATTGGTGTTTTAGCAAACATCAGGACCCTCAAGATCGGCAAGCAGTTGTGCAGACTCAAGCAGTACAGACACGAGCACAAAAACAAGCTACAGAGAAACCACTTAAGAAACTGAAGGTGCCAGAAGCGATACCTGATATACAGAAAGATGACTTCATGAAAGCTCAACAGAATGATCCAAGTTTGGACAGGATGCGTGAGCTAATTTCAAGGAAGGGAGAGAGAACAACCGAAAGAGGAGGAAAGTCAAGGTTCATTGAATCCAAAAACTTAATTTATCGGGAGTTTTCATCTCCGCAGGTTGAGCATGGTAATGTCTTTCTTCAACTCGTTGTGCCAAGAGAACACCGCCCGCACGTTATGAAGATAGCCCACGAGTCCAGCCTTGGAGGACATCAAGGTATCAAGCGAACAACCGACAAGATCACCACCAACTTCTATTGGCCAGGAATCCATGCAGACGTGAAGAGATTCTGCAAGTCATGTGACATCTGTCAACGGACAGTACACAAAGGCAGGGTGAGAAAGGCACCACTGGGGAGTATGCCATTGATTGAGGTACCATTTGATCGGGTTGCCATAGATATCGTAGGACCAATTAAACCATCTACCGAGAGAGGTCATCGTTTTATACTCACATTTGTAGACTATGCAACCAGATACCCGGAGGCAGTGCCCTTGCTGAGTATTGAAACAACGCGGGTTGCAGAGGCCATGGTTGATGTTTTCAGTAGAGTTGGCATACCGCGGGAGATATTAACGGATCAAGGGTCGCAATTTACATCGGGTCTTATGAGAGAAGTTAGCCGACTACTGTCCATTAGACAACTCACAACCACCCCCTATCACCCGGCATGCAACGGGCTTGTTGAAAGGTTCAATGGAACTCTCAAACAGATGCTCAAAAGGATGTGCTCAGAGAAACCCAGAGATTGGGACAGGTTCATTGCTCCACTGTTATTCGCTTACAGGGAAGCACCACAAGCCAGCCTAGGCTTCTCACCTTTTGAATTATTGTATGGCAGAGCTGTCCGAGGGCCCATGATGATATTGCGAGAGTTGTGGTCTGGAGAGGTTAAAACACAGGAAGTCAGGACTACATACCAGTATATCCTGGACTTACGAGAAAGACTGGAGAGCACATGCAAAATGGCCCAAGATGTACTGAGAGATGCCATGGGGAGAACAAAGAAATACTACAACCGAAAGACCAGCCCAAGAAACATAAAGGTGGGAGACAAAGTTTTGCTTCTTCTTCCAACGGATCAGAACAAACTACTGATGCAATGGAAGGGGCCATTCACAGTTTTAGAGAAGCGGGGAGCGTTAGACTTCAACATTGAGATGGGTGGAGGAAACAAGACCTTTCATGTTAACATGCTAAAGAAGTACATAGGCAGGGACAATCCGAGAGATTCTTCTTCAGACACTACTCCAGCATGTGGTGTCATTGATTGTGTGTGCGTCGCCGTCATCCAAGACGACGAATCAGAAGGTCCACCATTTCAAACCAGCATAGAGAGAATTGAATTGCCTGTTATGACGAGCACAGAAACAATAGACGATATAAAGATCAACGAAGAACTGTCTCAAACACACCAACGTCAGCTAAAGAGAATCCTGTGTAACTACAAAGACATTTTGACAGACCTACCAGGCACAACAGATGTAGCAGAGCATGAAATCAGACTCACCTCTGACCAACCTCTCCGATTGAAACCATATCCACTTCCTCACGCACTACGAGATACTGTCAAGTCTGAAGTCAAGAGTATGCTTGACATGAACATTATTGAACCATCAGATTCTCCATATTCCAGCCCTGTGGTACTTGTAGGTAAGAAGGATGGTGGCACGAGGTTCTGTATTGATTTTCGGCAGCTAAACAAGGTCACGGTGTTTGACGCTGAGCCCATGCCTAACTCAGAAGAGATCTTCGTCAAGCTGGCAAAAGATAACCTTTTCACCAAAATAGACCTAACCAAAGGGTATTGGCAGATACCAGTGAAACAGGAAGACAGAGCTAAGACAGCATTTGCAACTCCGGATGGACTGTACCAGTTCCGTAAGATGCCATTTGGCTTAATCAACGCCCCGGCAACATTCAGCCGATTAATGCGAACCACACTACGGAACATTCAACACGTCGATAACTATATAGACGACATTTTGATTCACACCCCAAGCTTCGAAGAGCATCTCCATGCTATTAACCTCGTTCTCCGGAACCTAAGAGATGCAAAACTAACAGCTAGACCAAGTAAATGCATGATGTGCTATGAGAAGATAGAATTCCTTGGGCATATGGTAGGAAGGGGAGAGTTAGCACCCCACGAGGAAAAGCTTGAAAAAATCCAGAAAGCCACGCAACCTCAAACCAAGAAACAACTCAGATCATTTCTAGGTTTAGCAGGCTACTATAGACAGTTCATCCCAAACTTTGCTGCCATTGCCTGCCCACTTACAGACAAAACAAAAAGCAAAGAGCCTAACAAGGTTGAATGGGGCGAAAACCAGGAACGAGCTTTCCAGACACTCAAAGATAGACTCACCAGTACTCCGATTCTCCGTCTTGCAGATATCGAGAAACCATTCGTCCTACGAACAGATGCGTCCAGCACAGGACTTGGGGCTGTTCTCCTTCAATGGGACGGCGATAAGCTGTTTCCGGTAGCATACGCAAGCAAGAAGTTGCTGCCACGAGAGGTTAACTATGCAGTGATAGAACGTGAATGTTTGGCAGTTGTCTGGAGTATTAAGAAGTTTCAACGTTTCTTGTATGGAAGAAAATTCACTTTGCAAACCGACCATGAACCACTAGTATACATGCAGAAGGCAAAGATTGTAAACAATCGAGTGATGAGGTGGGCCTTGGCGTTACAACCTTACCACATCAGCGTTGAAGCGATCAAGGGTGTAGATAACATCGGTGCAGACTATCTCAGCAGAAGTTGTTAGAGTATGGATAAAATGTGAGTTGTCATAATTTTAAGCAAAATGTGATACTTTTTGCTTGAAAAAGGGGGTAAAATGTCATGATTTATATGTTTTTACTGTAGTTTACTGTAAATAGCTAAGATTCCATCTAATTATGTGCTAGTACAAGTAGACTAGTCAGCAGTGTATAGAGCAACATAGCTTTGGTTTTGTTCTTTCAGTTAAGTCATATAATAGACAGCTAGGACACATAGGTCAACCCAGAGCAGAGATTTCTGGAATGCGGATTATAATAGAGGGCCATAGCTTTTCTCAGTTAGAGTATGGGGAATATTTGATAGCGAGGCAGTATTTTATGCAAATTAATTCTTACAGTTTAAACTTGTGATAGTGAGGCGGGGTTTATGCAAATAGCAAGTGGTTGGTATGTAGGTTTTGGGCGTAGTCCAGGGAGATCACCATGAGACAGCAGCGAAGCAACATGTTTTTCCCCCACTCTGTTGGCTGCTGATATTTTTCATGTTAACGACGCCTGCTGGAAAGGAAAGGCTCAATTTTAAGAGCCGATTAAATAAGACAACCTGAGTGGTTATGCCTGTGTGGCAACAATTTATTTGGAGGAAAATTAAACCAGGCAGAGTGGAGAGAAAGACCAACACCGTATGAAGAAAAGCTGTAAGTAAAAACTATTTGTTGAATTTTCAGAGTGATAGAGGAATGCAGCTAGTATTATTGAACAATGTTGGCCTATTTGAAGACTTCACAGAAGATTGTAATGTATTTGAAAATTTCACACAAGATTCGAATGATGATCTAATAATGTATTTGAAGATGTCACTAAGTTGTCGATGAAGATTTAATATGCTTTTGAAGATTTCAAGGAAAATGGAAAATGGTAATTTAATGCACTCGGAAGTGAGATGTTCATGATAACTCATGCAATTGACAAAGTGTAATTAGCTTGGAACAGTCACTGCAAAATATTATCAGAATTGTTGGGTTGTTTTACCTATATGATGATATAGATGGCCAATTAATGGAGACACAGAAGCCAAAGCAGAGCTGATGTGAGAAGGTCAACCAATGCTTAGCGCATCTCTGGAAGTGCCAGAAGGTTGAGAACGTGTGGTTGTGATTCGCCAGTTAAATGGAGTCGGCAAATGGGCGACCACCCATGAGAACACACTAATGTGGAAAACTGACAGGTTTTTATGAACCGAACTGAACATTTTGTTTCTTTGGAGCGATGGATCGGAACTTCGTGTCCATATTTTTGAACTGTGGAAGTGCGGAGCAAACACTGATATTTAAGTGTGGTTTAAGCAGAAGTATCTGATAATTGGATATGATTTGATGACTTAATTGTAGTTTGAAAAACCGGGAGGTCAACAGTTTGAGGGGTCGATTGCGATTTAATTATAAAATTGGAGATTGTGAGAATTTTGAAATTCTCAGAAGTTGGGAAGATTCATAAGATTTGTTTTGTATTAATTTATCAAAATTCCAGCTGGACTGATTGTGACAATGTGTGCACTATTGGTGGATTGATATATTTTTAATAATAATACAGAGAAGTTTAATCACAATTCCGTTTCCGTATTTTCTTTAACAACTGTTCGTTTTAAAACTGCTATTATTTGAATTTAGTGAAAAATCACGACATTGTGTAAGGTGGCACAACTCTGTTGTACAAATATTGAGCTGCTCAGAGTGCAACGGGAGGAATATATTATCGCAAGGTCAAATTGTGACTGATCCATTTCACGAGGTTAAGCCGAGTGAAAGAGAAGAGTCCAAATTTTACGAGCGATAATAATCATTCCATTTCACAAATTAAAGCCACTCAATATTTGTTTTATAGAATTGACATAGATTATTGTCATTGGAATTTTTCACAACAAACACAGTGGGGGGGGGTGGGGGGAGGGGTGGAAAATGTATTCAAAATGGAACCTCAAGACAAAACATCAACGGCAGTGTGGAGATTGTTTTACGTACCTCAAACTCACGATTATCCTTGTTGTACTGGACCACACCGAAGAAGTTCCCAGCGATGGACTCAAAGAAATTGGAAACATCATTCGGATTGGATCCATTTAACGGTTTACAAAGTCTGTCAACAAAAGTTCAGAACACGGTTATTCATTATCAGATATTCTTCCAAATGCTACCCAAGACAGTTCAAGCATCCCTATTGGCTGCATGGTTGTCATGTGATCATGTTTACCAAGTATTTACTAGTCGATAAAGACAAAGCTGAAAGTTTACATAGTGTCATGATTATATAAGATTTGGTGAGGTGTTGCTCTTTTATTTATTTATTTATTTATTTTTATTTAAGGCTATAAGGAAAAGAGAAAGAAAGCAGAAATAATTAGGGCAGAAGAAAACGGTTTACATTCTGCTTAACTTGAGAAAGATTATAACTCGCAGGGAAACAGGATACAGGCACAGAGTTCCACAGTGAAGCAGTGCGTGGGAAAAAAAACTTGTAAAACACATCTTAGAATTACATTTTGGAATAGTAAAAACAGCTTGAGCATGGATCATACATCTTTCAAAAAAACTAGAACAGCAAAAGCTGCCACCGCGAGCTGCAGATCACCCGATAGAGGAAAAAGAGCTATATTAGAAAAACTGATCCTTTTGATCAACTGATGATCAATGGGGGGGGGGGGGGGGGGGCGTTAACAAGCATTCACTTGATCACTGCCTACTTGGTTCGAAAGGTGGCAAAGGGGCTCATATAGGGGAGGGCCGACTGGGAAAAATAATTTTTAGGTTAGGGATAGAATGAATCTGCCTGTCTGTAGCAATATTTGATCTAAGTTTCAAGTCAGTATGTCATTGCAATTAGGAATTACGACCATTGAAAGTTTTCATTGTTTCAGCTCAGTCAACTGGAACTGGTGACATAGTTTTTGTTTGTTTAATTATACATGTCTATTGTGTTGTTGCAGGTCAGTTCAAATTAAGTTCTAAAACATCAACATTTAATCTAAAGTTGTCTATTTAAAGTCCTGAGGGCAATGTTTAACCTTGTGAAAAAAAACTTTAACATTAGGGAACCCAAGTGCGCCCTCAGTGTTCAAGTGTGTGATCTCACTTTCTAATTTGCATATTAACACTAACAAGTTAAAGTTTGTGTCGGCGACCTTAAGACCAGCTCTTTTCTGTTAGCTTCCAGCAGGGAAAGAGCACATTTTGATTTCTGTTGTTAATTCTCTATATTTTGTAAGGAGCCTGGGTCTGGCCATGCTCCTAGTGTTATTTATCATGTGCGGGGATTAGCTTGTAGGAAACTCCGAGTGAGTAGATTGTCTTGTTACTTAACATTTCATCAGAGAAATAATGTGTTTTTGGAGACTCTGACAGAATCGTTTCTTGAAAATGTGTGTATTACGGTAGCGTGCAGCAAGCCACGTTTTTGATCCTTGACCTTCGCATTGTACTTTCTAATCCTAGTTGTATTTTAATCTAATGGCTGTACTGTGCTGTTGTAATTTTTGAGAAGTCTAATATAAAGTCGTTGTGCATTTTGTTATGTATGTGGTGAATGCTTAATTAGAGGGCCGGCCTTCTTCCCATGTCTCTATAAAAAAAATTTAACTTCCCAAAACTTTTACATTTCTTTAAACACAATTGGTTGAGACGCACAACACATGGCTGTCACTGTATAATGGTTTCACTTCGGCTTTTAGATTCCACAAAACAACTGAAAACATAAATCTTGAGGCTTGATGCTAAAACTTTAACATCTATTGAATGCAGACGGATGGACAGATGGACAGGTAAAATCGATATTACAAAAAGTAGCCTGATAGGGCCGAACGGTCTAGTGCACCGGACTCAAGTTCTGGTGGTTAAGTCATCGGGGTGTGGGTTTGAATCCTGGTCATAACACTCGTATCCTTGAGTAAGATGCTTTACTATAATTGTTTCTCTTCACCCAGGGGTATAAATGGGTACCTGCGAGGGTAGAGGTTGATATTGTGTTTGAAAAAGCCTCCGGAGCGCCACGGCAGCTCGGGGCTGTATACTCCCCAGTGAGCTGAGAAAGATTACAGGATTGTTATTGGCCCAATGACCAGGGCACTAATGTAAAGCGCATTGAGGCGTTATTGTGAAATGCGCTATATAAGAACTAGTTGTTATTATTATCATTAAAGAGTACATGTGAAACAGCTCACTTGAATGATTTGGAGAGCACAGACCAGCCAACTTGGTGCATCAGAAACTTCTCTACTTGAGTTGTAGCAAGCTGGATGTTCTGATTACACTCACTGCCGTGTTGAGTTGTTGCCAGTGAGTCACGAACCACGGACACGTAACCTGGGTGAAGATTTACAAAACTCGAATGAAGATTTTTTAATCAGGAAACCATATCAAAATTTGTGCAAAACTTTCTGATCAATAGCCACCAAATACATACAAGATGATACAAATTTTAATTTTTAAGTCCTTTTTTTTAAGGAGTCTTAAAGGGCAAGATTATCTGATACTTTGAAAAAATTTGGGGCCTACAAACAAATTAGCGCCTACAGAACATTAGTGCCTAGAGCCTACGTAACACCAATGCCTAGGGCCTACGGAACACTGGTGCCTAGAGCCTACAGAACACTGGTGCCTAGAGCCTACGTATCACCTGTACCTAGGGCCTACAAAACAGTAGGTCTACTGCCTGGAGCCTTTGAAACATTGGTGCCTAGAGCCTACGTATCACCTGTACCTAGGGCCTACAAAACAGTAGGTCTACTGCCTGGAGCCTTTGAAACATTGGTGCCTAGAGCCTACGTATCACCTGTACCTAGGGCCTACAAAACAGTAGGTCTACTGCCTAGAGCCTTTGAAACATTGGTGCCTAAAGCCTACGTATCACCTGTACCTAGGGCCTACAAAACAGTAGGTCTACTGCCTAGAGCCTTTGAAACATTGGTGCCTAGAGCCTACGTATCACCTGTACCTAGGGCCTACAAAACAGTAGGCCTGCTGCCTAGAGCCTTTGAAACATTGGTGCCTAGAGCCTACGTATCACCTGTACCTAGGGCCTACAGAACACCGGTACCTAGGACCTACAAAACAGTAGGCCTGCTGCCTAGAGCCTTTGAAACATTGGTGCCTAGAGCCTACGTATCACCTGTACCTAGGGCGTACAGAACACCGGTACCTAGGACCTACAAAACAGCAGGCCTGCTGCCTAGAGCCTTTGAAACATTGGTGCCTAGAGCCTACGTATCACCAATGCCTAGGGCCTACGGAACACTGGTGCCCAGGGCCTACATAACACTGGTGCCTAGAGCCTACATAACACTGGTGCCTAAAGCCTACGTATCACCTGTACCTAGGGCCTACAAAACAGTAGGTCTACTGCGTAGAGCCTTTGAAACATTGGTGTCTAGAGCCTACGTATCACCTGTACCTAGGGCCAACAAAACAGTAGGCCTGCTGCCTAGAGCCTTTGAAAGGATAGTCTCTAGAGCCTGAAGAACATTGTGCCTAGACATGCTTGACAATGCTAAAGCCTAAGGAACACTGGTACCTAGGGCCTGCAGAACACTACACATAATGTTATCTGGCATGATCACTTAGGTCGTTTTACCAGGTGTGATCACACAAAAACCATCCACAATCAACAACAAAAATGACCCATACTGTCTTTACAATAGTCTTAGTTCTAAGACTCTCCTGTTATTATGCCCCAACCAACCACCGCCCATGTACATTTAGGGATGGGCGGTTGGTTGGGGGGCATAATAACAGGAGGGTCTTAGAACTAAGACAATCGTTACAACAGTAGGGGTTGTCGTTTCGAGAACATGAAAAAAGAGGTTTTTTTCTCCCCATTTGAGGCCAACCCAACTTCGTTATATAATAGGCCAACTGGGGTTGGAATTTATCCTTTTGTGACCTTCATAACAGAACCCTGGCACATCAGGAGTAGACCCTTATCAGTGATAAGCCAATTAAAGTGTAATGAAGCTTGCCTGCGACCTTCAAATTATTTTGCCTGGTGATTATTTGTTAAACCTTTTATTGCTTTACACTAGTACCTAGTGCCTACAGAAAATTACACAGAACTTTTTACTACTTTTAAAAATATTATCAATTTAACTGTTTTTTTTTAAATGTATAATTCGATTACTTTGTCAGTATGATCTGTCTTTTTAGTCCTGCGGAGTCACGGGAAGGATTTTCATCCAACTCGTTCTGGTCTTGTCTGGATTTTTATTGTGTGAACTTTTCAGAGGTTTTTATAATTGTTTGCTGAAATGAATAAATAAAAATTGGTACTTCATACATGTCATATGTGGCAGGGTGTACCCCCTGATCCTATTTCAACTACTGATAATAAAATATGAAATGTATCAAACAATCTATCCAAAAAATATTTTTCTTATCTCGGTTCATACTTCACGCGAAAGCGAGTGCAGAGCGAATTTTTGTGACTCAACAATTCAGTACGAGCTGTTTTTCAGTTGTGATGCCAGAAAATTATGAAAAAAAAGTATGAACCGGACTTAAGGCACTTTGATACGATGTTTAAAATTGCCTGATAGTTGACTATTTTTATTAGGTGTAAGCTCCATACCAGACTGCCGAATTACCTGTGAAGTCTAGCTGAGCTAGTACCGGTGCGCTGGTAGCAACTGCTCCATCGACAAGATGAGGATATTTCAGACGATACCATGCAGACAGAGAGCCTGTTAAAGACAAACAAAGTAAAAGGGTTGTGTTTGAAAAACAAATGATGGCTCCATCTGAAAGCTCCCTGGTTATAAAGTTCAACCTACTACCAATCTGTCAGAGAAATATTGCTGTTAGAAACACTCTCAAGATGAATAAATTGGGTGGCATGGGTGGCTAGTACATAAAGCGTTCGCCTATCAGTGGGTCAGAGTAATAAACCAAATGGTAAACCTAGGGTGGTCTGGAGGGAGACACAAGACCTAAGTACTGGCACAATTTCAGGCCCGATTCTTCATGGAGGCAACGGAGGCAATTGCCTCCGTTGCCCCTGGTCATTGTCTTGGTGCCCCTGAAATGTTCCAATAGAAATTTACAAGTTCCTCATAGAGGTGCCCTTTATCAAGAAGAAAATGCCTTGGTGCCCTTGCCCTTTCAGGAATGAAGCAATTAGGCCTGAAATTACGTGGCAAATTTCAAAACTTATCGCCAAGTCGTGAAATTTGACAGACGTCAAATTTCATGTGAGTGCGACTTTTCTCCCAGTTGCTAAACTTGTCTTCCCTTCAGGGACACCATATAAACCTCGTCATGGACGACAAAAAAATCACTGTAAAGCTCCTATGTTTTCTTAAACTTGGTAATAAATTTCCTTGTTTATAAGGGGTCTTGTCAAAATTATTCCAGGACAGATAATCCAAAGACATTCCTCCGATGTGGAATTTTTGTTGGATCTCCGTTGGGTTCTTTTTCTACGGTAGACATTGTTTTCCTCGCTGAACTGAACGCAGTTCTCCGATGCACTCCACTGAGCACGCTGATTAATTGTTCAAACAAACTTGTGGTTTGGAGTGAGCTGGAAGGTTTGGAGGTCATTGGTGCGTGGTGTAGCTACACCCGACCTTGAAACCGCAAAACCACCCCTGCGGAGACCCCATGCTTGTTTTCCAGTAGATTGCGTTTAAAATCTATGCCATTTGTAAACACTTTATCTCTTGGATGAAGCCAGGTGCTGCCAATAACGCAATAGACCTTATTTTTGACTGCAAGAGGGCGCCCTTTGGGGGTAGATTGGGGGTCAAACCATAGAAATAGTGTGGTAAACCAGATGCAATTAGACTTCTAATAAACATGATAAAGCAGTTTGTACACAATTTTGAGGGTTTTTTTATTGACAGTTTTACAAAGTTATCATTGTAAGTTTGCTTGGAAAATTTGTATTTTTAGTGTTTTCAAAATGGTATTAGTATTGCGCCCTCTTGCTGTCAAAAATACGGCCTGTTGCAAACAAGGTCAATCAGCAGAGGGTGATAAAACTTGTTCTGGACTTTTTTTTACCCGCTGGTTGTCCAGGACTAATTTTGACAAGGTCCATAAGTAACTACACGAACCTCATTTTGAATATTTGGTTTCATGGTTTAGTTAGTTCCACAATCCTTCACACATTTATTTTGATGAAAAACACAATTTCTACTGGCCCGGCTGACAATAAATGAAAGTGCTTTGACTTGCCCACCATTGTTTTCACTCGCATTTGGGAATGGCCGTCCGCTCTGTCGTTCAAACTCTGTATTTATCATGGCCTAGCAGAATTTACCTGGGTATGAGCCGCCGAACGAAATCCACTTGTTACTTGTGAGGTTCATCTTCATCGCCATGAACTGCCTGAAATACGCTAGATCAGCCAGGGCCTGCTCGCTGCTCAGGAAGCTCAGATTTTCAACAGACAAATCCCTGCAGAGTGGCATGAAACAGGTTGATGTACAAAAATAAAATCAGTTCAAATTCTAATTCTGCATCCTACCTCCAACTCGGCCTTTGGCATAAATTTCATATTGGATGCAAAAAAAAAATGAATTTGTCTGTATTCAACTTGCACCTGTAAGATAATATAATGAGCAAATTTTTACTATCAATCAATAAATACCTCAGAAAGTTAACGCACTCTGATTGGTCAAAGACTGGTCATATGGGGGTATTAAAATGTGATATAAAGACTGGCTCTGTGAACTAGCGAATAAATGGCCCCTAAACAAGCATATTGCTATTCTGTATGCACTGTGCATGTTGCGCTGGTCACTATCAAATCAAGAGTTTTCTTTGTGCGCATCATTGTTTTTCTATTTTTGCAGCCTTGGTTGGTGGCTGGCTCCTGTTAATGGACCTCCTCTTTGGCTCAGTCCATTAACAGCGGCCAGCCACCAACCTGGTCAATACCACACAGTGAAGACCAGGTCCTTACACTGTTATTCCCTAATTAATTGAGACCATCCAGCCCAAGGCACATTGAGTGGCTGGCTTGGTCCATTAACACAGCCAGCCACCAACCCGGCCATTACCACCCAGTGAAGACCGGGTTGTCACACTTTTATTCCCTAATTAATTGAGACCAGCCAGCCCTAGGCACATTGAGTGGCTGGCTTGGTCCATCAACAGTGACCAGCCACCAACCCCGGCCATTACCACTCATTGAAGACCGAGTCCTCACACTGTATTTTTCCTAATTAATAATGGCAATCAAGTCGGCTTTGTGGTTTCTTCCCTTCCTTTCACCAATGTGGACTCTGGTTCAAATCCTGCTTCGGACTGGAGCCTTGCTGCATGTAGATTTGGTTTTCAGTCTCAAGCCTGATTGCATGGGATAAATTTTCCCAGTTGGGGTTTTCCTCCAACATCTCAAACTGACATTTCTTAATCATTTTCAGGCCTACAACAGTGCGAGGCCCTTCTTGCCGTACCTTGGTTTCAACAACAATACTAACATCGAATCCCACCCGAGGAATATGCCCGTGGAATTTTGTTAACAGGGCTCGAGAAAGTACTTAGTATACAGTGCTTTACACCCAATCGGTGTATGGGCAAAAACACAAACAATATTCTTTATCCTCAATGCAAAAAACCGATCATCTATTATAATGGTTGTGGTACCCACTGCTGATAGGATTCGAATGGCCTCTAGCTGCCGGGCAATCTCGATAGTCTAGTTGGTAAGACATCTGCTCTAGAATGGCAGGGGTCATGGGTTCGAATCCAACCCGAGGAATATGCCTGCGGATTTTTTCACAGGACTCGGGAAAGTACTTACAGTATACAGTGCTTTACACACATGTGTGTATGGGGAGAAACGAAAAAAAATAATGATAATAATATTAAGGAACTATAACTAAATAGTAAACTTGCGGGTACAACCATGTAATTCAACTCTTTTAGGAAGGAGTGGTGGCTCTGAGAAGAGCCGTTGTGGTCTCGTTGTTTCGAAAAGTATGCTCTGTTCGTCTCCAGGAGATAATAATATTCTTTATCCTGATGCAAAATTTAACATCTATTATAAAGATATGAGTATGTTTGAGTGCCAGTCATACTTTAAGTCTACAGCCAGTAACTGGGGCGCTGTCCTTTTTTGAGATTTTGACATAAATCGGTTGCGTCAAAATCTCAAAGAAAGGAGTACAGCGCCCCAGTTACTGGGTCCACTTTAAGTCTATCTTCAGCATGACTGGCTGATTATACTTACGGAGTTGGATGGCTCTCCCCGTAGAATCGGTGCTCAAGCATTAAGCACAGTGCCCCTAAACGTTGGGCCATAACAATCCATGTCCCTTCAACCATCCAGATAGGGTTAGCCGTGCCTTCTCCACCGATCATCAGAAACACTGGACCGCCTGGTTTAAAGAAGGTATCATTCACGAAGTAGCGCTGGAAAATGACAGAACGATTATTTTTCTAATTAGAAGATCACACATCAGGGTTAGGAGTGCTTAGATTATCTGTAACCAGAAATAATATGTACTTAACTGGACAACACGATGAACAATGTTTACTGCATACTGTGTTATCTTACAGAAAAACACTCATTCCTTCATTCAAAGACATTTCTTATGAAAGAAACCAATATTTCTGTGAGATGAAGATCTCAAATCTTTTGCAAGACACACGGACTGAAAAAGGCAAGTCCAGAAACTGTGTTTTTCTTACATAAATCATTAAAAAAGACATTTCTTATGCCATATTATGGAAATTTATGGCGCCAGTTTGTGTCACGTTGGCGTGAGTTACACTACTAGTGCAACTACTTCACACTTACCAACAAGTTGGACTACTAGCGCTAGACTACATGACAGCCCTGCCATTGCGAACAAATTTACTACAACATATTTTCATATTTATACCTGATGGAGGAAGCTGAAACTTCGTTCACAAATTCCTCATGTCCGGAATTCCAAGACTGCAGGGTTCAGAATTGTTAATTTTGTCCTTGGGTGACATTATGTTAAAAAAAACAAAATGAAAATCGACGTCTGCCGTAAAACGTTCATGTTTGAAAAGTTGCGCGCGCGTATGCGCTCAATATTCGAGTGCGCGGTCTAGTTTACGTTGCAGCCATGCGTGCTCATTTACAATAGTGCGCAAATTGAACATGCCCAATGCATGCTGTTTTGGCTTGCGCATGGCTTTTGAGTTTGCGCATCAAATTTAATCGCGCTCGGCATTTGTGAGGGATGCATAATTAAAGGTGTGCATCCATATGAGTTATGTAGAAACTTCACACAGATGAGTACATTATGATCGGGACGACTCGTACAAGTTCGCATTTTATTTCAATTTTCACTGAAAGCGAACGCCGATATTTAATATTCAAAGAGTGTTTTAAAGTACCGGGGAATATATGGAAGGACTTTCAGAAAAGTTTCCATTATCTGACTGTCACTTTCTATTTTTGTCTACGGGATTTTTTTTTGACTTTTCACTGGATGTTGGGCTTTATTTACCTTTTTTTTTAATATTCCTCTTGAGGAATTGGTACAATGGAGCTAAAATGCTCATTTTTGACCTTAAAAAAAAAAAATGCAAGCAGGCATTTCATTGTACAGTCGGCACTTTGGAGCATTCATGCCCAAAGGAACTAAAATGGTGTTTAGCGAGTAGCGATGTCAAGCCCAACGTAGACGTGAAAATGTCTTATTTTTTCATACATTTGACACTTTGTAATCGTTCAAAGTGCCTGACCTCTCTGTATACATTCTGTCAACCTTTCTGGTTAGGTAAGGATATAATTTGACCTGAATTAACTGATTAAAGCCCCAGCTCAACATTGGTAAGAAGAAAAACATAAACGTTCACAGATTTACATCAAAACCTTACCTACATGGTATAAAGATAATGATGGTAGAAAACTTTCCTAGAAGTATTTCTGCCTGAAGTGAAGTGTTACCGTTTCTAAATGATAAATGAAATAAGATCCAAAATTAATTTTCGTCTCAGTGAGACGAAAACTCTGTCTATATAGGAACGCGTACAAAAATGCAACTAGGCACTTTTAATTCACCGTAATTCACCGTTTCCTCGCAAATGAAACAATGAGATGAGCTGACATTTTCACAGGTTGGTTTTATTACAAATATCTTGATTTGTGCAAAGAATGGAAGCATTAATTACAGACTCTTTATAAATGTTGAGCTGGGGCGTAATAGAGGGAGATGAAGTGGCAGCCGAATACCGCATTTTTGGCTAAAACGCCGTATCCGGCTGCCACTTTATCTCCCTTAATTTACATAAAATTATATCCTTACCTAACCAGAAAGGTTGACAGAATGTATGCAGAGAGGAACGGGCACTTTGAACGATTACAAAGTGTCAAAATCATGAAAAAATAAGCCATTTTCACATCTACGTTGGGCTTAGCAATGCTATCCGCTAAACGCGGTTTTAGTTCCTTTGGGCATGAATGCACAAATGAAATGTCCGCTTGACTTTTCTATTTTAAAGGTCAATAATTACCGTTTTAGCTACCTTTACCAAGTCCTCGAGCATGTCGACAGGAATATTAAAAAACGGGAAATAAAACTTAAACGTCCATTTAGAAAATCCAAAAAAATCCCTTAGAAAATGGCAGTCGAATATGGAAACTTTTCCGGCATTTTTGCCGGACTTTCAGATTCCAACATCAGGTACAGATAGGGGAAAACAACTCTTGTAATTTTGTTCACACTGAAGGGAAGCTTTATATAATTACACCTAAGACTTTAGCAAGATTAGGAAGGACGTCAACGCAGTGCAACTGTAACACTACCGTACCTGTTTCCAAGTTCTGAGATCGGCATCATTGAAATGGTCTAACTTTTGTTCCAGCCACTGGTCAGGAGGGAGCGGGTCGTCTGTTTGCCTCCTGGGAGCTCCAACCATCCCACCCCGGGGCCTCCCGTGAAGAAATCGCGGTAAAGACCATGTCAAACCAACGAAGAAAAAGAGAAAAAGGAACACAACCCTATGAACGGCAGCCATAGCGATCATGTGTGCTTGATTGTTAAAATGTTGTGGGCGAGGATTCGATCAGATCAGGTGATACAGATCATGTGATAGTTTACTGTTCAAACAATCTCAACGACTGTTTTGTGAACAGTGTAATTCAGGAGGGGTTTGTGGGAATGGTAATCCTGGTTCAAGCAGCTTTCGATCGGCTACAGACCAAATCGTTCGGAAACAGAAACTAAATGATTTTTTTTAACCATCCGACCAACCTTTTATCTGTTGAAAGGGGCGGGGGGGGGAGGGGCGGTGGCCCCCGCCAACACTGCTACCGCCAACGCTGCCAGGGTATTTTTTTTGGGGGGGGGGCACCATTTTTTTGCCAATTAAAACTGTAGTTTCTGTTTGTACAATTTCCTAAACAAACCCCTTTTCAGCACTCTTCTGACGTGTTGAGGTAAAACAAAGTACATTATGCGTGTAAATAATATTAAAAAGCTCATAAAATGTAACATTTTATTCTGGTAATGTTTAATCTCAAAAGTCAAGATTTCAACTGGGGCGGGGTACCCAGGGGGGGGACGGAAATCATTTGGGGACCACGTGCCCCCCTAGTTATGCCACTGCCCCCTCCCCTCAGAACCCTTGGCATGCCCTTGCCCCCCCCCCACATGAGATCAGTGAAACAAATAACCCAGTTTTTTGTAAGCCTATGGAATGGAATTTTCTAATTACTGCTCTACTTCATAAAATTCTGCTTCAACAATGGATACTTTCATTCAAAACAGTCTGAGAACTTATAATAACCCAGTCATAACAGTAGACGGAAACGCGCGCGATCTGATTGGCAGTATTGTTTTATATTTAACTTTTTTTGTATGGTTTTGCGGTTACAGGAAATGCAGTCTGGAGGTAAGGTCGCGAGGTTACATCTTAACGCAGGCCATAGCTTCCCTTAGATAGTGGTCAGACAATGCACGGCAGTTTTCTATTTAAACGGGATAATAATTCCGAAATTGTGAGCATTTCTTTTCGGCACCGAAGCGACCGTCTCTGCCTACAATTATGAGCTTCATTAGGGCCCTACCTACAAGATAGAGACAAGAATATGCAGAATGATGAATCTGACAGTGATAATGATTTAGACTATGTCATAGACGAATTAGTTAATAATTAACACTATAAAGTATTTATCCTTTACATATGTGTTACAAATTAATACATAATCTTTACCTTTTTCTTTATTTTCGTACTCTTTATCCTACTTTAACGCCCCAGCTCAACATTGGTAAGAAGAACAACACAACTGCTCACAGATTTACATATACCTTACATGGTATAAAGATAATGATCGTAGAAAACTTTTCTTGAAATATTTCTGCCTGAAGTGTTATCGTTTTTAAATAATAAATGAAATAAGATCAAAAGTCATATAACTAATTAAAGGCCTCTTGAGTTCACGCTTCGTTTAAAGTTGTCCACTAGGCCGGTTATAAGGTAATAATTTATTTTTTATGGTTTTGCGGTTACAGGAAATGCAGGCTTTTTTAGTCTCATGATGTCTGAGGTAATGTCACGAGGTTACATCTTAAACGCAGACCATTAGCATCCCCCAGATCGTGGTCAGACAATGCACCAAACTGTTCTATTATAACGGGATATAATTCCGAAATTTTGAGCATTTCTTTTCGGCACCGAAGCGAGCGTCTCTGACTAGTGCTCCATTAGGGGCCACCTAAAAGACAGAGACAAGAAGTTGCAGAATGATGAATCTGATGATTTAGACTATGCCTTAGACGAATTAGTTAATAACATAATGACGTCGGCTCAGTGCCAATGTCATTAATTGCAACTTCATATCCATAATGATCAAATGGTCGTTAAATGAAGCACGCGTCTATCAAATAAAATAAAAATTCAAAATCCAAAAATAAATGTTTTACTTAGAAAATGATTGTTTCTTTTTGCCAAACAATTAATTTGGAGACCACTCTTGATCAATTAACCTCATTCACCAGGAGCTCAAAAATATGCAAAACCGATTTGATAAAATCCATACAATCTGCACTAACGACCTTATAGTCCTGAGCCGACGATAACGTTCTTCTCCTTTACATATGTGTTACAAATTATTTTTGTTTTCTTTATTTTCGTATTCTTATCCTGCTTTAAAGCCCCAGCTCAACATTGGTAAGAAGAACAACATAACTGTACACGGATTTACATATACCTTACATGGTACAAAGATAATGATCGTAGAAAACTTTCTTGAAATATTTCTGCCTGAAGTGTTATCGTTTTTAAATAAAAAATGAAATAAGATCACAAGTCATATAACTAGTCATAACTAATTAAAGGCCTATTGAGTTCACGCTTCGTCCACTGGTAGGCCGGTCACAGTAGTAATTAAAAAGGCCCTATACACTTTATCGAAAGTAGGCCTACGTATACTCGATCACAAACGCACCGGCAATCGGAGACCTCTTATTGTTCATCTTGTTTGTTTGTTTGTTTGTTTGTTTGTTTGTTTGTTTGTTTGTTTTTTTTTTTTTTTTTTTTTTTGGGGGGGGGGCAACAACTCCCATTGGTTTTGTACATACTTTCCAACTGACGATGTACACGCCCAACCGGGACCTCTAGGCTCCCTTTGAGGTCACCGGTTTGAATGTGTGTATCTATACCCATCTACCCACCGCCCCCACCCCCTTCCCCCACAAACAAGAACACCATGGGGCAAAACAACTTATTTATCAGCTCATAGCCGGGACCAAGACACGTAGGGGCCTTTAATACTTTAATTTCCTAGTGACAAACGAAACTGGCGATAAAAGTGACCGGGAGAAGAATGCTACTTGTTGCCCGTTTTACGTTTTAAAAGTTGTTCTTTTTCAATTGAAGACCACACGCAAACCCTCTTTGACTGGGTTACACAGCGGTTCAGGTGAACAATCGACATTGATACAGCGTGAATGGTTTTTTAGAGGGGGACGTCTAGGGGTAGGGGTGAGTGGAATAAATTATGCAGTGGGATATCGGTGGCATGTGAGGTGCAAAGAAATTGTAGGGGCGATCAAATACCCAACTTCCAAGAAATCAAAAACGTTAACTGCGAGCTTCAAGACTGATTTAAAAACATCAAAGGTATGGAGAGAATTGGCCAGTAATGTTTAATATGAAAAGAAAAGAAGATGTAGGTCTATATAAATGGACGCCAGGTCCAACGTTAGAAAAAAAAAACATGAGAACAGAATCAAAGATATGCGGGAAAGAAATTGGAGGGACCCGCTGCCACCTACTCTGCCCGTTCCCCTCCCCTGTGGCGCCTATGGCTAGTCAAATGCCCAATAATTCGAGCAACCCTGTTTCTCGGCGATAAAGACTGTTTTTCGACCGATAATCACTGTTGTTCGGCGATAAACCAGTGTTTATCCAATTATTGGGCATTTGGCTTGCCATAGGCACCTCTACCGTTTTTAACTCAATTGTTAAGCTAACCCTTGTCTACACCAGCAATCGCGGCATCGTGTTACATATAGGTCTATGCCATGTCAGTTCACCCACAGTTCACCTGTTTCCGTTGACAACATTTTGTCTGCTTTGGATCTGGTAGAGACACTCAAAGAGGGACCCCCCAAAAATGGCGGATAAAATAATAGTTTTAATCACAGGCTGCTCGGCGGGGATTGGACTGGCCACAGCGGCGGTTCTCGCCAAGGATCCTGACCGGCGCGTCAGGGTCTACGCTACCATGAGAGACCCGCCCAATAACAAGGAGGCGCTGGAGTCTGCCGTCGGTGGAGAAGGTGCTGGGATTCTTGGCGAAACGCTGTTCGTACTGGACCTGGACGTAAGCAAGGCCGGGGACCATCAGGGTGCGGTCGATTGGATAATTGCAAAGGAGGGTCGCATCGATGTCTTGGGTAAGTATACCCCGGTTGTAGAGGTCCATTTTATTTTTAGTTCAACAAACATACACACCACACAACAGAATTATAAATGAACAGACATAATAGATCTATAAAAGTAACACTCCTGTTGTTTATTTCTTCTGTAATGGTGCTGCACCCTCAAAATTGTCCCACCTCTGAAGTTCAAAGGCTGTGCAAAGAGAATATTGCGAAAACCCATCAATTAGTTTAAAAATGCAATCCACATTTCCACGGGACCACACTTAGAGGTGAAAGGCATGAGGAACCAAAAGTCCCACAAACACCAACGCAATAAGGCTTCTGTATATACAGAGGTTTGCCGTTTGGAAAGGAAAAACAATGCCCACACATAATGACCGATGGACTATTATAATTAAAGGGAACATTCATGCAACGCAACACCTACAGTGTTGTAATTAGCGAGTAGTGATTCAAAAGACATGCAAACACTTCGCTCTGGAGCGGAACCCCGACACTCTATCGTAGCATACTGTCCGTCATTTTGTGGAGGCAACAGTTGTTCTACACGTTCTGTCACGAAATTGAACAAAAAAACCCGCACAATTTCAAGGGATATTTGAATCATAATTTTTCTGCTTTAGAAATATCTAGCCGACCACGATCATTTCATAACAAACGCCAATAGCCCTTTAACTGATTTCGCAAGTGGCCAAGGTTGAGCCAATAATATGTAGCCAATTGCACTTCCACTTTCGTTTCTGTGTTATACCCATTGAGCCTGAAATCCCGTCTGTAGGGTGCGCTTTAATAGCGGGGTTGCATTTTCTTAGCCCCCATGTACTATACTGTGTAGCAGCAGCGAAGCTAGGGTAAAATTTAAGGGGCACAAGAGGGCGCACCATTTTGTTTTCTAAGGGGACACTTCTGGCCAAATAACTTTTTTGTTTTACTTTTCGTAAACCAGCCTTGTTTTCAGTGCTCTTGTCATGCCACTTACCATGTTATAATCTGACACGATGATAAACATACAGACACACCGCCTTCGTGTAAATAGAAAAATGGTTTTCAAAAAAAAAAACCAAAAAACAAAACAAAACATTGACAATACTAAATGCCTGTAAATGAAGCTTACAAAATGTAATATTTGACTCTGATAATTTTTAATTAAAAAAGTTCAGGTTTCAAATGGGGGGGGGGGGGGCACGGGCAGCAATGCGGGGGGGGGGGGTACTTGCCCCCCGTGCCCCCCGTGTCCCCCCCCGTGCCCCCCCCGTGCCCCCCCCCCCCGTGCCCCCATCTTTTAGTTACGCCGCTGTTGTGTAGTCCCTTTAGTGCCCCATGTACATGTGGGCCTATACTATAGGCTTTCTACAGTCACGTGATCCCTTGTATAACGTCACCTTTGATCCTCCACTTCCCTCATCGCTGCTCATAATTTATGTCCATTATTTGACACGTTCTTGTATTTTAGACACTTTCCATTCATCTTTTGCTGTCACCAACTGTATACATCTGATTCCCGTCTTATAACTTTTATGTGTCAGCGGCGTAGCCATGGGGGGTGGGGGGGGGGGGCATGCCCCAGAAATTTCCAGTGCCTCGAGGCGCACCCATGAAAAAAAGTAGGTACATGTAATTCATAAAAAAACATGGTACCTGGGCCCCCACTGAAAAGCCATGTCCCCTCCCCCTCCCTTGTGCCCCACCCCAGTAGAAAAATTCTGGCTACGTCGCTGATAAAGAGGCTTTAGGTCCGAACTTTGGCTGATTGGACCGAACAATGAGATTTAAATTGTTGCTAGCAATTTTTTTTTAGATTCAGGAAAACTAGTCTTTCATTTATAGGTATTGCACTTAAAGATAAAAAAAAAATGATTAGTGCCAGTAAATAAGCGAAAATGTGTTTTTGTCGGTGATCCCGACAATAATCTCACATTCATCAGCCATGTATATACAAACAATGTTTGCATTTTTTACGGTATGTATTTTGTGCATTGTCCGTGTGACATATATGCGATTTTTGTTGTATGTTTTTCGTTTTGAAACAGCATTATCTGTCAAAATTCTTTTAGAGAGAAAGTTAAAGAAGAAAAAAAAATCTTTTGGCACGAAATCGGGCAATGCAATTTGAAGTTATACCGCGGGGTTACAGTTTGCAATGTTTGTTTTTTTCTGTGAAAGTCATTGTGCGTTTTACCACAGATAAGCAGAGTGGACATTTTGTAGCATCACATTTTGGAATAACATCGTTTGAATCAAATTATTTTGATATGGGAATTGTGTGGTCGAGCGCACGCTTACCGCCTGTCTTGTTGGACCTTGATTCCACAAGAACCTCTGCCTGGAAATCAATTCATTATCCCGTCGTTTACCTTGGTCTTCTAAGACCAAGGTAAACGACGGGAAAAGGAATTAATTTTCATGAAGAGGTTAAGCATAATGGACATTTTGTAGCATGTTCTCCCCTAATCATATATTGGAATAACATCGTTTGATTTAGATTATTTTGATAAAAAAGTGAATTGTATATGATCGAGCGCACGCTTACCGCTTGTCTTTGACCTTGAGTCCACAAGAAGCTCTGCCTGAAAATCAATTCATTTTCCCGTCGTCTACCTTGGTCTTCTAAAGATCAGGGTAAACGACGGGAAAAGGAAGTGTTGTTACATTGTCAACGAATGAAGTTCCCATTTAAATGTAATACGCTTTTTGTCTTTTTATATCACGAATAATGTAATAAACATGTGTTTGTTTAGGGTGGTTTAGAGGAGAAATTCAGTCATTGTACAGCAATACCAAAAAGCAAGTTGTACCATTGAGGTACTATCTCCTTGGTTGTACATTAAAATTAAAAAAAAAATAGTTTTGCCCCCCCTAACAAAAAAAAAGTTGAATCCTACCAGTCCCCGCGGGCGTAAATACTGCGGGAGACCTCCCCGCATCGATACAACATTTTGTCCTTCCAAATGCGGTCTGTGGGGTCCTGAGAATGGGTTGTAAATGATATATCAACCTATGGTTGTTATACAAATAAGTACCCCCAAAAAGTGCTCAGATTTTTCTAAGATAAAGTGAGCAGAGGGGACCCCGAGGCGTAGCCAGGATTTTTGGGGCGGGGGGGGGGGCATTGCTATTCAGTAGGGGGGGATTGTCCATTTCCTTTAATGATTAACATGTATCTGGGGTGTTTTTTCATGGGGGGGGGGGCGGTAACTGATAATTTATGGGGTGCACATGCACCCTAGGCCCCTGTGGCTACGCCGCTGAGGGGACCTTACCCCGGGCGCCAGGAACCCTAGCTGTGTGCACTGCACACGGCCACAACTATTCTACTTTTTTTTCTTCATTGTCTTATTGAAGTAAACAACGCTGGGATAAACGCGTGGGATTCGACTGACACGCCTTCCATAGAGGCTTGCCAGGAGGTATTTGACGTGAACTTCTGGGGAGTAACTCGTATGATGAGGGCCGTGCTGCCCTCAATGAAGGAGAGACGATCTGGTAGAATCATCAACATAACCAGCTTTTTCACTCTCGAAAGTGAGTCTAGTCTATTTCTGTATATAATGCCACTTATGGATATCTTTAAAAAAAACACACACTCTTTTTGTCCGCCATACCACTCTTGCAAGGAGCCATCTTGCGGACAAATCTTTTTAGAGTAAAAAACATGTATTTTCACTAGATCCTGAGCAAAATTCACTACACTTTCACTTAAAAAATAGGTGGTGAAGAGTTAGTTTCACTCTCAAAAGAGCCAAACTGACACCACTCTGGCAAGCGAGTGACATGTTCATTCTTTTACATTTAGAGAGAGGCATGCCTATTGCAATATTGAGTTTAACGTGTATAGAAGAAGAATGTTAAGTTTTTTTGTTTTTGAGGTAAACCCCCTTAAAAGGAGAAAAACCCACAAAGGTTATAATAGGGAAAGCTGACGAAAAACACAAGGCAATCCACACGCCACGCCTTGGTACGGTGTGTGTGCTCGAACCGCGGGTTCGGGTTGGATTCGAACCGGGGTCCACATAGATTAAAGGCAGAGCAACGCCCTCAGCCAACCGCAGAGAAACACCCTTTTCGCCGTCTCAAACTCCGGTCCCCCATGCCTCCCCCGGCCGTGGGTGCCGCGGGCCTGCTCTGGCCCCAATGGGACCTGGAACAGGACGCTTCCCTTTCCAGGGACTCAGGATCTTTGCGGACCCGCCATATTAGGCTTAACTGGAGGCTCGCATTAAAACCAAACTGAAGGGAATATAATTACCAAAATGTGCGTTTAAGGCATTACCTTTTTGGCACGCACCCCGTAAATCTGCTGTTCTGTAGTATTTTGTATTTGACATGGACTTCCTTGGACTTTCTTCCAATAAAGCTCCTCATTTCCAAGCCTACTACACGGCCAGTAAGTTTGCGATTGACGGCATGACCCAGACGATGGCTCCGCTGCTGAGGCTGTACAATATCTGGTAAGGAAATGTCCCCGTGGTATCAGATGGCTGGGAAGAGGGTTTGTTAGCCGATAGCATGCATTTGGTGTATTAAGGGTTAGTAATCCAATCGCTCCCGCTATATCTCACGAGAGCTTCGATTTACACACACACTCAGCTTTCGTACGGAAGCGATATGCCGCCAGGTGATTAAAACAATCTCACTCTTATCGTGTACGTACACGATAATTCACAACTTATTGTGTACGTACATGGCAAGTTATGTACGTACACGATAAGTTCAAACGTATTGTGTACGTACACGATAACTATCGTGTACGTACATGATAACATCTTGGAAATCAGTTAATGGTTTGTAGCTTTGATGTTTTATAAAAAAAAAAACATAAATAAATAAATAAAATGAATCGAAAAAAAAATAGTAAAAATACCATGTGAAAAAAGTCGCCGCGTAGGTAGTGTCCATTAATTATAACATCGTAATTTACGGGGCGTTTCAAAAGTTGCGCACAGGGGAGCAGAGGAGCGTTCCCACGGGCATATGCCTGCGGTCCAATGGACCGCCGGAACGTTCCGCTGGACCACGAGATCAAGCCGAAATAAGAACGTTCCGTGGGAACGTTCCGTATGTACCATTATTCGCAGTTGGTTCACTCATTGATCATGTATACCGAGAAAAAGTTTTGTACGGGCCTGTGACAATCGCCAGAATTATCTCGCTCTTTTAACAAATTCTCATTCGACCCTTCATCCTCAAGGGTGCTTAAAGCAATGGTGCTCAAGCTTGCTTGTGAAAATCGTAGCGAAGGTTTCGGTCAATTTAATAAAGCCGTTATCTTGAGTATTTCTTGAGCTACGATCGTCGCAGCACTATTGTAGAATACAGATACTGCATTACGTTGGCAGATGGAGGGCCCCGTATTATGTTGAATTTTGTTTTACACCCCCAGGCGTTGGCTGAATTTCGCCCCAACAATTTTACCGGGATTGACCATGTACGCTTAAATAATAATGTCAGGCTCCCTACAACGAGCCTCATTTAGGAGTACAATACAAAACATGCCCACCAAGCCGTGGAGCGGGGGAGGGGTGGGGGGCAAAAAATTCAGACTTTCCGTCATTTAGTTTACTTAATTTCTTCAAGTGTATCTTGACAGTACTGCTCTATAGAATTAGCAAGCATTAACATAACGACGGCCAACGTAGGAGGGATTCTACCGCCGAACTTTCAGCTCGGTGTCATCAAAACAATAAAAAAAAAATAATAATAAAAAAAAACACCGAGCAAAATGAAAACAAAACCAAATGTAAAACATGAAAATCAAATAAATCATTTTTCCTTTGACATCAGTACTTGGTTGCCGTTGAATTGTCAACACATAGGTCAACTAGAATATTTCTTTCTAGAAAACCTGAATATTAATAATAACGAAAACGTTATTTTTTTTTTAAATGTCATCTGTCAACACAACACAGGCCCAAATTCGCAATTTGACCACATCGTACAGGTCCAGCCGAATGTTCCATTGGAACGTTCCTACGAGAGAGAATACTGTCAGAACGTTCTAGCGGAACGTTCCCGCGGTCCAACGGACCGGTCGATATATCGAAGTTAGAATACTCTACCGGTCCAATTAGAACGTTCCGACCGTTCCGACTTTTGAGACGCTCTGCAGCACTTTTTTGTTTGAATTTCTACTTTCTAAATATTTCTACAGATTGTGTTTTGTTTATTTTGTTAAATTTGTTTGTACTTTTCACATTGCGAAAAAAAAAATGAAACGCCTCGTCTAAATAGGCTACAGTTCGGATATGTTTTATTCTAAATCAGCCGTGCTTGTCTTTTCCTCTCTCTATTCAGGGCCATTCTTGTTCAGCCCGGCTTAGTCCTCACCGATATGACCAAAGGTTTGGAAAATTTTGCAGAATTCGTCACCGGCGTACCCAAGATGGCGGGCTTCGATGACGTAGCCACTGAAGCCTTCGCGTACAGCTTGACCCTAGAACCAACACAGAAGAAGATCGCTGCTGTGCAGAGCCCAGACCAAGTGGCAAACGTCATCAAGGAAGCTGTGCTAAGCGAGAAGCCGAAGCTTTGGTACCGTACCAGCGAACTCGTGGAGCAGTTGGCAGCGAGTAAACTGGTTCAGACGGACGGAGACAGTCTCTACAATTTGCTCTCCCCGAAACAATAATTATGTGTGTTTAGTCCCTCCTCGCTGCAGACCTTGATCACCGGGAGTGGGGGGGGGGGTGAGGGCAATTTCATAGAGCTGCTTTACAGTAAGCAATTTGTTTATGCTAACTACAGCAGAAAAACTGGCTGAAGCGTAAGTGTCGCAGTAGCAAGACAATATAGGTGGCCTGGGGTGGATTTCACAAAACTTGTCATAACTTATGACTATAGTCTTAACTAATAACTTATAACTAGTCCTATAAGTTAAGACTAGTTACTCGTCCTAACTCGAGACAAGACTAGTCGTAGCGCTTTGTGAAATCCACCCCTGCAGCTTGTTCGTTTACAAAGGACTTGTATTGTTACGTTATTCATTTTCCTACAGTAAGTACCAGAAGATAGCATGCCTTTTTCGCGTGCTTAAGGTATTAGAGCAGCGATATGAAACGAAAAGGGCACAGTTTAAGCACAAAATCGGCCGTATAAGCAGCTGTGTGAAGTTGGACCCAGCACCCGATGTCTAGTTGCCTGCACTACGGTTATAACTAAAAACCATAACAGCAACAGAGCTGTTCCTGTCTCCAAAATTGACCCATTATAACATGCAGATGATGTGAAAGTGACAAGTCTCTGCGGTATTCAGAAAGTGAGATATATTTTTTATGAAGTTTAAGAGTACGTCATCGACAACTATCGCAAAATGGTGCTTTTCTGAGGCCTTCAGCTGAACTCACTTGCCATACACATTTCCCCGCACAAACAGTCGGTAAAATTGTTCTTTGGTTTGCTGTGACGCTTTGTATGCATTTAACACTCTTACCAACCCCAACTGACAACTTTCTTTCCTCATTTTTACACCAAGATGACAAGGTAAAATTTGCATATTTAAAAGTCCGTGTAACTGAAAAACTGCTTCATTTTCAATCATTCAATATTACCTAAACATGTTTAAACACGCTGTAATTAATTTAATGCGGAATTTGACCAATCTATTGATTACAGTTAGGATACCTGTTACATAA
Source organism: Marthasterias glacialis (assembly GCA_911728455.2). Lineage (NCBI taxonomy): Eukaryota > Metazoa > Echinodermata > Asteroidea > Forcipulatida > Asteriidae > Marthasterias > Marthasterias glacialis. Next base: position 17,109,499 of record OU452233.1, read on the forward strand.
AGTTATATCTTTGACCAAATCTGATGATTATAACAAACGTCCTTATTGTCATCATTAAATAAGTTGAAGACGCCCGCTCGTTATCATCACCCGACGACTATTTCTGTACAACGCATGCACAGGTCAAAGTTGATCTTTTGTGGCACGAATTTGTTTGTTGCGCGTTGACGAGTGGGCGTCTTGAAACTGGCAAATAAATTAAGTGTGATATAAAAAATAGATAACAGTAAAGTTTAGTACAGTATTTAGATTAAATTATAACACACCTCTCCCTGGTTCTTAATCCTGATTGGCTGTAACACGGTCGCGTGGGGGTGAACTAATATAGCCTAGTGCATGAAATCTGCACCACACGCACCGCACGCGCTTCGTTTGGGGGAAATAGTTCACAGAGCGGGAAATAGTTTCAAAAACCCCAAACTATTGACTGGTAAACAGCGCCCTAAAGCAAACGAAAATGGCGGCGTCTGCGGATCGAGAAGAATTTCCGGCCAAGAAACCGTGATTTACTCTTGTAACCGACATTTTGGACTGAGGTGTGTTATAAAACACATATGGACTGGCATTATTCGGGCAATAGTGCACCTCTATGCACCCCTCGGCCTCGGGAAATAGGACCCTCTCCTGGTCACTCACAGGCCCTCGGGTTGCATAGACGTGCACTATTTCCCTCACTACCAGTCCATATGTGTATACTATAGATTAACACTATACTGCAGTAAGTGGTGCAAAATTAAACGAAGTTGACAATTATACAAGCATCTTGTGAGAGACATTAAAAGTGAAATCGGCAAAAGTATCGGCATGGCATGCGATGGTCTGTGCGTAACAAAATAGACACTGTGTGGAAATAGGGCCTCAACAGAAAGACCAAACTAGACCCTTTAAATCAACTGTTACAGTCTGTCACGCAGCTCTGATACATGGGCAGTTACACTGAGGTGTTAATTTGATCGTTTGGTATATGACAACACCAACATGGTGTTAATTTTACCAACGATAAAGCAATGGGGATAACTGACAGCATGTTGGTGTTTTTATAATATAGATACCAATATAGAGAATCAATTTAACACCCCAGTTTTTTTGCAATGTACAAGGGAATTGGAAGGGAAACTAGATGTGGGTGTTTTACAAGACTTCTAAGGAAGCGTGAAATTGTACATTTTGGAGTCAATATTATGACAAGTACTGAACTGTATGACAAAGCACCAAAACTGTCCCATAATATACAACAACGTCGTCTCAAACTAGCAGGGGACTCATACATGAACACCAAAGAGCCACAGTCTCTCAACTTATCACCTGACCACCAAAACATGGTGAGAAATAAGCCCTGGAAGGGACAGTGGTAAGAAAGAAAAAACAAAGAAGAAGAATAACAAGAAAAAAACAAAAACAAACAAACCAAACATACAGGGGCTAAATCGTTCAGAACAACTACTTCCGTTTCCCTCCGCCATCTTTAATCTATTGTTGTGGGTGGGTCGTACGCATGCGTGAAATGACCTCTAATGGCTTAGCTAATTCCTTCCAACGAATTACTAATTCGTTTGAACAGATGACTCATTCGCCCTGCGCTCCCCCCTCTAATTATGCCACTGTGGTGGCAGCAGACGTACCACGCAATAATGCTTCCCATTGTTTACTTAGACCATGTCCAAATTCACGGGCTATGGCTGGACATAACATGCCTGTGTGCCAATGTAAGCTGCTAGCGGCTGCAGTCAATTCCCATTGACTTATTTATTATTATTATTATTTGCGCGTTATTTACGGGTGTAGCCAAGTAATTCGGCTACAGTTTTAGCTCTGAGCAAGACGCCATGCCCTGAATAATAATATTGACCCGGTGAGTCTGCTGCCACCTAGCGTCTCAAATAGTCCCCCATTGCATACAACCGCAGGATAGGGTTGTTGAGGTAATATGATGTATCAGCAGTGGCTACGGCTGGATCGTGAAAAGGCCTACCCTAAAACGTTGCCGCAGCAGCCACAGCCCATAGGTTCAGCCAAAGTCACTTGATTCGGACACGGCCAGCTATACATCTGTATCGCTGTCCGGAATACGGCACATGTATTTTATGGATTCACAGACAACTGCGTTGCTAATGTTGAGAGTCCCACATCGTTATTACCTAATTCACCTTTGCATGAAAACAGCTTCCTCATTCCTTTTTGAAACTGCTTGTACTTAAAAGCATAAATGATTGGGTTGATGGCAGAGTTGGCTGCAACCAGGGCTATGGAAACAATTAGATGAACAGATGTTGGATCTGAAGGGAAACCGAGAGTAGAGGCGAGCAGCAGTGACGTGTTAAGGGTCCAGCATGCGACGTAGGCAATGAACACGATGACCAGCGTCTTGAAGGTGTTCCGTCTGGCTCGAAGTAGAGACTCATCGGCCGACTCCTGTGCTTGACCCGATGTCCCGGCTCCCACAGCGACGTCGGGCCCCATGATGCGAGCGAGCCGTTTGGCGCTCCGCTTGAGCTCCACGGTGATGTGGATGTAGGCAACGAGCATCGAGACTACGGGGATGAAATACTGAAAGCCCGGTATCAGGATCCCGACAACGCGGAGCTTTTCATCGAAGAAATGCACGCACTGGCCTTCTTGATAACGGAAAATTTCCGAGGCATAGAGGGCGACGGAGAATCCAGCTACCCAGACGAACATGATGACAATGGTCGCTCCAAGACGGTGACAGACTTTCTGAAACTTGAAAGGATAAACTATAGCCAGGTATCTCTCAAAGGTGAGGGCCACTAGATTGAATGATGACGTAATGTAGCAAGCCCACAGGAAATATTGGGAGATCCAAATTCGACAGAGAAGAACTCCATCAATTCCTGAAGGTAGGATCTCAGGAACCAGAACAACACTGCTCAGCAACATGAAGACGGAGCCAAGGAAGTCCACGGTAGCTTGATTGAAGATGAAGGCGTTGGTTAGGGTGTGCATGGCTGGGGTCCGCCAGATGACAACGAGGACCAAGCAGTTTCCCAACATGCCTATAGCGCCCACAATAGTTTGAATAATGGCGACCGGGGACGTGTTGAACGCCATGGCCTTAATTAGGGTCTCTCTTTCACTCCTGTATGAAAACAATTAATAAATTATTATTATTATTATTATTTTTTTCACAGATGCTCACTGTGTTAAGTAGTAAAAATCTCAACATTTGCAGAAATGAAACCAACGAGGTGCTTTATGGGAGAAATTATAACGACTGATAACATTATTTGTATAGATGAATATATTTTGATACCTAATGAAGATAGGAGAAAGTTAAAAGGCGTCTTGGGTCATCCGTTGGTTTATGTTTTTGAATCTCAATTTTGTTGTAAACAAAGAGAAAATTGACCGGAGCAGGGTTTCAACCAGACTCCCGGATTAACGTACCCTGGGCTCTACCAGCTGAGCTATCCAGCCCTACACAGGCGGTCTTCCTTTTAGAAGAGTTAATTTTGACCCCAATATTGGCGTCGATATTTGCTACAACGGCAAAATCGTGAATTGAGACGACGAAAATTGGCGTCAATATTTGCGACTTTGGGTAAATATCGTGAAAATTGACGCCAATATTCCCGTTACCTATTGGCGACAAGGGCAAAATCGTGAATATCGACGGCAATAATTATTGGCGTCAATATATGCATATGCGATGTCCCTTCAAACCAAACATACGAGACAACCAGGGAAGTATGATACAATCTCAGCTGTAATTTAGCTCTATGGATACGCTGGTGGAGCGCCGGTACGTTATTCTGGGGGTCGCAGGTTCAAATTCCAAGCTCCAGTCAACTTGTCTAGTTTGTTCACGCCCAAGTTGAAATCAGATTTACGTGGTCGGTTTACCATGTGGCTTAACGGTTTAATCGCTTTAACCATGGCTTCGATCATGATTTCCCTCCTGGATGTGAGGATCCCCCTTTTTTTTTTAGTCTCATAGTTTCAAAATCCATTTGTTATCACGGTGACAAATGATATTTTGATTCGTCTATATACATCAGTTTCAGCCAAATTAATTTGTTTCGTTAAAAGTTACCTTCCGGGCAAGTCTGAGATCAGAGAACGTGTTATATTTTTGTCCCGTACATGTACAAGCATGACGATGACCACTCACACCATTATTTCATAATCCGTGCGTAACCGATTGGAGTATGAGATGTTTTCTTTATATTGTACACTTGACACTAATCATTGTTCACTTGTTAAACCCTATCGATACTTTTAAGTTTTTTATAATTTCATTTTCAAATCAGTTTGTTTCTTTGTTCTTTAAATCAGCGTGATCTTGTTTGATTTAAGGCATTTTTAGTCATTTACAATCACGGATAGTTTGGAGATTTTCAAATACAATACAATTCTTCATCTTTTCGTCGTTGTAATTAAATCTCAAACATAGTCCAGACACTGATTATTTCTATACACACAGTTTATCAATTAAAACCAATAATAAACATAATTCATACCTCTAAAGAGGGGCACTAACTGTCTTCGTGTCGATCTAATTCCTGGAAACTATGACCCGGGGAGAACTTGACAACCGCAACTTGCCAGTGAGTCGCTATCAGCTTGTACGGCCGTCCGTGCCGTCAGTCGAAAAAGTGAAGCTTGCGAGTTCGACTCTGATGCGCCTTGTCTAAGCGTTGAAATTTCTTGGTTCCACCGGACACGGTTTAATTTGGCTTCAGTAAAAATCAGGTAAAGTAATCTCATTTTGTTTCATTTCGGTTTAACTGGATTACTCCACAAGAATGACCAGGAAGAACTTGAGAAAGAAAGACTGCAATGACAATTAATAAAACCTTTACAAAATATAACGTACTTTGAGGAAGGATAGTCGATTTTACTGGACTTCTGACGTATTCATGGTCGAGAGCCGAATTCTCATTGGTGCAATCACCATCACGTGCCGATGGTATATTTTTACTGCTTACAAAGCCCGTGCCGGTATTCACGTACATGGTAAATTACGCCTGCATTGTAGACTGTCGCATGAGCAACAGTCCACTACGCATGCGCTTCACAAAGCTAGTGGCGCTAGTAGTGGAATTGTCGCACAGGTGTGGTATAACGCACCCACGAAAATCGCCCTAATCCGGAAGCATAAAATTGCCTTCACGTTACCGAGATCCGTGAAATTCATTGATAAGATATCTCGGAAACTCGGAATTCAATGATAAGGTATTTCTGAAACTCGGAATTCAAAAATAAGGTATCACGGAAACTCGGAATTAAATGATAAAGTGTTCCGGAAACTCGGAATTCCAAGATAAGGTATCTCGAAAACTCGGAATGTATACTCCAACAACATTCGGAGGTAGTTACTTGAGCCACCATCATCTGCAGTCGTAAAAGGACTGTGTAATCGATCAGGCACGAGTGCGGCAAGCGCACTCTATGCCGATACATAATAAATTTACAAGGTTATACGCTCAGTTTTTTTTCTTGTAAATATGATGGTTTATTACTTATCTTGACTACTATGAAGGGTGGGCGATTATAACGCTGTATAAAACTAAACTGAGATAATGTAAAAGTGCTAATCTCAGCTTAAAATAAAATATAATTGAAAATAAAACCTGACGCTTCTCGACATTCAAAATGAAATACAAGTTAACAAAACCCTCCGAGCAGCCACAAAAAAAATCTCACGCGGTTCATCCATAAGTCTTTTTTTTTTATCCACCCAGTTTTTTTTTACGTAAAACCCCCAACAGCAAGCCCAAACCTATTTTAATCTATATAATTAGTGAATTGGAGTGCCAGTCAAGACTTAGACTTGTGTTATTTATGTTATTTACGACCAGTATGTGGAGCAAGCTGTTTTTCACAAAGTGCATACCACCCTGTCCCAAGGGAATACTTGACACAAGGTCAATCAATTACTACACTGAGACAGGTGGCTGCTGTCTTTCAACACTCCTTACTCCACACTGGTTAGGGTCTGTCCAATACAGGCTTGTGGGGTGTACCAGGGGTGAGGATTACATGGAATCTTGGCCTTATTGGCCCATTGAAAAAATTTTTTGACCATATTTGGTAACTATTGGATTATTTTTTATCCTCGTGGCTGCTCTGAGGGTTAATACAATAAAAAATAAAATATGTGAGTGGATAAATAAATAAATGAATGGCCTATCTGTAATGGCTGGACTTTGGACGAATGAAGAAATGGTGACTTGAAGATACTATGACGCAGAAGTTGAAGGCATAGCGGCCGTTGAAGGTGATGGGGGAACTTGAAGCGATGCGAAAACAACTTCTTCTCCTTGATCAGGGGACAGGATACTGTTTCCGTTACAAAATATGAAGATGATGTTATGAAGAATCACGCTGTCCTGCTGGCTCTCTTTTACTTGAATCCACCTAGAGCAGGACAGGGGATGAACATATAAATTAATGAAGTGTTTCTTTAAAAGCTGGGTTGGCGCAATCCAACGCAGATATCCGACAGAGGCAAAGTGCACAAACTGAAGAAACTTGGAGGGTTAATTCTTACAACTTTCCTCTGTCGGAGTCCAGTGGCCAAGTGTCCAAAGACTTTCTTGGGCATGGTCACTGACCTCTGGACAACCCTTCCTAAATGCGCCGTGATTGGTTGCATTAGCCTGCTACCAATCACCCACTCATCATCACACACCAGTCAACCACCCACTCTTATAGACTCGCCCTAGTCCGAGCAGGACATAGGTAAACTAGGTAAACAACAAATTGGGGACCTGTAATTTAATCCCATTACACACACGCCTGGTTTCTGAACGTCGTCCCGACATAAGTTTAAACAATCACGCACCGGGGCACAACGTCCATGAAGGCCACAGGAAGGCCACCACGACGGCTTGCCTTATAGAAAAGGATCTTGAGCCGGCGGCCGAAGCCAGCAGCTGTCTCCTGGTCCTCTTGGTGGCTGTTATAGGCCTTCTGGAGGAGAGTTGGGCCATCTTGAACTGTGCCATAGCTCCCCTCCAGTTCCAGTACAATTGCCCCAATCGATGCATGGGGGCCGAGGGTTTGGATTAGCCGACTGGGCTCCCCATGACTCGGCGGACATAAGGGGCAAGAATTTGCTGGGTATATTTGCCGTTGCGAAGCAAGGGCTCGAATTGAAATTTCCATGAGTCGAAGTCGACACCATGCCCCTTTGACGACACATCTCCAAAGAAAGGAGATATTCAAGGAGGCTGGACATAACCAGTGGGGAGGTGTGTCACAGCGGGGGGGGGGGGGGGGGGGGCTGAGGATACGAAGGAACAGGGCAATGTATGACAGGAGGTGGTATGGGAGGTTGCGAAGCGGCAAGTGGTGATGCCGTCAGCACCGATGACAAAATGTGGTGTGTCCCGGTGACTAAATGGGGGCAGAGGAATAAAACCAAAAGTATTGTGTCGCTGCGCTGGTTGTGGCGCTGCAAAGAAACGCTTGAGGCGAGGAGAAAATGCAGGGGGAGGTGGGTGGGGTTGGGTGAAAGGGATGGGAGGGGGATGGTACTGGGAGCGGTATGGGTGGATGGATAATTGGGATGGGTGAAGTTGTTCGAAGAACATCTGCAGGGGAGAGATTAGGGAAGCCATTGGGATAGGGTCGGTACCAGGGGGTGGTGGTTGCTGGAAAGGTTGCACAATTCTTGGCCGGCCATTGAGGAGCGGCTGTACCTGGACTGCATGAGCCGCATGTGCCGGGGAGTTGTAACGTCAATTATTATAGGTGCCACAATCACCCCCAGCGATTGACAGCTCACTGATGCTGCGGATTGCACCCGCCCTACTGAAAAAAAGAGACTGCACCTACTGTAAGGTGGCCTGTGGTGGAATGTTAGCCTCCAATACTATACAACGCGTCAACCGAGATGACATCATAGTGTTGAAATGGCAATTAAAAATCAATTGTAAAAAAAAAGATAATTTAGTTAAATTAAAAACCTTCAAAGTAATCCTGCACAACAAAAGTGCACATAAAAGCATTAAATACAAACCAAGTTAAAATGAAAATGGCAAGAGTGATTAAAAAAAAAAAAAAATAAATAACACTGAGAAATTCGGCAAAATTAATGTCGAGAAATAATATTGTGGGCCCCTTAAAACTCTGCGAGGCAATTGTTTGCAAATTGCAATCGATTACATGGATGGTACGCTTTTATTTTCGTATTCAAATGAATACGCTTAATTATGCGCAAAACGCCAATGAGCAATATGAGCAAAAACATGCGAAAATCGCAAATAATCTGTGCCAGAAGGACATAAGCGCGCTAAGCTATAAACTGCGCTTTCGCTGCAAATAAAAGCGTACCACCCACTAGATTAAGGGTAGCCTCGAAAGGTGTATTGTTTTTACACACAATCAAAAATAGAAAAGAAATACAGCGTAAACCTCACATCGGGCGCCAATTATGTAACGTGCACGAGTGCGGCTAGCGCACTCTATGCCGTTACATAATAAATTTACAAGGTTATACGCTGAGGTTTTTTTTTCGTGCAAATGTGATGGTTTATTACTTATCCTGACTATTATGAAGGGTGGGCGGTTATAACGCTGTATAAAACTAAACTGAGATAAAGTAAAAGTACTAATCTCGGCTTAAAATAAAACATAATTAAAAATAAAACCTGACGGTTCTCGACAATTATAATGAAATACAAGTTAACTTTACACAACGCAAATAAAATATGTGAACGGATAAATAAATAAACGAATGGCCTATCTTTAACGGCTGGACTTTGGACGAAAGAAGAAATGGTGACTTGAAGATACTATGACGCAGAAGTTGAAGGAATAGGGGCCGTTGAAGGTGATGGGGGACCTCAGCAAGACCTCTACAAAGTCTGGGTTCTGAGGTGAATCGAGGACTTTTGTAGACTCATATTATTATTACTTCTTAAAAATGCCAAAATGTAACTTTCAGTTGTCAAGACTTTAGACTGAAGTTAGCCATACAACTATCATGAGGGTGATTCCACTATAATTTAAATATAGCAGTGCATCTCAATGAGTGGCCAAAAAAATAAAGTGGGTAAAATGAGTGGGTAAAATAAAATTTAAAAGCAAGTTAAGAGCTATGAAATAAAATAATAGTGTATTTACTCTCAAAATACAATAGTGATGCATATATTCTATCCACATAAAACAAATCAAATTCAAAGCAAAATAGTATTGATACAAACAGTAATTCACATTTTGTAATCAATCAACAGTTAAAAGAGCATGAAAACAACAAGTCCACAATTATCAAATCAAAATCAGAGCAAATTAAAAAAGGAATTTAGTTCTAGAATCCCAATAGTTTTAAAAACCTAAAACATTATCCTCACACATTAAGAAATAGGCAGTGATTGTTCAAATAAAAATGTTAAGTGACAATTGGTCTTAACTCAGAAACTTAAAAAGAATAACTATTGAGCCTAGGAATACAAGAAAGACAAAGTAAAATCAAACTTACCTAGAGCAGGACAGGGGATGAACATATAAATCAAAAGTGTCTCTTTAAGTTGGGTTGGCGAAATCCAATGAAGATATCCGACAGAGGCAAAGTGCACAAACTGTAAAAAAAGATGGAGGGTTAATTCTTACAACCAGTCGGAGTCCAGTGGCCATTGTGTCTAAACACTTTCTTGGGCATGGTCACTGGCCTCTGGACAACCCTTCCTCAATGCGCCGTGATTGGTTGCATTAGCCTGCTACCAATCACCCACTCATCATCACACACCAGTCAACCACCCACTCCTATAGACTCGCCCTAGTCCGAGCAGGACATAGGTAAACTAGGAGTAAACAAACAAATTGGGGGCCCGCAATTTCATCCCATTACATATGTTATACTGCAATGCTGCAACTAAGTTATGCATCGTTTTCGGATGTGGGAGTGACGACCTCACGGTGTTTTTAACTCGTTCTGTTTCTATCAGTTTTGAACCGATTTTTATCCGGTACAGTCAATGTCTGTTTCAATTTGTCACCAGTCCAGCTCAGTCTTCTTGAAGCCATTATGAACGGAGAGAATAACGACAGAGCTGGCAGGAGACAACTGATCAGACGCGCCATGTTATACCTAGTAGAACGAGTGCGAAACAGACAACGACGGCGATCGTCGTCCTGCCCAAGAAGGATCGAACTTTCTGTTGCAGGCACACGTACATAAACCAATGGAACATGTTGATCTCGGCACTGCGTGGTTCTTTGTACAATATTATTTTTTTTTTTAGGGGCGCCCCCGCTAAAAACAAAAACAAAACAAAATACATTTTTTTCTTAATATGGGTAGGCAAGCTTGCTTTCAAAATGTCAATGATTTTTATACAAAAACAACGAGGAACTGCATCCCGGCTTTCCATGGAATGAAACGGTGCTGTTTAAAACGTAGATTCCTTTGTAGTTCCACAGAAGGCCTTTCAAATCAGATTGGTATACAAGCCACCTAGTGTAATTACAAGTGCAGATTAAAACTGGTTCAATGCCGACTTCTAAAAACAAAATTTTACAACCAACCTAGGCCGAGCGAAAAGCTGTTTCCCCAAAGGGTATTAATAAGGATGCATTTTGTATTGGTTATTCAACAGAGCAAGGACATGTCAACTTTTTTTCTACGGGAAATATATATATATTTTTTCTGAGCTATTGTTGAAACCAAGGGACCCTCAGAAGTGACTTGCACTGTGACCCGTAGGGTCACAAGTATGGTAGAGAAGATGATGAAGAAATGTCAGTTTTAGATGTGGGAGGAAATCCCCAAATGAGGGGAAAACCCACGCAATCAGGTAGGGACTGAAAACCCAATCCACATGCAAGGCTCCAGTCCGGGATTCGAACCGGGGTCCACAGAGTCGAAAGGCAGGGGAAGAAACCACTGAGCCAACCTGAATGGTACAGTGCATAATATTCACACAAACACACCATACCCTTCCCAAAGTTGACTTGTATTACCTAACAAAAATACAATTTCAACACAATCTGTAAAAGTCACTAATCCATCACTGTCTTTTTCGGAAGCCCAATTCCAACCCCTTCTAGTTCCTCGTGGCATTGGCTGCGTTTTAGACGGAAGTAATTCTCTGGAGGATTGGTACCGATATGAACTTCATAATTCCATTCCATTCAATTCACTGTGTCATTTATTTCCATACTGGTGAAAATAAAAATACAGTGCAATTATTTGAAAATATTTGAAAATATTTCTGCCTGCAGTGCTATCGTTTTTAAATAATAAAAGACATAAGACCCCAAAATTAGTTTTCGTGTCAGTGATGAGACGACAACTCTGCCTATAGGAACGAGGACAAAATGCTGAATGCGTTTTTTTACCGTTCTCAAATAAATCAACGAAATGAGCGGACATTTTTAACAGGTTGATTTTATTACAAATACCTTGACCTGTGCAAAGACTGGAAGCATTTACAGACTCTTTAACAATGTTGAGCTGGGGCTTTAATTGAGATCATGCAGCACAATGCACATGGAGTGGCTGGCTCCGTCCATTAACAGCGACTAGCCACCAACCCCGTCTATACCACGCAGTGAAGGCCCCGGGTTCCTCACACTGTTATTCCCTATTTGAGACCATGCAACCTAGTGAACCGCTGTCGTTTCCACGTACAGGGTCGCATTGCACATACAGGGTCAAGTTTACAAGGTCGTCTGATCTCTCTCAATCTCTACGACTACGTAGCCCGTATCTTAGAAGGAAAAACAAATGAAGTATCCTGTTCTTTTTAAGAACATCGTACGTATGAGTCTATACTGAGTCAACAATGTCACAATTTATTAACAACTGGTTTACAACGTATTTATGTTTGTACCTTTGTGAAATGAATGTGGGTGTTAAATAAAAAACAAACATAGTAAAATGTTAAACCTGCCCCAATTTATAACTAAAGTTTAATCGTTGATTCGTGTCATGTTCAGTTTGGACCTACAGATAAGTGAACACTAGCCACACTACCAGACAGATGTTAATTATAGGTAAACATGTGAAAAAACAATTGAAAACGTCAAGTTCCACAAAGACATCTGCAAGTATCATTGAAACGACGAAGATCATCATACAACGCCCATTATCGCGATGGCTGCAACAGGCCACCGTAGAATGCAGTATTAGGGCCTTTTCTCCATTGAACACTATTAATAGCATGTGGGTTTTTCCAGTTATGTGCAACCACCATTACGCATGCGCTTTTCTCTGGTACTGTGATGTACATTCTACGTATAACATTTACATGCGGAAATAGGGTTGACGAAGAGGTTTCTTGTTTGTTTGTGCGTTTTAGCTGTTAAGAATCCATCATTGTTGCCGTCCATCAGCAGCATCCTGAAGTTCAGCAAAGAGATTCAACTGTACACAGTGAGCATTAGTCAAAGTTACATCTACAGCATCGGGTAAGACTTGCACTAGGGTACAATAATGTGTTCAATCACGTCATGATCAGATAGTGTAAGGATAGACAGGTGGGACAATTATTATTTTAAAATATCATCATCACACGTCAGTTTTTGTGCTGAGATCCATACCATTTGTTTTGGACTTTAGAACATTCTCTTGAATGTCTGAAAAAATACCCTGTCTCCCCCCAAACCCCCCCCCCCCCCCCGATCCACAAGTCCACGAGTGTTGTCTGACAAAGTCGTTTTTGATTAACGTCAAGTTTGTCTGACCAGCCTTCTATTTGCTAAACTCAAAGTGCACAGTTGTTGTTCTGCACAAAAATTTAGGGTCCGTGGTTCAGGAAAACGAAGGTCTACGGTTGCCTTTAGATCTCACCGAAATTATCACCTAGAATGAGTTGGAGTGAACATTAAAATGTCAACAGATTAGAGCCTAGCTCAGGATTAAGGAAATGTCACGTCTCATTTCCAGCTCATTGCTTTGTTATGCGGGTAAGTGAACTATGCTTCACGTACGGTGTTCCAAATCTACTACATCATTTGTTTCATATTTATTTATTTATTGTTGTACTTATGTAATCCTTCAGTGGTAAGTGTTGTTGGTATCCTTCAGTATCATTATTCTGTTTCCATATATTTTGATCGTTCATGTTATTAACCTATGTCTTCAGGGCCTTTTTCCCCCACGATTTTTATTTCAGGTTCTGATTTAATTTAATTATATATAATTTGCTAAAATTCATAATAATCCAGCACGACCCCGCAAAACCTCAAAGTATTGGACTATTGAGACCAGCCCGTGTCATTGATTTGATATATACCCTAACTTTGCCCACACAAAGAGCCAGATGTTCAGTGTTATGGCTTGCCAACATGTGAAAGAGACACAGCATAAAGTTCCACAATCGGTGGTGGTGAATTTTCCCTGAATTGACTCAAAACATCAGACAGCGATCACTACCGCAATGGCTGCAACAGGCCACCGTAGAATGCAGTATTACAGCCTTTTCTCCATTGAGCACTATTAATAGCGTGTGGGTTTTTCCAGTTATGTGCAACCACCATTACGCATGCGCTTTGCTCTGGTACTGTGGTATACATTCTACGTATAACATTTACATGCGGAAATAGGGTTGACGAAGAAGTTTCTTGTTTGTTTGTGCGTTTTAGCTGTAAAGAATCCATCATTGTTGCCGTCCATCAGCAGCATCCTCAAGTTCAGCAAAGAGATTCAACTGTACACAGTGAGCATTAGTCAAAGTTACATCTACAGCAACGGGTAAGACTTGCACTAGGGTACAATAATGTGTTCAATCACGTCATGATCAGATAGTCTAAGGATAGACAATATTTTAAAATATCATAATCACACGTCAGTATTTTGTTGATGAACAGTGTACAATCCCGTATTGCAACTCAACCTGACAAAGTGTTTGAAAGCTTATGGTTATTATTATGTTATTTTACCGATGCTCAGGTTTGAACAGTTTTTCTGATTCAAACAGACACACATTTTACCGATTTCTGATCAGTTTGACCCAGAAAAGGAGTCACCTGACCCGGAAAAAAGGAGCGACCCATACAGACCCCTTTGCGGATGTTTGGGGTATGAACGCTCAACATTGTGATTACCCGCTGGTATAACACACGAGGAACTTAAACACCTCTGTAAAATGTTCTTTTTATGATATAAAGCGCATTGCAAACACATCAGGAAAATCATTTATTCCACGATTCTGTTCATAAACTTATAAACATGGCATATGAATAACACAATTCGCAGTATTTCTTGACAGCGTGGGGGCGTGTGTGAACAAAAACATGGCAGACATATAGAACAATTCGCAGTTATTTGACTGCGTGGGGGCGCGTGTGAACAAGTTTATATAATGTAAAATAAGCAAAACTAAGTTTTTTTCCACTGTTGTTGTGAATTGTTATTATTGTTATTTTTTTCATATGGATATTGATACAAGAAAACATCATACAGGCAGTCAAAATAAGATAAAACTGTAAAGGTGCAGTGAAATTAGCCGTTGAAAGCGCCCCATGCCGTCAAAAATACTGTAGTCTCCCTTGAATATAAGACTGGGTATAATGTTATTTTGAAATCCCCAGTGGTAGAAACCAGTAATTCAGAAGCAACGTAAGCTTGCGGAATTGATTTTACATTAATAAATGACACACAATGTTTCCGACTAAAACATACAGTGACTGTTGGCAAACATTGGTCGAAGCTGTTACAAAGGTGCTGTGCACTGGTCGTCATTAAAAAAGTAATTTATGTCAATTATGATAACTTGTTTGAATAGTTACTATTCCCATCATGGATTCATCCTCTGTTTAGTTATTAAAACTTGCCCCTTATTTATGAGATCATGAGCATGCGCATTCTTTGGTGCACAATATTTTACCCGGTAAGATTGCTGCCACCTAGTGTCTAAAAGTCTCCATCCATTGTTGCACTCAATGAATGTATGTACTCAAAGGAAATAACACTTGTTTTGCTTCAGGTAAGAGGGACAGCCCATTCTCATCAAGATGGCCGAAGCTGCACTTCCCACTGAGACCACTTGCAAGATTAGACATGTACACATCGAATGCCCAATCTGCCTCACTCGGTTCACTGATCCGAAAATCCTGGACTGTCTGCACAGCTTCTGCTTAAAATGTCTCGAGGTACTCGTAGACAAACAAGATCCGAAGACTGGTATTATCATCTGCCCAGTGTGTAGAGAAAAAACTACAATCCCGGCTGACGGCTTGAGTGATCTTCTCCACTGTTTTTTCTTGACCTCACTTATTGACGACGTCAACAATCTTGAGATTTCGAAGGAGAACACAACACCATCTATCTCGACTTGCGAAGGATGCGACGAAAGTCTTGAAGCTGTCTCACGGTGTGTCGACTGTGATGCAAAGTTTTGTAAGACATGTAAAGAAAACCACGCGAAATTAAAATATACAAAGCATCATCAAATCGTTTCGGCTGATAGCTCGTCAGATGAGCGACTTCAAGAAAAGAGGAAAACTGATTCTCCAAAGTGTCGGAAACACACTGACCAGGATCTGTGTTTTTATTGCGACACGTGTGAGTTACTTGCGTGCCCTGTCTGTGTGGTGTTTGATCACCGAGCATCAAATCACAATCTCTCTGAAATCAACGAGTCAGTTCGATCTTATCGCCAAGCTGTTGTTGAAGCCTTGCAGAAGTTTGATGACTGTCGCAAGCAATTCCAGAAAGTGGATGACTCTATCAAACACTCACTGCATAGATTACAGCTTATGAAGGTTCGGGCTCTTCGTGATATCGTGGCTAAGGAGGAAGAGGAAATCGCTAAAATAAGAAATGCATCTCGTCTCCTTCAAGAAAGAGTCACTCAAATCAGTCAAGAAAGAGGTGAGGAATTTGACAGCATACAGAGCAGCAATCGCGATAAGATGAGCCGTGCAGAGCAGATCGTAGCTTCAGTCAATGACTTGATGCAATATGCTGACGACTTTGAACTGCTGGACCTCAAGCCAAAGGTTATTCATAACTTAGAATTCCACAAAGAGCTCCAGTTTGAAACAGTGCAGCGTAGCAAGTCATTCATCAGGTTCAAAGGTCATGATGTCGTCAATGGTGCAGATATCGGTAAAATATTACAGGAAGAGAAATGGAAGGTGAAGACAATGTTTGTTAAAGAAGGGGAAGGTGAAGGGGAGTTGAAGTTTCCAAGGAATGTTGCTTGTTTTAGCAATGGTGACGTTGCCGTTACCTATACAATATACTGGCGCTTATCCATATTTACCTCCAACGGGTGTTACAAATCTACATTTGCTCACAGCGGAGCAGTGGATGGAAAACTAAAAAAACCTTGGGGTGTTGCGGTGACCTCTGGTGACCTGCTTCTGGTTACTGACGGACAGGATGTAAAGGTTTATGATCAAGAACTACGATATATTCGACAGTTCAGACCTTCACAGAATGAGGTCAAGGGGCAGTCAGAGAGTCTACTCGTGGGTATTGCTGCGGACAAGAACAATCGGATTGCAGTGGCTGACTGCAAGAGAAAGGTGATATCTCTCCATAATATGGATGGAACTATCATTTCCACGTTACATCATGACGATATCAGCGAGCCATACTGTCTATCTGTAAGCAACAAGGAGCGTCTGATCTTTACAAACTACAAAGAGAGCAAATTAGTTTGTCTGGATTTCATGGGGAACGAGGTGTTCAATGTCAACACCTCCATTGACGGTGAACCTGTGAAACCTGTTGGTGTGTGCTGCGACGATGCTGGGGACATCTATATGTCTGTACATGATGACCGTCCTGTGGGGAATTTTGAAATACATCATTACGATGCATCAGGTGAGCACATCGGGCGTGCAGCTCATGGCTTGTACAATCCGTTGGGAATGACGTTTACTCCTACCGGTGACCTCATCGTGGCTGATAAGCGCTCGGTCAAGATCTTGCACTGTGTGTGAGTGTCGATGACGTCACGGTCAAATAACGAGACAATAATTATCTCACATACTAATTTGGCCAAACGTTTGTATAGCTTTAATCCTTGTGAGGAATAACCAGTTAATGCTTCAACCACTTAAAACACTAAAAAAGTCTTGTACTTTGTAAGCAGAAAGAAAATTGCGAACAATCGATTGGCATCAAAATGGTTTGGGAAGACGGTTAACCCTAACAGGACCAGGGGGGGGGGGGTGGCACAATGTGCCCCATACCATTTTTTCCCCCGTTACTTTTTAGGGCTTAGTCCAATCACCGCAAAATTGTCTGACTTTTATTAACATACATCTAGGATCATGTTGGCAAAATATAATTTTATACCGGGGGTTAGCTGTTCTGCCATGACAATCATTTGTTTGACCTTGGGTCACAAGATTCTACTGGTTTTTTTTTGTTTTTTTTTATAGTTTTTTTTAGTGATTTCGAAAAAAAAAAAAAAAAAAATGAACAGAATTTCCACTTAATTTTGATTTCTTTGCCAGAAAAGTGATAATGATGAGTCACGTGATAGTCTGAAATGGTTTTTGGAATTCAAAGTGGCTGCGTTTTTGGCGGCCATCTTGGATTGTTTTGTTTTAGGGGTCAAATTATATCAAGTTTCTTAACAATGGAATATTTTCAACATAATAATTTCTTACTTTTCAGACCCCAAAAATGTTAAGATTTATCAATCAAGTCTTATTTTTATACCTGGGCCCTCGGCGGCGGCCATTTTTAAGTGAAAAAAAAAACAAACAAAACAACACACTTTTTTTTCTCCAAAAATGGGATAAATTAATGAATTATAACGACCTAAAGGGGACTCCAGTAACTAAATTAGGTTCAAATTATATTTATCTTGTGAAAATGTACAAGTTTGCCAAGTTTCAAAACGACAAATAAAGATTCGAACGAAAAATAAAGAAGTTATGGCAAAAACTCGATTTTGAATAAAAATGGGCAAAAAACAATCAAAAACGCCCTCTAGTGACGATTTTGTTTTAAATGTTTTGACATCATTATGTAGAACTTGGTCAAATGAATATTTGTGACAAGTCCCATCAAAATCGGTCGAACACTTTGGAAAATACAGTCTGGTCCCCGTACATCCAAAGCTTATCCGATAAATCACGCGGAGTGATAACATGGCTCCCAAAAGACGAAACCTAAAATTTGGAGTTGGTCTCGTCTTTCAAAGTCAATTTGAAGTTGTTACTCACTTTTAAAACAAACGAAATACTACTTTTAATATGCATACTCCAGGTTCAACTTCAAGTTTGACGAAAACCTTATCAGAGCAGACATTTGAACATTATCTAGTGCATCGCTCAAACATTTCACATCTAACCTACTAACAATTGTACAGAACAAGTTCTGTTGTCAGCAAATATAAATATATGAAAATTCTTTTTTTTTTTCCAAGAGGCTTAGATTTGTTGAATGTTTTTGTTGAGTATTTTTTGTTCTAATTAGCTTTTAGCATTGGTTGCTATGGGGAATTGATTTATTGTGGTGCACCGATAGTGCGTTATGGCCCCCTCTATCGGCGGCGCTTCAATGTCCTAAAAAGAGAAGGGGGAAAAAAGAAGAAAAAACAAACTTTTGCAGCACCGCTGCTGGATTCGTACTTAATATTATTGCACTATTGTCCATGTTTATTTCAATACCGTCAGACTATCGGGCATAAATGTGATCTATGTAAATGACCAAAATTAATTTTGTAGGATTCCAACTACTTTGATTCTCTAAAACTGTGCTCGCGTTGGACAGACTTGACCAAAATAATTATTAAGTCTATAGTACGAACAATATGTAATCTTCCGTGATTGTCAACTTACCCCCAGCAAAATAGCTAAAAATGGGTGACTTAAAACCATAACCATAGTCCTGTAAAGCGTTTATCTTTTGTAGGTAAATACTCACGTTGAGATATGTAAAGGTTGAATATAGGATTGGTATTCATATTTTTTTCTTCTTTTTTTATTATTATTTTTTTTTTATTAGTATCAGTCTGAAAGCTTACAGATTATTAAGTCCATATCAATATCAATCCAAAGAATGTCTGAAATACTGTCAAAGTCGAAGAATTCTAATTTAAAGACCCCGATTTTAATTTCGGTTGTATCGATCGAAATTATAAAGGACAATGTGTTGAGGACATGCTGAAAAGTGTGCACGGTTTTGTCATGACTCGGACGACGGATTGAGCCGAAAGTGTCACTTTTGGGGTTTATTTTTTTTTAAATGTATTATTGAATAACACATTGTCAGCTTAATTTTATCCTATACTTTATCTTTGATTGGAACGGTTTAATGTTTGTTAGCAAATCACTTTTTAGTATTTCAGTTTTGTTTAGCTAAAACATAATATACTCAAGGATTAAAAAAAAAAAAAAAAAAAAAAAAAAAAATGCAAAACGACCATCAACCAAACTGTTCCAGAATAAAATACAACAGTATTGATATGAAAGTATGTACAGTATGATTCCTATTTGACTATCGTTCACCCATTATAAGGAGTGGTACTGTTTTGTTTCTTGGAGCAGACTACCTCGTGTATGATACGAGGTTTAAACCAATTCGCCTAGCCACCGTCACTTATAAGCGAACAGCTGAAGCATGACCGCCTCGCTTATAAACGTCCCATGATAATATCATGGTATCACGACGGAGCATCCACTCTAATAAGCGAGGCGGATTTAGAACGGTATGGGAGAGTTATCATGATACATGACGGCCTCGCTTATAAACTGCAACGGTGGCTAGTCGGATCGGGTAGAAGTTTGTATTGTTATTTCCAATCAGCGGATTACGGAAACCAAATAATCCTCCAAAGAACCCAACACAGTAAAGACTGAAGGTGTAGGGCCGATGATGAAGGAAAGTTCAGCTTTTGATATGGGGTTAGACTTGATTTCCACTCTGAGATCGAGGTGTATTTGAATCAGCCACGCACACCACCATTGGGTATCACAATCCGAACTCATGGTATCAGGTTAGTACGCGAGAGGGCGCCATAAGGCGATACTGCCTCGGTTACAGGCAGCCCAAAAACCACGATCACCGACTTGAAACCAAGTCTGATGTGGGTTTTGTGTTGGGTAACATTCTTTTGCAAGGGCTGGAAACTGAAATCACTTGCGAGGCTCTGGTCTGAGGTGGGATTCGAACTTCGAGTCCACGGAGAAAGATCCCATTTTAGACGCTCCTTCTCTCCCGTTGTAAAGTATGTCAGCCACAGCACATCAGATGATGGTCACCGTTACATGGCGAGTTTACGCAGTCCTGGTGCATCATCCGACGGCGTGAAATCCCTACGGTTGATTAAATTGTCATAGCGAGTGCATCTTTGAGATAATGGTGGACACATTACAAGTGCACTATTTGGTTCATTTAAGGTTTTCTGTATACATTCAAAACCAAACAGTGCCCTCGTATTGTCCGCAATATCTAGAAAAGGGCCAATTGAAAACTGTTGATCACAAATTCTACACTGGTTATATAAAACAAGAAAATGGATCAAACTTTCCAAATTCTCGTCAGACTCAGTCTCTGAGTCGGAAATTGTGCAAGAAACTCATAAGTGACTTGCATTTTGTCATATTGGTCTGTTTTGACGTCATACTGAACCGGAATAGGGTTAGATCACAGCCCCACAATACTGGTTCGAGAGGCCTTTTTTAAGCACTCGACCCCCCCCCCTTCCCGCCGCTTTTTGTTTGCAGTTCCAGGAAAGTCATTCGTACACCAAGTTACATCTGTAGGTTAGAGCCTTGTTCTTATTCACTTATTTATTATTATTTTTATTAAATTTCTGTTTTTTTTGCAAAGCATTTTCGGTTTTTATTTTCCGCGCATTTGTCTCGTTGCGTATTATGTCAACATCTGTCAGTAGCTGTGGGGAGATATCCTGTGCAAACGTTCTTGTACTAGTGTAAAGAGAAGTGTGGTATCGCAAGCACGTTCGAGCTAGTGGCTTTTGCTGCCCCTACCCAACCGAGATGGACAAACATACAGCGGCTAAATACAACTTGCATTTAGACAAGCCGATCAAATCAAAGACTCTAAACCACAGTAGGGCTACGAGAAAACAAACAAAAAATGCATCATAGTTTCTTGGAAAATGCGAAGAATCAGGTCACTTCTTGTGCACATATTTTGATCTATATCGTTTGTATTTTAACAAGACCGAAATCTGCCGAAATCTCCCGCTGAGCTGAGCAATAATGACGAGAATTCGTTACTGTAAATTACGGCACGTGTTCGCTACGAGCGCTGGAGACTGGAGCCGCCAACACGTTCG
Source organism: Marthasterias glacialis (assembly GCA_911728455.2). Taxonomy (NCBI): domain Eukaryota; kingdom Metazoa; phylum Echinodermata; class Asteroidea; order Forcipulatida; family Asteriidae; genus Marthasterias; species Marthasterias glacialis. The sequence continues at coordinate 17,130,678 of OU452233.1, forward strand.
GTGGGATGACACGTAAGCTGCCAGCCCGCCATTGTCGACGTCACGTTCCTGCCTCGTTAACTCCCCCTAATCTCCAGTTTGCCACGGTGCTTGCAACTGTAGACAATAGTAATCAAGTTGGGACTCCGTTATTAATCCAAATTTGTCGATCCGACCGCGGAAAGTGGCGGTCCCATCGGTGCGTCGGCCTGAACTTTCCACCGGTGTTTTTGTCACAATTGCCCGGCCGCTCGAGTCCCAGCGCAATCTGATACCGCGGTCAATTTCGACTCGCTCGCTCCCGAGCTCCTCGCTCTCCCCGACCGATTTGTGTTCGTTTAATCACCGGCAGGGCAATCGCAAATTGCGACAAATCGGTGAAATTTCTGTCATTTACCCGATCAGGAAATGAAATGGTCTGGGGATAATGTAATTTCATAGCCGGCAATCTGCATAAAGATTTGCCAATGGTGTTGCAATTTGACTCCCCGCGGATACAGTTTCAATCAAGGCAAGAAGTTGAGATAATGCCAAACGCACAGCCATAAATAAACCAGCCGTTTATGTTTTATTAAGCGCACTAATTAATTACAAACAACTTGTTCTCTTCGCTTTCCACGGGCTAAGTGCGCAAGGCAATGCTCTTTCAAAATGACGCAGTGAAAGAAAAAGCGTTGTTAATTGTATTAAAATGCAATTGGCAGTGTGTTGCTATTCCAGTGTTCACCAGGGTATGACGTCATCCCATGCAATAGTGCCCTGCTTTAGTGGAGCATCCATCGTTGGCTCATTCTTCAGTAAGACTTCAAGAACACTTTTGTTTTAATTGTATTCAACAAACAAAAGAACATTTTTATCACTTATTCCGGATCAAATGCGAAAGTTGAAGGCCGTGAGCTTGCAAGAGCATCCACAGCGCCTAAAAGGTGTGGGAGAATCCCCCCATCAAGATACCCTTCCAAGACAAACAAGTAAAAGTGAACGACCAAGCTAAGTTGGCACCGGGGACTCGGTTAAATGGGATTGGGGAATTGGTACGACGAGCACGTAGTGTGCTAAACTGTTCCAACAACACCGATACTTTCAAACATGGTTCGAGGGGCTGGTTACATTTTTGTTTTAAAGGTTGCTGGCGCACATGACATGGTTACGCGGGTTTTTCTTTTCTTCAAACAGCTCGCGTTGGGTGGGTGTTTGAAAAAAAAATGGTCTAAAAAGGACTCTCCCTCTGTGCTGTCCACACATACTGTGTTATTCCGAAAGAGACATTCCTCCAGGATCATTTTAAAGGCATTGCGTCAGGTTTATCAGTGTAGTTTTTTTTACCCATTCAAAAAGATAATCACCGTGAGAAAAATCAAGGAATGATGTCACCTTTGGTTTAAGTCTGGTTGACGTAGGATGATGTAGGACATGCACAATTTCTCAATAATGTTGCGGACAAATTGAAGGCTAAACCTTTGGAGGTGGAATTTGTAAGTACAAAAAATAACAATAATAATAACTAAATTAAATAAATAAAAAGAATAAATAAATAAATGAAAATTTGAGCTTGTACACGTGTCAGAGTCGTATTTAGGAACTACCAAATCAGCACAATCTTGACCGTGAGTACAAATAATTAATAAACGTTCCCTAAAGCGTACAGATACTGGCACACTCCCATTTTCCCATCCATTATTTGTATTTCGGGGGGGGGGGTGGGGGATATCAAGATACAACTAGAAGGCAATGATTCCTTCATTTGTCACAATGACGCCCTCAACGCCGCAATTCAGACATCTTCAAGCTCTATAGCAAGTAAACAAAAAACGAAAAAAAAAAAAAAAAAAGGGCCCAAGCATGGTATTGTTTTGTATATTTTGACACGCTAATTTATTCCGCCCGATAAATTCATTCCGCCAGATGTTTTTTTTTCATCCGCGCAGATTTTAGTGCGTAAAACGATCAGAGTAAAAGCAATATATCAGTGACACCTCCTGCTCACTATAATCGTCCGTTTCCAATACTAAATCCAAGAGCCTGTATGGTTCAGGGCTGGCTTTCAATTACAAAGAGCAAACAGAGCGAACATTCCCTCTTCCAATTTACCGAGGCAAATTTGCTCAGCTTAAGCATATAAGGATGGGGGTAATGTCAGGCCATCCATGCTTGCACAATGTTCCACGCCGTCATTAACAGTTGTGTGGGTCGGCCACAGCGGCAATCAACCACGGCGTCTGCTCCTCGGTGACATGTCCCCAGATTCAAAACCCCGTTCGCATTTTTGATATCATTTTGTGCTCTTCCGCCTGATGGACGAGAGTATTGAGCCACCACTGTCCAACTTGGTTATCGTCTAAAACACTGATGGAAGAAGTCTGCCCATGACAGAGTTGGGACTGATCATTTGTTGGAATACTGATTTCCGTTTTCATTCGGAATGCATTAAGCAAAGACAATTACGACTAATTGGAAGTTATTGATAGCAGTAAAGCCAATCCAATCCAAAGTCAGCGAGGAAGACTCCCACCTTGTGTCGAAATTTCACATTGTTTTTAAAAGATCGGTTTACTGCCTCTTGTGATTAGCCTCGTTCCAAGTGCCACATCCCACCAGAAATGTGTACCTGCTACAGCTCGTCTCCAGCCTCCAGACTATTAAACCAGATGTGAAAACCCATTGCCGTATTTAAATTCATTGGAATATTAAAGGGTCTTTTTTATGATGGAATTTTGCAGAATTTAGCACATACTTGATCAGAGGCCAACTTAAAATATACAAAAGTATTCACTACAAAAGAGAGTTACGCTCGTAAACGAGGAAACCACCGCAGTGAAGGACGAGTAAATAGAAAACAGCGAGTAAGAAAATGTAAAACACAGAATTTAGTAATTAAATACGTTGTTATTGGTGATATCATTTCATTCAAACCAAAACAACACACAACGCAGAAAGTGTACGAGGTAAAATAAATATATACCGAATAAAAACTATTCTACAAGGTAGAACAAAAGGTAAAGTGTATAAGGCGATCGTAAAAAAAAAAAAAAAAAAAAAAAAAAAAAAAAAATGAAATGGCTTTTGTAAAAGCCCTAGCTCAACATTGGGTAACTGGCTGTAAATGCTTCCAATATTTGCGCCAATAAATATATGCGCAATAAAACACACCTGTGAAAATGTCAGCTCGTTTCTCTTTTTTTTTTTTTTTTTCATTTAAGAGAAAATGGTAAAAATGCATTCAGCATTTTTGTACGCATTCCTATAAGCAGAGTTTTCATCTCACTGAGATGAAAACTAATTTTGGATCTTATTTCATTTGTTATTTAAAAGCGGTGAACACTTCAGGCAGGAACATTTCAAGGAAAGTTTTCTACCAACATCATATTTACACATTTAAGGTATATGCAAATCTGTGAACATTTATGTTGTTGTTCTTACCAATGTTGAGCTGGGACTTTAAGAAAGGAGTTGCACGAAAAAAAAAATATCAAAATCAAAATCAGAAAAAGGAATCATTATAATATGGTCGTAAGAATACTTGAAGCATACATGAGCCCTATACACGCAAACTGGCAGGTAAGTGTAATGCATTTACACAGAATAAATTCTGCATATTTTTTTTTTTAAATCAATGCAGCACCTATTCCATATCACAGTAGAGAACTCACATTTCGTTCCCCCACCCTTTTTTTAACCTTCCGTTTTCACCATTCAAGTTACAGACAAAGGACAATCGATAGAGACGAAATACTACCCGAAATGTGCCAATGTATTTGCGTTTGCCATGCAGTAAAATTGGCATTTTTTAGCAAACAGTTCCATTCAGGGAGAAACGCGTGTCAGAGATTTAAGATTCTCGTGGCACGGGCGGCTAGCAAACAATGCCTACACGGAAGCGCGTCTTTCCACCACCGGCCGATCGATCGATCACGGGTGGCTGCTTGCATGCGAGGTAGCTACTCCAAACGGAAACAGTAGTTTTAGTTAGGCACTTAATCAAGGCTATCGGTAAACCATCCAGGAGACTGATCGGGGTACCGACTACGCTTCGTGTCTCGCCAACCGACAAGCACAAAATAGGAATAAAATAGATCAGAAAAATAATGAAATAAAAGTAAAAATCCACATGTTTTGATGTTACAATGACCTATGGGCATAAAATAGCATTCACACAATTTTCGAGAAAAACCGTGCTTCTGGTGAAACCAAAAGTCTTAATAGTGTACGATCCTGGTGACATAGGAATTATGCTTAAAAAAAGAACAAAAAAAAATCAATATTGGCCAAGTTCGCGCAAGGATCTTTTGTCGACAAGTGGCTGATATTAGCTGGTACTCATCCTCAAAAAGCATGTGTTGGGCACCAGGCAACGTCGACCTCTAGTCGACAAACGGTCCTTGCGCGAACTTGGCCTTTGTTAATACTCAACGCATGAGGGCGCTTTCTGTGAAATCAAAAGATGACATTGAGCGTTTACGGCATTATGGGGTACGCAGAACAGCCCATCAATTATATTTTTTATCAACATAAACCGTAAAAAACTTATTTGGTTGCAAACGTAACTTGTGTTTAAACTAAACTTCGTACAGAGCATCTTGGGGGCGTATCTAAAAAGACAACAATGCGTGACTACGTCTTTTCGATCAAAGGGATTAGGCAAGCATTATCCCCAATATTTTTGCTTATTGTGTACATTCAATTGATTCAAAGAGAGTAAGAAAAATCCCCCCAGTCACCATGCAGTGGAACTTCTGTATGAACGCAGCGTGGTCCCATAGTAGCCATACTGTGCAGTCAGTGGTCACACACATTCTCATTTTGGCATCCTTGTGGAGACCCTTTATTGTTCTTTCCTTTGTCCCTGTATTTAATATTTTCTCATAGACTTTGTACACAAATTTCCTTGTGGAGCATCCCTCTCTTTAGAATTCCCCAGTGGAGACCAATTGTTCTTGCGCTTCCCTTTTGTTATAGGACTCCACAAGGGAGCGAATTCGAGCACACTGTGGCCAACACTGTGTTCTCCGTGTGTGACTCTATGAATTTGGAATAAATTCGCAGTGTACCCCAAATTCACTGTGTGTTCACAATGTGGTCTCTGCGTGGTCGTGAACACTATGACCACACAGAGAACACAGTGTGGTGACAGGGGGGAGGGGAATGTTCCTGAGGGTAGAAAGCGGTTGTTTCATTAAGAATTCAACAGCCGGGGGTGGGTGGGGACGGTGAAATTAAGAGTTGTAACTCAGCGAGCACAACGAGCAAAACTAGCTACGGGAACATTTGAGAAATAACCATCACGGTGGGTACAATCGGTCTGGACTTTTATCGGCAGCCGTTGTTTTTGTCAACGCTGCCGATGGTCGTCATCATTTTGAGTAGAAAGTCTTAAATAGCAGGTGTAAGGCGTTGACATATCAAATAGATCAAAAAGCTTGCTTTAAAAAAGAAATAATAATAGTAATAATGATACTGGAACAAAATACAACAATGCACAGGTGGGTGTCTATGCTTGTTGAGGTTGTATTGGAACTCTTGGGGTATGTGGGGTCCATTGGGGGTACATTTCTAATATCCTCCCTGCTACAATTAAACTTCCCTTACCCTCCACCCTAGCCAGCTTTAAACACACCTACAAGTCTCTGGAATTCTAGTATTTCTTGTTTTATGTTGTTTCTTTCATGTTGTTTGCTTCTTTTTAAAATGTCCGTGTATACTTTGATAGCTGGGCACCTTTGAAAAACAGGTCTTCACTGACAGGTTTTCCCAGGGTAAACGATAAATAAATAAGTAGACTCTGTGTGTTCTACTGTGTGGGGTAGATCCACTTTGCCCCCACAAGAACAGGCATAGATAGATGTCAACAAGTAAAGTGACACGGATGACAAGTGGGTTTTATTAGAAGTATGTAAAAGCCAAATGTTGACTGAGGAGTTACTCAACTGTCCCGTCCTGGCCTACATACGTCGAGATGACATTTAAGACAAGAGCATAACAATCGGTTCGGATTACTGGTTTAGCATAATATCATAAATAATGATCAGTTGTTTTGGGGGGAGTGAAACACATCATCAAAGACCAATCATTTTTTTTTTTTTGCTATTTTTTTTTAATTTCTTTTATTTATTTATTATTATTTATTTTAAGTCATGCTTTTCTTTTCCGTTTAACAATGGATAATTACTCAGGTCCCCATAGTATTATTTTATTTGCTTTCATCTGACTAAGGCACCTTCTGGAAACTAGTCAATGATAGGTTGTGGGAAAGTTTATCCACAAAGGTTAAAGCCGTTGAGGATAAGTTGCGGATTATTTTTGTTTTGTTTTAGTACAAACTCATTTTATCCGCAAGTAAGTT